>JARFXV010001625.1:0-577853 GCA_031761425.1 Cosmopolites sordidus
CCATTGTTAAGTATATTGGAACAGAGTGGCAGAAGAAAGCCCAGAACCGTGAAAGTTAGAAATATGTTGAAGAGGCCTTCATCCTCTCTCATCCTCTCTTCGTGGATCCTCTTTCTCTCCTCCGCCCACCTTGTCCCCGATCTCCATGAAACTTCGCTCTCTGTTGCGACGTTCCACATATGTATTTTGTTTCTGTAGTTGCTTCTGTCCTCAATCTATGTCGGATCCATTTGTGCCCTTCCCAAATCAGTTCTGACTTGTATGATCCATGGTACTGTTGACTTGACCCCTTGTATGCATGTAAGAATTTTGTTGGTGTCTTGTCGGTGGGAGTCTACTGATATGTCCATAGAATTTCAACCTTCTTTGTCTTATGTCCGCCGCTATGTTGGACATTCTCCCAGTGGTCTTCCTGGAATATAGTTTGAATCCTACCTCTGTTAGTTTGGACGTTCTTTTAGTATGTCTTCTATGCCACTTTTTGTGTGGAGTGTGTCTCGCTTGCATATAGTACCTCTGGTTTGATTACTGTGTTGTAGTGCCTTATTTTTGTGTGTGTGTGGATATGCATTTCTTATTATAGATATTGTCGGTTTTGCCGTATGCTCTCTTCATCTTCTGTAATCGAGTCTTCTGTGCTATCTTCTCTCCTGTGGGTTCGAGGATCTCGCACAGGTATTTGAAATGTGTGACCCTTTTTATCTTGCCGTATTTGGTGTTCACATTTGGGACATCTAATTTTGAACAAAATAATTCGGTTTTTTGAAAGGAAATTTGCAGGCCGACTTTCTCTGCACATTCCTTGAGGATGTGCAGTTCTATCTGTTTGGTTGCCCTTGTGTCATTGGCTAGGTCGTTCGCGAAGGTTAGGTATGAGATTTCTATATTGTTTTTGGTTCGTCCGCGTCATATTGGTTTCCAGCATCCTTAATTTTTCAGTTCCTTTTCCCATTCCCTGATGACTTTATCCAGGACCAGGTTGAAGAGGAGGGGGCATAACCTATCTCCTTGACGTACTCCAGTTTTAATCAGGAAGGGTTCGGAAATTTCTCCCATAAAGTTCACTTTAGAGACTGTGTCGGTCAGTGTCTGCTTGATCAATCGTAGTGTTTTGGGGTCGAATCCTTGTTCTTCTAGGATGTTGAACAGAGAGTTTCGGTCGATGCAGTCGTATGCTTTCTTGAAGCCCACGAACGTGCAGATGATTGGGACGTTCCTGATTGCTTTGTATTTCAGTATTGTTTTTAAGTTAAAGATTTGTTCAGTGCAGGAGCGACCTGGGCGAAAGCCTATTTTGTGTTCTAGTTGTCCCTGTGTTCTCTGGAGAAGGCATGCTGAGAGGATGTTGTAAGTGACTTGTAGTAAGGAGATTCCTCTGTAGTTGTTCACATCTGTTCTGTCTCCTTTCTTGCGCAGCGGGTGTATAAGAGCACATTTCCATTCATCTGATAATTCTTTCTGTTTGCCAGATGTTCGTAATAATTTGCGTGAGTTCCCTCAGTGACTTTGGTCCGAGGTTTTTTAATAGTTCCGCGGTGATACTATCTTCACCGGATGTCCTGTTATTCTTCAGTTTTTGGTATGTGCCTGTGGATCTCTTTCTGTGTTGGTAGTGGTGATTTTGAGTGGATATAGATACAATTTTCCTTGGGGAATCTTGTGTCGAGTTCGAGGCAATTGAGGAGATCAGAGAAATAGTGTGCCAGCTCCTGACAATGCTCCTGATTGGTTAGCGCTAATTTCCCATTCCGCTTTTTGAAGCAAAGGTTTTGATGGTGTGTACCCACGAATTTCTCTTGCGGAAATTCTCTTCTATAGAGTCTAGTTGTTCCTTCATGTACTTTCTCTTAGTTTGTCTGATAAGTTTTGCGGTCTGTTTTCTAGTCTCGTTAAAAAGCTGTTGGCTTTTTGAGGATTTTTTACTATTGTACTCCTGGAATACTCGTTTGCGTCGCTTTCGCATTCTGAGTCCCACCAAGGTAGTTTTGTATTCTTTTTCAATGGGATCAGTTCCTGGCTTTATCTGTATTTTTTGTGTGGAATTTTTCCCATGTATCTGCCTGTACCTTTTCCCATTCTTCTGTTATGTTGGATTCCTTGATCTTTTTCGTGTCGAATTTCTGTAGGTGTGCCTTCTTCTGATGAATTCTCCTTGGGGGTGAACTTGATTTTGATTTGTGTTAGGTAGTGGTCTGAGTTGATGTTCGCGCCTCTGCGGACTTGAACATCATGGATATGATCTCTCTTTGTTGTGGGTATGAGATCGCAACGTGTTCTATCTGGAATTCACCAATCTGTTGTATGGGCGATCTCTATTCGTCTTCTGTTTTCGTGGAGATTTTCTGAGGGATGTTGACCTGATCTTCAAATTATTCTGTTGTCATAGTCTTATGACAACGATGAGTCTTATGCCGTTTTTGTTGGTGGATTTGTGACCTGCACTTCTTGTTGTCTAGAAGCTGGGCAACATCATAAAATATCTCAATTTCTTCATCACCATAGCTTCTAGTTATATTATAAGCTTGAACGATTTGAAGCTTAAACTTTTTATTCAGTGGAATTGGGCTAGTGGGAATTGGGCTAGTCGGTCAGATATTCTTTCAAATTTTATGACACTGTCCTTTAACTATCGGTTAATGAGAAATCCAATTCCACCACATCGTCCATTCTCCGTATACCTAGCGTAAAGTCTGTAACCAGTTGTTTTCAGTTTGATTAGCTGTTCATCCTTTCTTTGTGTTTTACATAGCCCAGTTCTTGCAGTCGATCTTACGTTTTCATTGTCCGAATATTGAGTGTTGTAATGTCCAAAGTCCACTGGCAGCCTGATCTAACCCGGTGATTCTTAACCCCTTGGCCTTGGGGCAAGTCTTCCCGCTGCCGTAGGCAGTTGCCCCTTAGCCTCCGGGGAATGAAGGCTGTGTGAATGAGGGTGTGAAATTGTAAATCCATGTTCGGGGGTTGGCATTTTCAAGTGTTGTCCGCTTCGACTGAAGAGTCCAACTGACTCAGTTACAAGTCAGTTGGTTAGACAACACTTGAAAATGCCAAAATGAGATTTAGGCGAAACGTCGTGACTGTTCACAGAATGAACGGATCGACACCCGGATTGATTTAGAAACATTATACACCACCCGTGAAAATATTAGATGCTTATATATATATATATATATATATATATATATATATATATATATATATATATATATATATATATATATATATATATATATATATATATATTCTGCAAGACATCAAGGGAGTTACAGATAAAATTTGCCACGTATACAGATCCCGTAATCTCGACACGGTATTTACAACAGAAAGAAATATATCCAGTTTCCTTAGTTTAGTCCTTAGTTTCCTTAGACCATTGAAAGCTTATATTCGGCAAGACTCACATGGTGTCTATGAGATTCCTTGTTCCATTCTCTCGCCGTCCAAAAATCGGATCACTCCTCAACTATAGCAGAACATCATATCCAAACGGGTCACAAAATAGATTTCGACAAGATCAGAGTAATCGCACATATATATTCCTACAAACCCCGCATAATTTGTGAAGCAATTGAGATCGAAAAACGCCCAGGCTGCTTAAACAAGAGGGACGACGGTCTTGAGTTCCAAATACATGGAAACCACTTTGCCTATCCGAAACCATTTCAATCAAACGTTCACCTCCCACCTGACCTCCACCCCTCAATTAAGCGCTCCACTCACAACCTTACTTATTAATGCAGAGGTGGCGCTGACCACATTCTTTTTTAATTGGGAACTCTGGGGAGTAGGCAGATTGAGGCCTCGGAGTAAATCAACTAGATTCTCTTGATAATGACTTCAAAGTGGAAGCCGAAACGTCGAGATTTTACAAATCTAAAACGTGCTTCTACCCGAGAACTTAGAAATTTTGTATTTTTTATTACTGTAAAGTGGAATATAAAGATTTCATCATCAGCCAAGTCATAATTCTGCAAATACATAGGTTGTAAAAAAGGGACATTTTGCACAATATCAGCACCAAACTATACATTCTATTCACTATTTTGTTAGAAATATAAAAGAACTTGATTGGGAACTTGACTTTATTCTTTTGAAGTATCACCTATAATGATCAGGCAATTCTAGTTTCTTCTAGAATTTTGCTAGTTCTACTTTTTTGCATGAAACCATATGACTGGAAACTGAAAAACACATCGCCTATAGATCAATATAGATGTTATTTTTTTTTTCCTATAGAAATATTAGATTCCTTTCTGCTTTGCCATTGTTAATTAGTTTTTATTGTATAAATTTTATATTAAGCCTAAAAGAATAGAACCATTGATTGAAACCCGTGCCCCGAATGGCTATACTAATTGTAAAAGAAACAGAAATTGTTGAATCACTTCAATTAAACTCAAAGAGATCATCATATCATTTGTTTTGAACTTCTAGATGCGCGTTTCGCTAACCATGTTAGCATCTTCAGGATTTAAAATCTAATTGAATCATCATGGTTAGCGAAACGCGCATCGCAAAATTTAATACGAATGATTTGGTGTTTAGTAATAAATTTCCTTGAGTTTGGTGTTTTACACCAAAGATTCCCAGAGAAGGGTTGATACTGCAATTAAGTCATAGGACACTGAGCTACAATATAACAAAATATGAAGTGATAGTTTCTCAAATAAAAATTGATCATGATGATGATGGTACTAATGTTTTTAAATGAGAAATAGAAGAAAAAGGCAATAGAAATTGAGGCTAATTTTCTACAGGAGAATTACTGTATGAAAAGTGTTGTTACGCAACGTTAATTAGCTAAACGATTAGCTTGAGCAATAGAGTACAAACATATGATATTGAAAGAGAGCCGCCAACATTCGTTCGAAGATTTGTGTGACAACGAATACTTGAGCAAGGCATTATACCCACAGTTAAACATGGTGGAAGTTTAACAATGGTTTGAGATTGTTTTGCCGGTGCATCTTGAGACGATTCGTCAAAATGTAATTAACAAAAAAAAATAATGTTTTACTTCGTTCCATAAAACCACAGGAACATACTTCCCAATATATCTGCAGCATTACATTATACAATATTTGAATGACATTTTATTGAACTAAATATTTTTTTTGTATAATAAAGTTATTATATGCGCAACTTTTCGGCTCCTAACTTCTATCAATAAACTGAACTTCAAATTTTTCTTAATTTCCTGATCAATAGTAATACTGAAACACTATATGTAGGTTTTAAAATGCATTGTAATAGTCGACAATTCAACTAATATAATCTAAGAAACTCCTGAAGGAATATCTGTTGAGAAACAATATTAGAAAGTTGTGCTTAGGCTTTGCTGCTCAAGTAAAATAGATACTGTTGCAGTCCAAAGAGAGATGCTGTTTCCTGCAGTGTTTTAATAAATAGGTCAATTAGTTTAAAAGGGGTGATTTCCACTTTTGATTTTTTAAGACTAAAGCTACCGTCCATTGAGTTTGTGGAATAATGATGCTATGGAATTGCTACAAAATTTGTCATTAGATTCAGAAAGAATTTCCTGCACAAGGGTCAGCTACGAAAAATTAATCATTTACGACAATCCAAAGACGCGACCGAAATCGGTGGATTATTTGGATAAGTCCTTAACCGAATATTCATGCGAAAAAGCCGTAGTTATGTATATAGTGGAATAGTAGAATTTTGTATACTATGAGTTAGTTTAAATTGATTAAACCGTTTCTGCTAATATATGACTTTCAAAACGATCACATATCAACGATAAACAATTTTTACAACATAACCTGGTTGCTACCCACTTCACTTCTATTGAGGATGTCATTAACACATCGGTTAATCAGTCCCGGATCTGAGATATAGATGGTATCACAAAAAATCCTTACCAGTGGTCGATTGTGCCAACCTTCAAACGTCATGGGTCAAAATTTCATGACAATCTGTCTACTAGTTTCTAAGTTGTGCTTCAAGTGACTCTAATTTTTGTTATTTTCAAAACAATGGAAAAAAAAATCGTATGCTGCTTAAGCAGTGCTTTTTGATAAAGAAACATGCCGTTGACGCAAAACTGGCCTGATAAACATTACCTGGACTCTGCTCAAGGAAAATCAACCATAATTGATTGGTATGCTGAATTCAAACTTGGCCGTACAAGCACCGATGAAGATGAACTCCCTGGATGTCCAAATGAAGTGGTTACACCAGGCATCAGAAAATTGTTTCACAAAACCGTAAAGACGTGTTTACACCATTTTGCATGAACATTTGGGAATGCGTAAATTACTATCGAAATGAGTACTACGTTTGCTCACAGTGGACCAAAAACAGCAACGTATTGACGATTCTGAGCAATGTATGGAACTGCTTAAATACAAAGGATTTTTTAATGCAGTATATGACAATGGATGAAACATGGACCGAAAAATGTCCAAAGTGACCGAAAACACAACCGTTGGCAGGCAAGGTTATGGCCTTTGTATTTTGGGATGCGCATGGGATGTTGTTCATCGATTATCTCGAGAAAGGTAAAATTCCATCCGTCATCAGTAGCGAATATTACATAGCGTTATTGGTGAAGGATGAGCTCGCAAAAAAAGGCTCTAAATGAACAAAAGAAGTGCTGTTTCACCAGGATAATGCACAGTGTCACAAGTTGTTGCCAATGATCGCTAAATTGCACCTCGAATTGCTTCCTCATCCACTGTATCTGTTCTCCAGATCTGGCGCCCAACGACTATTTCCTGTTCTCAGACCTTAACAAATGCTCGCTGGAAAGAAATTTCGCTCCAATAAAGAGGTAATTGCGGAAACTGGAGGATATTTTTAAGGCAAAGAGAAAACGTTCTATTAAAAAGCTGTAGGAATGTTAGAAAAAGGTTGGAATGATTGTATTGCTCTTCAAAGGGATTACATTGATGAATAAAGTCGCAATTTGCAAAAAACGTCTGTTTTATTTGTCAAACCGGCGACTTACTGACTGATGTGTTAAGTATTGCTTTAACTCTTTTATTTTTCAAAGCGGAAATCTGCAACTGTTTCAAATATTTAATACCTAATACCACTTTTTATATCAAAATTCAGTGAAAAAGCCGAGAATTAAGATGTTATTCTCCTTTGTTTCAGATGCAGTGGAAGACCTGGAAAGTTTAAGTAACTTTTCTAATCTTGAAATTTATTCGTGCGAATGGGATTTTTAAAATAAATAATGGATGAGAGATTCTGTTTGTTTTTATTTTTCTTTAACTTAAAGTAACACAAATTGTACAAAGTAAAACATTTTGGTTAAAAATGAAGCCAATATGAATAAAAAAAAAATACACAATACTGCTTAAGTACTATACACTGAAAACTTTGCGGTTGAATGAAATTAAAATAATAGTTCTGAGATCTGTTTGACCCTGTTAGAAGACAGTGTTTAAATATCCAATAAATTAATCTTAAACTGAAATTGAGTTTAGTCCCTTAGATTTGGCACGTAAAGTTCCTTGTTAACATAACAAGTACGAATTTTATATAATTTATGCGGAAAACTATTATGCCTGCATGGACTTTTGTATATAAAATAAGAAATCAAACAATCTGCATTTGTGTGTTAAAATTATCAACATTCTCTTATACGACATTGTTTACAAACATTAACTTCGTCTGTGGAGTAATTCTCCACCTGAACTGTGCAACTAAAAATAGTTATTTGACTTTTTATCAGGGATGTTGCACTTTGAACAACACAATCCTTATCACAGTAGTCATCTACAACAATTGAATAAAATAGTTTTATAATTAAAATAAGAAATTACAGAATTATCAGGTAACCAAAAAAGTATGTGTTGTTTTATATATTGAAAATGAGGGACATTTTCAGAAATTGTTATTTGGGAAAATAATTGTCATTTGGTTGTGGTGACTATTTACATACTTATTAGAGGAATATTCAAAACCAGGTGCGTCTTACTTTGAGGTATTTTTAAAAAATGTTAGTTATGTAAGTGAAATTGGCTAATTGTATGGATATACATGCAAAATTGTTTTAGTCTATATTTAAATAAATATACTGAAACGTGTAAAAAATAACGAACGGTGGCAAAATAATTACGATTGACAATGCAAAAGAAGTTATTAGACAAGTTACAAGACAAGAAAAGACTTAAGAGACTAAAGATATAAGATAACTGTTAAGATACACTATTGAAACCAGAGCCGACACAAAAATGACAAACCATAGAAGAAACGACGTAGAAATAAAAGTATATGTATGAAAATACTAAGACTAATTAAAGGCATTACCCTCAGAGATAGAGCAACTAATTAAAAGTATAGGAGAACACATACGAGATATAAACATCTAGATTAAACCAAGAAGAATATCGACATTTAAAAAGAATGGGTTCCTATTGATTAGGAAGTATTTGTAAGAACAATAAGCTATACAGTACAAGAATGTCTAAAAGATAATTGGAATTTGGAGAGCTGGTTAATAACAATAATCACAGAAACCAAATAAGTAGCTTATAAATAGGAAAAATTGTAGTTGGAAGAAAAATGCAAAATCACAAAGTTGATTATATGGAATAGTTACACAAGTTTTAAATTGGCACTCGGTGTGAAAGAGGAAATACTAGTGTACTAATAGTGGGCAAAAGACTACTGCAAACGTAATTTTGCTATACTGCTTCGATGGATAGACCAGGGCTATGACACACGTTACACGGTCCTACACACGATGTGTACATCTTGAGGAAAGAAACGGGCGTGTTCAATAGATTATAAACATTCCAAATTTGAACTATAATGAAAACCACCTCTACCGTCTTTGGTACCTGACAATTGTTTACTTACCAACAGCCAAATGAACAGTAACAATATTGCGTCCAGGTGATAACGCCCATATGTTAACGTCGTGAATGTGTTTCACTCCAGCAATTTTCCTCAATTCCAAAACAATTTTGTCTCTGCCAATGGGACTGCCTTGCATCAGAAGCCACACTGAATCTCTGGCAACTCGGGCAGTAGTGAATATAATGATCACAGAAAAAATTAAAGTACAAATGGGATCTGCAGCTTGGGCTTCTGGGAAGATCTAATAAAAAAGCAAGAACAAAACAAACTTACAAAACTTAATAGAACTACTATGGAATATCAAAAGAGGTATATATATATATATATATATATATATATATATATATATATATATATATATATATATATATATATATATACATATATATATACATATATATATATATATATATATATATATATATATATATATATATATATATATATATATATATATATATATATATATATGTGTGTGTGTGTGTATATATCCAAACGTGGCTACTCAAGTGGAGAATTAAAATAAACGAAGCAAAATCAGTCCAAATAACTTATACACTAAGAAAAGATCAATGTCCATCAATCATTCTAAACAATATTCAAATTGCGCAAGCCACATGTACGAAATACTTAGGAGTTCATCTAGATTCAACGCTCACGCGGAAAGAACATATACTCAAAAAACGTAAACAAATAAACAAATTGACTTGCCAGTGAAAGAGTTATATTGGCTAATCGGCCGGAAATCCAAGCTGGCACTAGAAAATAAGCTCCTACTTTACAAAACAATCATAAAACCGATCTGGACGTATGGTATTGAGCTTTGGGGATGCGCAAGCAAATCAAATATAGCCATAATTCAGAGAAGCCAATCCAAAATACTGTGTATGATAACAGATGCACCCTGGTGTGTGTCAAACCGAACACTCCATGAAGACCTGAAAATCCCATATGTTCAGGATATAATCTCGGAACAAAGCACGAAACATCACAACAAATTGGAAAACTACGTCAATGTTTTGCTCCAACCACTTCTGGAACCCCAAAATGTAAGAAGACTTAAGAGGAACTGGCCAACCAACTTAATAAATGGTTGAAGAGGACTTGTCTTTGGAGAAGACCTCATCACGCCAAACAAGGGCATAACCTGCTCTCAAGCGAACACATTAGCTTATAGAACTAACATTGTTTTGATTGCTAATAAATAAATAATATATATATATATATATATATATATATATATATATATATATATATATATATATATATATATATATATATATATATATATATATATATATATATATATATATATATATTATTTATTAGCTGCTTATTTATTAGCTGATTATTTATTTATTTATTATTGTGCTGCTTGGAACCATTGATTTCGACGTTTAACATCTTGTGGCACATTTAAAAACATTTTTTATGGAGTTTTTTTGTAGTATTCGTACAAAATGGTACGAAACAGGCACGACAACTAATTAGATTTGACATTTTCAATAAATTTATCAATACTCTGATGATAATAACATTGTGACGTCACACGCGCTCGGGTTTTTTCGGGAACTGTCTGCGCGCTATCGGTACTAGGTTTAAAAATTTATTTTCAATTTGATATAACGTTTTAATTATAACGAAAAAATAAAAATAGTTTTGTTAATATTTATTTTTTTTTGTTACTTATATATGATCTTTCCATCTATGACATTTTTTTTTCAAAACCCCAATTAAGAAAATTAGAACCTTATCGCGTTCGTTGGTTTTGCTGGACAAGGAGCAAAATTGAAAAGAAGCTCTGAATAGAACTAAACTACAACGACATCCCAAACAATTTCAGGATTCAACGATTTCAATATTGAATTTTCACTTCGGACTTCCATTATCTCAAGCACACATTTTTTTGCTATCCTAAATCCATTATTGTCTACTTGAAAATTGGCAATATAAATGTTGTCCAAGCAAAATTAGAAATAGCGTTGTTTGTTATTTAGCTCTGATTTCAATAACGTCACGCAAGTTGGTTTTAAATTATAGAATGAATGGATTATTTGTAAGTTTTTACAGTTAGAATTATAATATAAAAAAAATATAGACCACTTTGGTATCCATGATTATTACAAATAATTATTATTAAATTATTACACTACAATAGAATTGAAAATACTGCTCAGATCAAAAAGTATCGAAATTGATCCACTAACATAAAATATAAATAATATAATATATAAAAATCATAAAAAAACTGATCAGTAAAACTACATTTTTAGACAATGAAAAATAATTATAACGAAATTTTTTAAATGATGCACTAACAGCCCTACGAATTTAATGGAATTTAGATACTTTTTTATTCGAGTAGTAGGCGTTAACTAATACATACTTTAACAACTGTAGCTGCTAATAACACCCCAAAGCTTTGTAGCAGATCTCCTAAAACATGAGCAGCAGCAGCCCTAACATTAATATTGTCTGAAGTTGAAGTGGGACCATGACTATGAGCATGGCAAACACCATGAAGAATAGCTCCCATTCTGTGAATAAATCCATTGACGATATTCTATTCAATATTAATTTATGCCATTTATTAACTTACACAATATTAACTAGTAATCCTAGGGATGCTACAATTATCATCGCATCGGCGTCAATGCTATATTCTTCTTTGTATAATCTCCTTAAAGCTAATACTAGAAATACGGCTGCTAAGAACCATATTGTTAGAACACTAAAAATAACAATGCTTATTAAATTAATAACATACATGCGGTATGCGACAAATAAATATTGAGTTATTTAAAGAAAAACATAAACAAACTATTTATCATGATGATTAGAAGTCAATGATCTATTTACATTAACAAGTGTCATCGAAACAATGAGGTTTTTCTCATTGTTTTTCTCGAAGTCGCTTATATACAGGTATAATTTTTATCAAAGCGCGCTTCTTATATGTTCTTATATATTGGGAAATTAGTTAATTTCTGGTTCCACCACTCTTGAATTTCGATAATAATAATTTCTGTCGTATTTTGGTTGCTATCTTCAATGCATTGTATAATTGCTACTTATTTGATTCAAATTTCTCATTTGCTATTTTGTATATGAGGTGCGTAAATAAAGTAATAAGACTGGTGGCGTAGCGTTCTATCTGGGAACACTGTTGGTTTTCTTTTTGGAGGGGATGCAGGTCAACATTTGATGCATCTTCAGTATGAACTCCATAGACTCCGTAACAATAATTTTCGTGAAACTTACTTTTCTAGTACGTCCTGAAAATGAGTGACAATTTCGAACACCTGTGCTTAGGTAAATTTTGTTTCGGATTTATTCACACACAATGATTTTGTACGGATGTCAATTTTTCATTATTATTGCCGTTGTTTGGGCGCAGTACCTATTTTGAAGTCGTTAGAATCCGTCGCCTTCCATTCTAGGACTGAATGGCAAGACCACGGTGCCATAACATTCCGTGCCGTTCTGAGTAAAAGATCTCATCGCCTCTTTACAGCGCTTAAGGAATTTTGGACGGACGCCTTTTTACCGTCCATCCAAAATCGTTGTCTGTGAAACGGATGTTAGGTACCGTGCGACAGAAAGTTTTGCAAAACAATAGACCTATCGGAACAGCATTTTGAGCGTTCTTATTGTCGGTTAGAATGATCGTCGAGGAAGAGTTGAATTTAACTCACACAACCGTTCATCAGATATCGGCCTTCGGAGAATACCTTTAAACAATTTCTGAGAATGAATTAAACCACCAGTAGATACATATTTCAATTGGTGGCTGAATTCTAGCTGTAGCAAAACTATCAGCCTACTGAATTAGGACTGTTTTAAATTAAACATCAACTAGAAATAGTTCATATGTATATTTTAATTATTTGATGAACCAATGAAAATAACAAAAAAAAAGCAAATAAACTAAATATTCCAAGTTAAAAGTGGAAAAACAAGTATTCTAATTACACTTTCTCTGTAACAAAAAAAAAACCATTATACCAAAAAATTTAGATATTCTCGTTTTTTTGAACATAGTTACAAAATAATTAAGATAAGTTATTAATACTTGAAAATAATCCAATTTTATCTAAATCTATATGAACACAATATTATATATTTTATCTAAATTAGAATTTCGAATGTCACTACAATAAATACACCATACGACTATCCCGGATTTAAAAAATTATTATATATTGATTGCGAGTCTATGACGTCTACAAATCTTTAAATATAAATTACATAACATTTACAATAATTATATCAAAATAACAGAAAATACATAAAATAAGATTGAAAGACAAAGAAACACAACAGATTAAAAATTATAAGTATTTAGCAATTGAAAGTGACGGTAAAATAGAAAAAGAATGGAAAAGAAGGAAACAAATTCAATATGATGAAGAACACGTTTTTAAACAAGAGGGAAATACCAAAGCAACAGAAGAGAAATAAAAAAAACAGAAGTAGTAAAAAATTGTAAAAGCAAAGCAAAGTATTATATAGTAATAATACATGGACAGTGATTGAAAAACATTAGGCAGGAATTAATTCAATGGAAATGTGATTCATGCGAAAGTTCAAGAATAAAATAAGACAGAATAAGAAATGAAACCCACAGACAAAATCTACAAATAAAGAAAATTAACGAAAAATTGATAGAGGGAGATCTTAGATAATTCAGACACATATGCAGAATGCCAGATAATAGGCTCAAGCAGGCTGTGTACTAAATGAAAGCAAATTGAAAAATTATAGAGGAAGACCAAGAATAAGGTTAATAGAAAGGAGCTAAAAGTAAGGGATAGAGTGGGAAGGTATAACTGTTGACGCAGGATAGAAAGAGTCACAGAAGAAACAAATATATGGCACCACAATCAGTTAAAACATATTTGGTGATAAAAATGTCGCTTCTTGATAAAAAAACAACCGACGTATTACACACAATAAACAAACAACTTTAAAAACCTAATAAGCGCTGATTTTCCTTGAACATTCTATATGGATTTTGTAAGAAACCTATTAATATCACACAGATCTGCTAAAAATGTAAGCTGTTCGAAAAGTACTTTCGGTTTTTTTAACATGTTTCAAAATGTTTTAATTTTTTATCATCATTTAACGCCTGTATATGGTGGACAATAAGTAACTGACTTATTTGAATTGCGTTATTTTTATAATCAAATGATACACAACAGTAACTTCTTTTCTCTTTTTTCTTAAAATAAAATCTACCTCTGGATACTGCAGAAATACGAGGTATTTTATTAACGTTTTCCATTACTTCTTCACATGTTTCAGGCGATATGTTAAATGTATTATCGTTTTCTGCATTTTTAGTCTTTAAAAGTTCAATTGTATAAAGTATACCCAAGGTTCATTGAGAGAATATTAAGATTGACAGCCAGATGGAAAATTAGAGATGAATAAGCTGCATATAGAACAAGCAGACTAATGACAACTGAAAGATAATAATAAACCCAATTGAAAGAGTAACGGAAAGCGGAGAAACGCTATACTTAACGTTCATTGATTTGAAAGTTACATTAGATAAAATCAATAGGGAGGTTAAAAACTAACAGAAGTGATAAGTGTATAAAAAAAAAGTAAGAGTACATGTAATAAAATGGATATATGTATAAAGGATAATTTCACAGGACTATAACATGCGTTTTTGGCAAAACAATTTCTTAAATACAGCGATTTGTACGTAACTATTTTTCGTTTGGAGTATGGATTGAACGACATTAATCAGTGTCCTAGTGTGAATTTATCAAGACATGTGCAAGGAAATTCAACGGAAAGGTTTCATGCTAAACAAAAAGCAACTCCGAGTTTGTTGACGTGTAGATGCTTCGCTGCTTTCATAAAACCGCGAACGAATTTACGACTGAACGAATTACGACTTGAACCAGCACCCAGTTTTACTTGATAAATATTAGATTTTTTTGAATCTTTTGCTTGCAGGTTATGAAAAGCGGGGTCTGCAGTATAAAGTTAACCTATCGTACGATACGATACGTACGTACTATTGTACGATACGAATATGACCTCAGCCATGGCTATTAATTTTCCTGAGCCATTGCTGAAGAATTATGGGTTTTATAGTGGCTTCAATCACCCAGCTTAGATCTACATGATCTGGTCTTGGGCATGCGGGGCATTTAAGGTCAGGAGGATACAAAATTGGTACATGCGGTCCAACTTGTTAGGCGTTTCGCGCGAGTCTTTTCTCGGCTCTGTATGTCTCACGCCATTTGGGTCTGTCATTTGTCGTCTTTTCCCATTCAGATACACTTGACATGAAGTTCTTTAGAGACGATTTTATAACGTTTTTGTAGCTTCTTTTTGGACATCCCAGATTTCTTTTCTTGCTCTTTAATTCACCCCAGAGGATCTGCGTCGGCATCCTAATGTGCTGCATTGTTTAGTTTGATAGTCTTGCCATTTTATTCTCAACATTTTCGTGAAGCAGCATTAACGAAATCTCCCGAGTTGTTTTATTTGCTTCCAATACAGGACCCAGGATTCTGCTCCATACAGAAGAGTTGGAATTACAATGGCATTGTAAACACTGGTTTTAGTGTTTCCTTAAGTCCAGTTACTAAATACCTTTATCATTAGGTATTAGGCCAAAATTGGCACCATCATAGTTTATTTTATATATAACCCAGCTCGTGGGTTTTTAAAGTGGGAGGTCGTAGAAGAAAATAGTGCCGCTGAAGATTTTTTTGCTTTACCCCTTCCTCCTTTTTTCTTTTCGCTACTATAACCCTATACATGTGAATCAGGAAAATGAGTTAAAGGAAAAAAACTGAAGGAACGGAAATAAAATAGGGTGTTTTGCTCTGAAAAATTGTTTACTGTGATAAATGCTAGAGGGGCAGCGCCCTCCTTCACAAGCCACTACTGATATAAACTCTTCTTATATGTTCAATAATTTTTATATGATATACTTTTGATATTATGACTTCACCTAACAATATCAGTTTATTATCAGCTTTTTTTAGCACTAAATAATTATATGACAAAACCAAATATTAAGAGTGCAACATAAAAGAGGGCAGTTTTTTGCCTCTATAAATATTTTATGAAGGTTTTCTTTATATTTTTAAACAGCATCCAACTGGAAAAGGAACACTGCTAGAAAGAGCTTTCTCAAAAAGGTCATCTTTGTTTTGTTTTTAATACTGAAACAGCACAATTTATTTTTTTGGTTTATCTACTATACAAATTTTTAGTGGTATTCGGGAAAAAGAATGATCCTAACTAAAAATTCAATAACCTTAAGCTATAAAAACTGTTCAAATTTGGGATTATCTAAGCATAAATTGCAGGGTTATATGTGGGGTTTTACAGAATCAGGATACTGAAAAGCAACCTAAGATCACCGAGAATATCACATCTAGACAATGGAGTATAACTTAATTAATCTTAGATATTTAGAAGGAAACTGCATTACCATTAGGTTAAAAAAAACCATAATAGTATCAAATGTATAGAATGACAATATATTCTAGATAATGTATTAAAAAACGATTAAAAATATATTTACCTTAAAAATGCTCCTACCACTTCTGCTCTATAATATCCATAAGTCATATATTTGGTTGCGGATTTCTTAGCTAACCATAATGCCAAAATTGAGATCAGGAAACCAACAAGGTCTGAAAATAGATGGGCCGCATCTGTCATCACCGCTAAACTGCCGGCCAAAAAGCCCCCTACAAGTTCTGCAATCTAAAAAATGTAAATAAATAAATAATTCTATATAGATATACATAGTTGGAAAAATGCAAAAACTTACCATAAAAAGAAAACAAAAGGAGGAGGCCCATATTAACTTCTTAAATGCTTTGGAATCCTCAATTGAAACCAAAGAATTGTGACAGTGAAAGTGAGCGTCACCCAGAGATTCTCTAAAACAGTCCTGAAATTCAAATTATTTTATTTTTAATAACTTATTATACTTACAGCAAAATTTCATAAACAACCATGTTTCTTATTTTGTTTAATATCAGTTAATGTGATAAAATAAATATTTTCAACAAAATTAAGGATTAGTTTTTAATCTTGACAATATTAGAAACATAATATAAAAATTATCTTTCATCAATGCTTAGGAAAATGATTGTTAGTAGAATAAACAACCAAATTTATTGTTAATACATAACATAAAATGGTTCAGAGTTGGAAATGTTTTATTTTATATATATTTTGATAAATCATTTATATATATATATAAAATATAAATATGCAATATATATACAATAATAAATATTCGAATTTTGAAATATTTTATTGCAACAATTAGTAGACTTGTTTGTTTCTGTTCCATTTTAATCGGTAATTTGCGATTAATTGTTGTAAATGCAATTTACAATGTAGCTTTCTAGATATTTCAAAATTTAAATCAACAAATTTCATAGTTAATGCCTTATAAATCAACTATGCTTGTGTACCATAAAACCACTTGTATGTTTTTAAAAAATATATTGTGTAAAAGTTAAAAATAGTAATATTAAATATGAATATCTATCATATATCTTATGTAAAATATCATAAAAACCAAACTTACATTTACATTAATTAATAGGGGTGAATCCTCTGAATGATGATCTTCACATACTGTATCTTCAAAAACTAATTTTCCTGTAGAAAAACTTAATGAACTATGAACTTGACCATTTATCCCGTGATGTTTTCGACATTTCACACAAGATTTATCCGTATTCTCATCGTCTAATAATAAATTTTCCATATCACTATCTGTACGATGGTGACAACGAACATCCATTGTATAAATTGTAATAATCCATCAACTGTGTACACTCAACTAAAATTTATTTAAAAAAGGCACATACAGGATTGATATTGAAATATCAATAAACAGAACTAAATGCCGGAAATTCTTTATCGTCCACGATAAAATTGTAATAAATATTTACATAACACTTACTTAAAAAGCATTTAAAATAAACTATTTTACGGTTAACATTGCCAACACTGACCGCATTTTGTTCACTTTAATTTTGAATTCTACGATTTTCCGCTCAAACGATTTTTCCAATACGTATCAACACTCATTCATAAAACCGAACTAATTAATATACCGTCGTAATTTATTTCACCGTCCAGGAATTAATTTATATTATTTACAAACCTATTACTGTCACTTTCAGCTGATGTATAAAGCTGTAAATTCAGTGATAACGGTCGATTTTACAGTGTTGCCACTAACTATTGAATATATTTAAATATAGGATTTTTCCAAAAAATTTAACATTTTTTTGTTACAAGTTACCTAAGAAGCAAATATAAATATATAAAGGTACATTAAATATGTAGGATATATATATATATATATATATATATATATATATATATATATATATATATATATATATATATATGTATGTATACTATTAAATTCACATAAGTTTAATAGTTGCGACATCTGTGGTACTAAAGAAACATTTCGGTAATTCTTAAAATAGGTTACTGTAACTGTCTCTATAACATACATTTTTATATATTTAATAAATTTAACTATTCATTTATTATTATTTATTAATTTTGTTCTGAATTTTTATATTTACTAAATTATTTTAAATTATATACTAATATTTAAATTTTACCTTCGTTCTTTTCCATCGCCATCAAAAAAATATTAAATAAATTGGAGTGAACTATCTATGAAATAACATTCTAATATTAATTATGGATTAAATTAATTTGTTTATTGTGATATTAATCACTTGGGTACATCTTCAGTGATATTTATAAATGTGTAGTTTAGGAATTTTTAATGCAGATATCTGTATACCCGTTTCGAATTGCCATCTAATAAGAAGGTTGAATCACAGTACAAAAAAAACTCTTTTTAATCTGTGAGTTTAATAAACAGCTATTAGACTCATAGATGAAGTGATTTTTTTCGTGTATTGTGGCTCCATCTAGATAGATTTTAGGATGAAATAGTATGGGGTAAGGGGGATGATAAAAACTACCAGTTATTATTAGAATTATTGAGATAACAAAAGAAACATAATGTATTTTGTTTAAAGTTTTTAATAAGAAATGTTATAATTGTTTTAAAATGTGTACCCTTGTATATTATCGTTTTCAATTCTTCACTGGAACCTTCGATATGAAACACTGAACTCAAAAATATTTACACTTGAGGTTTACTACGATTGAACTGTTGTAGTAAACTGGTCCATAGACGGCGAAATTTTACCTGACAATTAAGTATATTGTTATCAACTTATTCCCGTATTTATTTGATAGAATACAGATGGTCGACATATTCCATGTCTGACATTTTTTTGTTTTGCTAATGATTCCTTATCACTTCTTTTTTAATTGATTTTGCAAGCACATATTCTAAGCATATGAGGGTCATTCGAAAAGACGTACTTTGAAACATAGTTTATAGAGTTTTCCACTAACAATCCGAGACATTTAAGCAAGATATGGACATTTAAAATAGCAGACGAATTAGATGAATAGAATACATGAAATAGAACAACACCATTCAATAGAGAAGTGGACTACTTCCCGGTGATGGTCATGTCTTTTGCTAGATAGTCAATGAGCTTCAACTCGCTATTTGGATTGCGCGTAATTGTGAATCTATGTATCAAAAGGCTGCACCCATCGAGTGGAAAGTTTTTTCATATCCAAAACATCATGTAAAATGTAGTAGACATGGTCTATCGAAATGTTTACATTGTCAGCAAGCTCGCATATTTTCAGTCAGTGATCACTTAATACGACATTTTAAATTTTTCTAACGATTTTGTCGATCTTAGCGTTTGTTGGACGTCCCAAGCGTTCATTACCAGCAATGGATATCCGATTACGTTTAAATTGAGCAGCCTACTTCCTTTTACCGTTGAAAATGAAGAGAAAACATCTCTTTATGTGGAGTCTAATTCTCTTTGCATAACCGCTGAGGTTAAATCTCAAAATAAAGTACTTTTATGATAGTTGAATTTTTTAAAGAAGGTCGAAAAGTTTTTGTTTTACTCGCTCGTCACAAACAAATAAATAAAAGCACACATTATACATTTCGTCATACTTCTACCATCTTTGTGCCAGGCCGAGAACTTTTTGAATGACTTTAGTATATTAAATTTTTGTGGAGATAGTATACATTCTTGCTTCACTACTTTCTCTATATATATTTTTCTATTTATGCAGAACGCAAATTTAGAGTCACCCGGTACGCAAGTAGTGGAATTCGAAGAATATAAATTGCAAATGATAAAATAATTATAAATGAAATAAGATAAAAACAATGTAGTTTTAATTCCCGTTCTAAACTTAGTGCAAAAAATTATCTTCACCCAGCCTATTTTCTAGGCTAGGTGCAATAACAATCCAATAGGATTACTGTTTTTTCTGATCGATCCAACATGCTCTTGTTGATATTCTTTTTCTTCCACTCTGGTGCCAGAGCCCATCTGAGCCTTGATCTTCAATCTTCGCCTCCAACCGGGTCGTTCTCCGGTAGCCCCTTGCCACTTTTTGATGTGTAGTAGTTCTTCAGCATCTCTTCTTACATTATCCTGCCTTCGTGTCTTTCCTCTACCTCTTTTTTTATTACTTTCTATTCGCCCTCCATGATTTTTCGCTGAACCCTCGCATAGTCTACAATATCCTTGTATAATTGCTCGAATTCGACATTATATCTAATCCTCCAAATTCCATTATCATTCCCACCACCAAATATTCTTTTGGGTATAGTCAAAGCTCCTCATTCACGGTTCCGTTAATTGCGTTTTCAGTATTCGCGGATTAAAAAATAGTGGCCAGTTCTTGTATTCGCGGCTAAACATTTTTTTATTCGCGGATCCAAAACTAATGATACATATCGTATTTCTAGAATAATATGTATTTATCTACCAGTTACCTTTCAAAACTAACAAGTATCAAAGTATTTATAAACAAACAAGTCTTTTTACCGCTTGGCCGAAAGTTCTTTGACAAATAAGTCACCACCGCCGTACGTGCCGGCGGGTTACGGGTGACGCTAAGGCTTTTGATAAAAGCACCCTTCGCGTGATCGGTGTCGAATCTTTTGTTTTATTGCTTCAACTTATAATTTCGAGTGAATAGCACCCGTTTCTTCTGCTTTGTTTGCGATTTATAACGTCGAGTAAAAGCAAAGGAAAATTAGTTACACGGACTACGCTGATGATTTGGATGTCAACGGCGCACCTTCGCGAATCGTTTGCATCCACATCACATTTTTTTAATGTCAATGAATCAACTGTACGGTCTATCAAGATATCAGAGGACAAAATAAGGAATTCTACAGCTTCAACCTCACTCTCAGCAAAAATTGTTCGTGATCCAACAATTGAAAAAATGGAGGCTGCATTAACATTCTGGATTGAACACCGTAGCCAGAATAGAGTGAACATGAACATACGGATGGAGGATTTCAAGCATCGGAAGGTTGGGTCAATAAGTTCAAGGTGCGGCAATCACTTCATAAAATCAACATTGTTGGAGATCCTGCATCTGCAGATACTTCAGCAGCAGCAACATATTCAGAAGAATTTTCAAAGTTAACTGCTGATGGTGGACACAAACCTGAACAAGTGTTTAATGCAGACGAAACTGCCCTGTTTTGGAAAAGAGTGCCAAACAACATTTTTATATTCAAAAGCGAAAAGTCCGCCACTAGTTTTAAGGCCGCAAACCATAGAGTTACACTGGTGCTTTGTTCTAATGCATCTGGAGATTGTTTAATTATGCCACTTATGCTTTATAGATCGCTAAATCCTCGTGCTGGAAAATCAAAACAAGGACAACCTACCCGTGTTTTGGCGTTCAAACAATAAAGCGTGGGGTGCAAGTGTCATTTTCTGTGACTGGTTCCTGGATTGAAACTATGAATCCAAATTGAAGCTATGCATCCAAATATAAAGGTGATATTTTTGCCTCCTAACACGACTGCCTTACTCTCCAACCTTTGGACCAAGAAATAATTCAAGCTTTTAAGCTCTATTACATTAGACAAACATTTAAAATCATACTGGACACCATAGAATCTGATCCTGATATGATTGTTAAGCAGTGCTGGAAACACTTTGACATAGCAAAGTGTATTGTTAACAGAAAAGAATCACGTCAAGAGCTGAAGCTATACACATTGAAATCATGCTAGAAAAAACTGTGGCTTGAGCTAACACTCGTTAATGATGAAGACTCCGTGCAAATTCAAACATTTTAAACCCCAAATATCATCATATTTTCATTGTATTGGCTTGATAACGGCCATTTGATGAAAATGTTCTTCTGAGAAAGCTGCCATGTTATTTTTAAATTTATCTAAATGAGCATGTAGCATATGCATTTTCAGAGACATCCTACAACCCATGACCTTAAAGTTGTTTAATATATTTTCAACTGATTCTTCTGATTTTCAACATTTCTGCTTTACTTTTCGGTAGATTCAAATCTCTTAAGTCATTAATAAGGGGGGTTTAATAGTTCCTATGGCGTTAAAAATTCTTTATCTTCAACATTTTTATTTCAACTTTGAGATGAGCTCGACTGATATAATTTTTTTGGAGGTTCAGGTAATGGGAATTGTGGGCTGTGTAAAACTGGAGCAGAAGAGAAAGCAAGGCCAGGGTATTCGATTGGTTTTGCATTCTTGCCATTTTGTCGTTTACCTGGATTTAGTACGCAAAAATAGCAGCCGTTAAAGTAGTCTCTCGGTTCTCGCTAAATTCTCGGTACTGCGAATTTCATACTCCCTTTTTCACCTCGATACCAACCTAAAATAAATAAAAACATAAACATGTTTATAATATTTTTCTTATCGAAAAGTGTACCTTCTAAACATATTTTGCAATTACTCCAAGCAACATGTGGAACACATGGCTCGTCTTGATTCTGAATAGGCCAGTCAAGGTTTCCTTCGTAGGTTTCACAATGCTTCGCACTTTTGTCCAATTCACAATTTATTTCGTACTTTAATAAATTTGTCACATATATAACAAAATGCATCAGCATCATGCTTACACTTTCTCGATAACATTTTACCCTTTTGGAGGTATGTTTAAATATAAAAAGATTATTTACTGTTTCTATGAAAACTTAAAAATTTGTATTTTTATATTAACACTACAGAAGCAAATTTTAAAGGAAATGCGGATATTTTTCCTTCTTTTTGGTACATGATGAATTAAACCCAAAGACAAGGAAAAAATATATATTTTTATTATGTTATAGTTCTTTTTAACATTTATTAAATAGAGAATTCATTATTTACCAAACATGTTATAGAATAGTCACAAACACTCTGATAATGCCTAGATGTGTAAATGGCATAAAATTACTTTCCCGTTCCTCATTCTCCCGAGAGTAATACATCTGTGGTTAAACAACAAAGAGCGAAGATGGAACGTCCGTGGATCTCGTGGGTTTCGAGAAATTTTCGGCCGTCACATTTACATAATTCGACATTGAAATTTACTCCCCGACTAATTTATGGCACTCGAGGGGTGAGTTTATATAAACGTCGGGCGTTAAATGTAGCATAATGCCTCAGACTTAACGAAATTAAAAATTCGAACGAGATTTCGGTTCGACCTCGGTCTTGTTTTTAATTTTCCGCCTTTTCGTTTTATGACGAATTACTTGAACGGGGGTTACTAGAAAAAAATTTGTTTTTGATATACAGAATAGGCGATAAGTAATTGATCAATATGAAAAGTTTACTATTATTGTTGTACTACCATGTGCAAGTTTGGCTTTGATGATTTTAAAGAGCACTTGTTACTATATAATTGTGAAGCGATTTAATACCTTACCAACTTTTATAAGCTCATGAAATAACTTAAACTAATTTTGAGAAAGCATTAAAGAACAGTCACAGTGATACTAATTTCATTATTTAGTTAGCTCAGATTTTTTGTGGATATTAATAACAAAATTTATACCCCAGGTAAGGATTTATTTAGATTAATAAATTTTAATAATTTTGTACAGTTGAAGTGATTCTTCTTTTATAATTAACAGCTACAGTTTCTCTTCTTAATGTCCAACAATAATTTGCTAGCGTAGCAGTATTATTATTTGTATTTTGGAATATGCAGTATTCTTACCAACTCACGGTGTGTATCTACAGTGAGCAGTGATGTACATAACTGGTTATGGCCTGTTTGTTCATGTTTATTAAATCTACCCGGTTCCAATACAGATTGCGTTCATTAGTAAGATATTGACTTCCCAATGTGTAATATTTTGTATGTCATAAGCAGTAAGTTTTTTGAGTTCTACGTAATGTTCTTTATCATTCTTTATTATTGATATTAAGTATAATGCCTAGGTATGGCACAGTACCAAGAGCTTTTTTATAAAATAGAACTAACAGTGTGGAGAGACCTCACCTTTAAATCGCAAAAACGTAATTTTACCACTTGTACGAAATTCTTACGAACTAAATTTCGGATTTAAGTGGAGACCAAGACAAGACATGAGCACCTCAACATGTCGTAAAATGTGTCTAGTATCTCAACAGGTTGGTTGAAAGGTGCAAACCATAAAATGCAGTTTGCTGTGCAGTTTACAGAATCATGAGACTATGTCACAGTTGCTATTTTTTCATTACTAATATAGCAGATATTGAGTATGAACTATCCGGATTTTCTATCATCTTTACAAATCGTCGTGGATAGCGATGAACTTCCTGTTCCAAAGCCATCAGAATCTTGAAGTCTGAATGAAGAAGAACCTCAATTCGTTGATTCTTGAAGTAATTATACATAATCTCTATAGGATGTCGAAAACGATTCTTTTTATGTTCAATTGAGTCGGATCTGATGTTACAAACTATCAAAACATCTAGCAGCCAGTTTAAAAGGATGGAGTCTTAGTTTACTTGCTGATTATTGCTGGACAAGGGAATTCTCAGAAACAAAATACCATTGAAGAACAAAACATCAACAATATTCTAAGGTGAAATTATGATTAACAAAAATACATCTATCTCTAGAAATAAATACATAAGTTATAATACACCAATATTGCGAACAAATATGGGTGACAGAAACAATCTGAGGTTATTTTCTAATTTTTAGGTCCAAGATAACCTTTAGGGAATAAAAATTAAATAATTTTTGTTTACCAACGTTACTGGCAAATGTAAGGTGTTAGAGTAATGATTTGTCTGATTTATTTTTGTGTGCCAAATCAATAATTTTTTAACCACGACGGTTTTTTTGATTCTTCCACATCTGATGCATATTCGCAAAATTAACTTCTGAATTCCAAATATTAGGACCGATTTTTAATCACTTGATATGAGGAGGCAGAATCATGTTAGACATCGATATATATCATATATGTATCAAATAAGTGCATATTATAAAAATCTTTTGATTCTAATTAACTAAAAATGATTCTACAAAATGGAAGGGTTTTCCGTGCAGTTTGCAGAGATTATCCTCAGATTAATATAGAAAATATTGTTTAACCGCAAAATCTGAAAGATAAAAGCTGTTTCATCACACAAGGACAAATTGCAAATAAACTAAGAAAACGTCTAAACAAGTTGAGAAATAAAAAGAAAGATCTCGGGTTATTGGGAATGTTCGTAAGGATTTTCCATTAGTCGCTTTTTTAACGCTTGTAAACAGACATTTCTGTTGGATTAGCAATGTTTACTTATAATTTATTAAATCATGTGGTATTTCCGATGTTTACGTTCAGGTTCACTTTGATTTGCCTTCAGTGAGTCAAGTTGATTCAAATTGAAAATGTTGAATTATGCCACGTTACTGTTATGCCACATTATGCTTCTTTATTTCAAACAGGGTAAAAACGTTGTCCAAACACAAAACAAGATTTGTGCCCTTTACGGAGAGAATTCTGCTAGGAAGATCACGATGCAAAAGTGTCTTTGTCGGTTTGGGCCATTTTTGGCTATCTAAAGGGTACGTCTGCCGATATGATGTCATCCCTTACGAACTTAGTAAGTGTAACCTGCTGGGCTGAAATTCTTCATGCGGTTTTTTGGTGAAAAATAATTCTGAGGTTCCATTTCTGAAGCTCGTGGTAACAGGTGATGAAAAGTGGATTGTGTACAATAACGAGAAGTGAAAAAAATTATGTGCGTTGTCAGGGTCAGCGATTTTAAATAGAGTGAAAAATGGCTTTCAACCGTTGAAAATGGTGCCTTGCATTTGGTGGGATTGGAAAGGACTCATTCACTTTGGGAGATTGTTGCAGGAAGCAATTGAAGAAAAACGGCCAGAATTAGCAAATATGAAAGGCGTTGTGTTTCATCATAGCAATACATGATCACACGTTTTAATCAGGGGCCTGCAAAAATTGTTGAGCTTCAGTTGGGATGTTTTACCTTATCCACCTTGGTCACTGGACATTGCGCTATCGGGCTATCATCTATTCTGTATTTTTTTGGGGACATTTTTCAGCCAATAGTGTGCAAGGCTTGAATCATATCTTTTACTAATGTTTTATAGTTTTCAGCTCTCACATTTCCTAGAAAATTGCAAAAAACTTACGCCATGGATTTCCAAGCCTTATTCTTTATTTTATTTAATTAGCCGTAAAGGTATCGTCCTTAATCAATACTCGTAATTTTTGGGAACTTTTCTTTAAGATATTGAAAAGCATCTCCTTCGTAGTTAAGAGATTTCACAAAGTTTTTTAGTATTTCCAATTTTAGGTGCAAAGGCGGAACAATAATGTTTTGTTGTCATTAACGGTGGATGAAGTATGTTTTCTGATACTGAAGTGAACTTTTCCTAGGTGGTCAGGCTTTTCTGACGTAATGATTTTCTCTATCGCGACTATTCTAAACGCACAAAAAACAACACTATTTGGTGTAACCCTGTTGCATACCCAAAACAATAACTTTAAAATCTATGCTGATCTACCAAGAATATTTCTTATATTTTATCTTTTCAAGTAAAAGCTTCAGATTGTCATATGATTCTTTCATGGAAATAGCATGACCCATGGGAATGGAAGGATATTTATTACTATTGTGTAACTACTGCTGTGCAAAATACTGTTTTTAGACTAATTTTAGACGAATCTATGAATAGACGAATCTCCAAGCGTGGGGTGGTGATTAATACCGAAAGCTTCAAATAGTGTATCGTTGTTGTTACAATAAAGGAGATCGCTATCAGCACTAAAAATTGTATAAGATCTCTGTGACGGTTTCGAAAAACGGTAACCTTTGTGCCTTTTACTAAAAGAATTCATTGCTTGAGACGCGAGCCAAGAAGTTCTGCTTGTAATTTTGATGGATCTAGGTCTCCAACCAAGTCATTTAACTCAGCTTGAGTGACTAAATGAGATTCAGATGACTGATGAATAACGAAGTCCTGATATGTGGAGCCATCGTTTTCAGTATCGTTTTCAGTATCGTTTTCAGTATCATTGTCGGAATTATCAAAAAGCGGTGTAGGGACTGATGTTCATTGTGTGGTTGAGGTCTTTGAGTTGATATTGTACCCAATGTAATCATATTTTCTATTTTAACGGGTATTGAGCCATACAGTTGTATACATACAAAAATAACAATCTTCAATATGGTCTTTATGTTCTTTCCATGACATTGGTGTTACTTGATGACGAAAGGTAAACTTGATTTACGACCAGACAGCCAATCCTTCAAATTCTTACCACAATTCGAGTATATCACGTGCGAAACCCACGGTTTATCTTGATTTTTAACTGTGACATACCAATCAGTTCCTGGGGCAGAGTTCCGGTAATGTTTATCAAGCTGTAGTTTTACTTCAACGGTATTTTCTTCATCAAAAAGCAAAGCTTAATTAACACGCGAATTTCTTTTTTCTTCACTGTTTTGAAAATAACAAAAATAACGTCACTTAAAGCACAACAACTCAGAAACGAATAGACATATTCTTATAATTTTGACACATGACGTTTGAAGGTTGACTTACTTAATCGACCACTGGTAAGGATTTTTCGTAAGTGACGCCATGCGTGCGAGCGTGCGTGCGTGCGGGCGTGCGTGCCTGTCTGCGTGTGCGTGTGTGTGCGTGTGTGTTTAAGCCTGTGTGTGCGTGTGTGTGTGCGTGTGTGTGTGCGCGTGTGTGTGTGCGCGCGTGTTTGTGCGTGCATGTGTGTGCGTGCGCGTTTGTGCGCGCGTTTATGTGCGCGTGTATGTGTACGTGTTCGCGTGCGTGCGCGTGTGTGTGTGCGCGCGTGTGCGTGCGCGAGCGCTTGTGCGGGTGCGTGTGCGTGTGAGCCTTCAAGATGAACTATAAAACCCTGAAATAAACCTGAAAAAGAGTCTGGTTATTTTCAACAAATTTGCTGAAAACAAAAGAATATCTATTTTAGGAAGCGATTTAGGGGAGGTGGACCACTACATATATCTTCGGCAAAGGATTTCAATGGAAGGTGATACCGTCCGGGAAGTGGAACGGCGTGTTAAGTGTGGATGGGAGGTATTTGGCAGGCTCAACATAATGTTTAAGAACAAACTGCCACTTTGTCTGAAAGGAAAAGTTTTCGATCAGTGCGTGCTGCCTGTTCTAATATACGAAAGTGAAATATAGATACTCACATCACAATCAATTCAAACACTTCGGGTAGCCCAGAGGTTACCGTGTACAGTAGCTACCGTGTACAGTGTGTGTGACAGCCTTCAAGATGAACTATAAAAACCTGAAATAAACCTGAAAAAGAGTCTGGTTATTTTCAATAAATTTGCTGAAAACAGAAGAATATCTATTTTAGGAAGCGATTTAGGGGAGGTGGGCCACTACATATATCTTGGGCAAAGGATTTTAATCGAAGGTGATATCGCCCGGGAAGTGGAACGGCATGTTAAGTGTGGATGGGAGGTATTTGGCAGGCTCTACATAGTGTTTAAGAACAAACTCCTACTTTGTCTGAAGGGAAAAGTTTTTGATCAGTGCATGCTGCCTGTTCTGATATGCGAAAGTGAAAAATAGACACTCACATCACAATCAGTTCAAAGACTTCGGGTAGCCCAGAGGGGAATGGAAAGGTGTATGCTTGGCATTCCAAGGTGGGACAGAAAGACCTGCACATGTATCAGAGAACAGACGAATGTATCATTGGAAAGGTGAAGGAATTAAAATAGAGGTGGGCAGGCCATATAGCGAGGCGATGTGACGACAGATGGACCAAATCAATCCTGGGATGGATACCACTTGATCATAAGCGTCCACCATGAAGATCTAAAATACGATGGACAATTGACATCATCAAGTATATCAATTCTTCTATTGGAACCTTTGGTGTGAAACACTAAACTCGAACAGATTTACCACTAAACACCAAATCACTTTTTTGAAGTTCTCGATGCGCGTTTCACTAACCATGTTAGCATCATCAGGAGATGATTTAATCTAATTCTAAAACTAAACTATGTTCATTTTTATATGAAAACCCTACCTAATGAAGCGTGTAAAAAAAAGGATACAAGAAAAAATCAAAAAACAAAAAAAGGGGGAAAAAGAGAACAAAAGAAAAGAAAAAAATTAACCGTGAAGTTGACTTTTATATTAATAATTGAAAAAGTTGACTGAACGGAACAGGTCCTTTATCTCGATTCATGATTTTCTTACATTTTTCTATTTGAATGATTTCATATGCATCCAATGTCCTATTGATATTAATACTTTTAATTAGTCTTAAAATACCAAAATCTATATTGTGGTCATGTTTTTCATTTCTCTCATATCTAATGTGGGCAATATGTTCTTTATATCTTGTCAATATGGATCTTTTTGTTTGCCTAATATACCTTCGATCACAGTCAACTAATTTCGAAAATCCCCGACTTTTCATGTTGATCTACTTTATCCTTTGGATTACCCAGAACTTCTCTTAATTTATTTTATAGTTTGAATATAACCTTAATGTCCACTTTTTTCAAAATTTTGTTTAGCCCTCTTCTTAATTGGACATCAAATGGTATTACCATGCATTTATTTGTATTCTGATCCTTTTGAAAAGTCGAAGATTCTTTCAATAATTTTCTGTTCTTCTGAAACATATGATTCTGAAAACATATGTTTTCTAATTAATTTACCTACAATGTTCTTATTATAACCGTTCACTTCAGATACCTTCCCAATCAATTTTAATTATTTGTTATAATTATCTTTATTTAAAGGATATGTTTTAAAGATACATCTTATTTTGGTTGAATCGTTAGGAATGTATCTCGAAGTGGTGGGGTTTTTTTCTAAAAATATCAAAATCTAACCTATTTTTATTGTTTCTACTGACTAAAACATCCAGAAATGGTAAACTATCGTTATTTTCGAGTTCATGCGTGAATATTATATTTTGGGATTTATTATTTAAGTTCTTAATAAAATCATCTAAGTTTTCATTTTTCGAATCGAAAATAGCAAAAACGTCATTCACATATCTTAACCATACCTTCGGAAAGTAACTGAATTCATCTTTTGCATCGGTTTCAAATTTACTCATGAATATGTTGACTAAGAACGATGACAGAGGATTACCCATTTTCAGAGAAGGAGAAATAAGGTTGTTACAAAATTTGAATGTATCTCTGACTTCGTTAACCATTTTTGACAATGGATTCCTAGGTAATCGTTTATATGCACCGTTTTGAATTATTTTTCAACACCTTCAAAGTAATCAGATTTGTGCATTACTACAACTTTATTTCCCTTCTCAGCTTTTAAATAAAAACAATCCTCTTGCAGACGCTTGACAATCTTAGAAATATTTGGCATATTTTGACTTTTATTTGAAATATTTTTTGCAATTTTGCCCTTACATGACTCTCTGCCGAAAGCTTTGGAAGATTCCGGTAAGTGTTTAATACTAGTTTCAATACCGGCTACCATATCCTCCAAAGCACTACGGGATGCCGGCAAAGCAAAATGAAGGTCTTTATGTAAAAGATCTAGTTCTGGATTGTCGAACGTCTGTGTTGAAAGATTTTCTACTATGTTGATACTCTTTTCTGGAATATGTTCTGTTGACTGCTCAATTTTGTGTTCTTTTAATTTTTTATTTTAATATGACATTTTTTTAATAAATTTACTATTTACTGCTGTGAACATATTCCTTTGAAAATTGCACCAAAATTCATGTTCTACATTAGTTAATTTAAATGTTAATTTATTGTAAAGATTGTACGCCTGAATTTCAAGCATACTCCTTTTACTGTACAAATGTTTGGTTTCTAAGTCAAGCCATTTCTGTTTTGCAAAATTAGTTATTTTGTCGCATATTTTGGAAGATTTTGAAATATTAACTTTAATAAAACTGGGAAATTTTATTAGTCTGGCATGATTTAAGAAACCAAATATCTGCTCCAATAAGCCTAATTTTAATAGTGTACTTACGATAAAGATTTAGTTCCGCTAACCGTGTAGCCATCGTAGATCAATTCTTCTATTGGAACCTTTTGTGTGAAACACTAAACTCGAAGATTTACCACTAAACAACAAATCACTTTTTTTAACTTCTCGACGCACGTTTCGCTAACCATGTTAACATATGAAAGCATTCCTGATGATTCTAACATGGTTAGCGAAACGTGCTTCGAGAAGTTCAAAAAAGTGATTTGGTATTTAGTGGCAAATCTCGTCGAGTTTATCATCAAGTATATTGGATCCGAATGGCGGAGCAAAGCTCAAGACCGCGCGTGTTGGAAGCATGATAAGGAGACATTCATCCTGTAGTGGATCGGCATGCGTGAATGATGATGATGATATATGATTAACAATTTGACAGCTAACAGTTTAGGGTTAGTAAAAATGGGCACTATATGAAAGAACAACGCATTTTCATTACTGGTGTTACTGGTGCTCGATATCGCTACATGATAACCGAGTTCTTTCTGCCTAAATTGGATGATATTGATGTGGACGACATGTGGTTTCAACAAGCCGGTGCGACATGCTATACAGCCCATGAAACACTCCAATTACTGCATGAGACATTTCCTAGTCGTGTACTCTCTCGTTTCGATGATCAGAATTGACGTGCTAGATCATGTGATTTAACACCATTGGATTTCTTTCTATGAGATTATTTGAAGTCAAAGGTCTATGCCAACAAGCCCACACCAACCCGTACATTGAAGGAGAAGATTCAAAATTGCATCAACGAAATTCAGCCACATTTATGCAAAATGATTATGGAACATTTCGGCAAAAGAGTGCGTATATGCCAGCAAAGCCGTGGAGGTCATTTGCTCGATCTGCTATTTCATACATAACCCTATCCTATATACTTTATGTTTCAATAAAAAAATACAATTGAAAAAAATATTATGTTTTCTATTTAATTCAAATCTTGCCAACATTTTGGAACACCCTTTATATATATATATATATATATATATATATATATATATATATATATATATATATATATATATATATATATATATATATATATATATATATATATACTATTTTTACGAGTTACGTTTTAATCTCTTTTGTAATTTCTCTTTTACAATAAATGTTGCTTTTGGAGCAGTGTATACAATGCAAACTTTTTTTTGTTTTGTCTTTAATTTCCTTTTAAAACCTTCATTTTCCAATATTGACCCTAAATATTTGCAATTTTCTACTTATTCGTTCACTTTAATATTGAGTGTTATATCTTACTGTGTGTCATAAGCATCGTTTTTGTTTTGTTAGCTTTTATTAAGATGTTTATTTTCTTTAGTCCCTTCATAATATGTTCAAATTATGTTGAAAGTTTGCCTCTATATCTGGTATTATTACCATATCGTTTACGAATAAATGTATGAAACAAAATTGTTAGATAGAACTATAATTGTTGATTGATAATTGTTAGGTAGATTAGTTTAATTGATAATTGTTAGATAGATTATGCGTCGCATTGAGCTTTGACTATGATAGAAATATTAGCATTGTTGTAACATGCTGAACACACTGAAAGACCCTTTGATCATTAATTGATGATTATATCAGTAGAAGAGAAAATCTATGAAATATGTAGTAATATACTGATTAATGCGAAACAGAAATATTAAAAGATTGAAAAGGTGAAGAAGGAATAGCCAATATACATCAGAAATGTTGCATAAGAGATCTCGCTGAAGAAAAATAATATTAATACTAATTGCTGTTAAGTAGAAAAAGGTAATAGTGTTTTTGCAAAATGTTTAAATCTATTAAATCTACTCTTAAATAATAATATAATAATCAATGAATCATTGGAAATATTCGCCTGGTATATTTGACAATTTGACAATGAATTGGGGATCAGAAGTTCGGGAGAGTGCCCTCATAAATAATCGTAATGACCCGAGCCAAAACTACCCGACGTATATCAACGCTAAGAATAAGACGTAGTAATTCATAGAGACAGAAAGTTCGATGACAAATAGCTGATCCACCCCGAAATGATTTACTATCTATTATGTGACAAAAACACATGTAATTTCTTGACTTTGACGGCGCTACGCCCCCTGTTGGCTACGGGTCATACTCGTCGAAAGATTTAATGCCACTTTTCTTGTGGGTACTTGGACTTTTCTTTTCCTACTTGGTTAATCTAGGATTAAATTAAATATTATTTCGAGACTAAACTAATTTTTATTATTTTTCCTTGGAGCTTTTGTTGTAGAACTTTTTCCAAAATTTATTCTTGGTAACTTTCTTTATTAGGGGAAAATTTCTTCTTTTGCAAGTCAAACTGATCATCTTATTTCAGAAGTCATAACTTGAAGCATAATGAATTGGTAGTATTGACATGGTGATGTTTTTTTCTAGGTTTATCATAATACTATGATTCAAAAATATAGTGACTTTTGTTTTAAAAAATCGCGCGCTTTATTATTTATTTTATGTGAAATAATATTCAATGGCATTAATATTTGAAAACAATTTCGGACAAATGTCCGTCACGACTACTTCTGACAAAGCGCATTCTGTCATTCCATTTTCGTGCTGCTTTGTCAAGCAATTGGGGTCTTATGCCAGCAATTGTCCTGGTTATGTTGGCTTTCAAGGCGTCTATAGTTGCTAGTTTAACGGCATAGACTAAAGATTTAACATAACCCTAAAGAAAATAAACTAAAGGCATTAAATCACATGACCTTGGTGGCCAATTAACAGGTCCGTTCCTCGAAATAATTTTCTCACCGAATTGTTCCCTCAATAAATCGATAGTTGCATTGGCTGTATCAGATGTGGAATCTGTTGGTCTTGCATCTCCTATAGATCAGTACCATTTAAATTCGGAATTAAATAATCCACGTAGTCGAATAATAAATGTTCAGTAGATTTTTGTTTAAAAATTGAAATTTCTTATGCTGATGCGTTAAAAATGTTAAGAAACTGTTACTGTGATGAAGATATGTAAAAAAAAACGTTTACAAGTGGTACAACTACTTTAATAACGCTAGAGAAACAGGCGCGACAGTTTTAGATGAACCGCGTTCAGGAAGACCTACGTCAGCCAATGAAAACATTAAACCAAACCAAAATTAAGGATATGATATTGAGTAATCGCCCATTAAGTATTAGATTGGTGGCAAAACAATCCATGGATTTTGCATCAGGATAACGCACCATCGCAAACCGTAATAATTATTCGTCCTTTTTTCAAAATTCGCTAGATTATTGAAATACAGATTTGCAGACTTGCGCACAAACTCAAAGTTCGTTTAATAACGACCCCTGTCGGAAGTTCGGGCAACCTAAAAAATCACCTTTTGGAAAAGGAGAATTTTTGGTCCGGACTGGACGCCGCATGTGATTACTTCTTCTTTGACTGTCGAGTCGTAAGCATTGCTTGATAAAACTCAACGTCGCGTAAACGTTGAGTCGTTTTAGATTTACATCATATTGTACCATCCATAAGAGAATTTCTTCTCTTCTTTTCGAATAATAATTTCTCAAACTGTATATGTATTATATAGTACTGATATTATAAGTCATTTTAATTCATATAGAAGGTTATAATGTTTTTATACAAAGATTAGTAACTCCAAATCTATGGTGATGTACCTAACGGGAAGACTAAAAGTCTGTTTTAGTGATACAAAAATAGCAATCATTACATAGCCAGTAGGTTCTCTCCACACTATAGGAATAGCAAATGGCATAGAATTTTTCTTGCGATGCACCCACTGCAATAAATTTACGTTACACCTCATACAGCAAACATGAGGAGCCCAACTTTTATCTTGATCTCCAATTTGGCACTTAAAATATAAAATATAGGCTTTTTTAACTTCCTCGGATATAGATCTAGCTTGTGATTTTAAAATAAATCGTCCACATATGTTTTTTCGATTTTTGTAAATCGACTAAAACACTTGTCTGTACTATAAACGAGATAGAAACAAACTAAAACATATATAACAATAAAACTGCCCTTAAAGATTCATAGAATATTGTTGTGGAGACACCCCCCTCTACGGCCTTGTTGTAATTCCTACATTGTCCTGTCCAAAATCAGGTACAAATAATTTGATAACCCATGTTATAAAGGAGAAGCAAGTACTTGAAAATAGGACATACTAGACCATTTCTGTGAAAAAGTGTTTTAATAACTACCTCAATGAAAAGCAAAAGGAGCATTTTCATCAATGTTACAAAAATTATGTCGACATGGGTAATAGAACAGTATATGACGAGGGAAGGAGTTGATGGTTAAAGATATTGGAATTGCGAGGGTCACTTGAAAATTTCCCGAACCGACAAAGAAAATAAGCTTTTTGTGCTAACTATGTAAAATAAGCGGCTGCCTAAACTTGATTTCATTATTTGAAGTGAATCTTTGCCCAGCGAGTTATTTTTTCAGGTTAGGAAGAGGAGATAATCGTCTGGAGTCAAATTATGTGTACGTGGAAGCACTTCGAAGTATAGTATCATTGAGTGTTGGAGCAACAACCCGAGACATGTGTGATGACCTATTATCGTGGTAAAAGAGTACATTCTATTTAACCAAATGTGGAAGTTTAGCCTCAGTAGCATCCTTCAAATGACCTAGTAGTGAAACATAATACTCGCCGGTTATGGTCCTGTTTTCGTCAGGCAGTCTATGAGCACTACACCACGAGAACCCTAAAAACCGTAGTTATAACTTTTCCTGTAGATGTAGAAAAAAAACCGATTTCGCATTTTTTGGCGCACTTTCTCCTGCTCTCATCAACTGTTTGGGTTGTTGTTTCATCTCATACATGTACATAAGGGGAATTTATCTTTTTTCTACTCCTATATACGTCGAAGAAACTCTAAATAAGTCTAAACGCTCTTGAAAAGTGTTAATTCGAATTCGTCTACTGTTATCAAATGCGATACCCATTGAGCAAAAAGCTCGTGTAAAAAGTAGTGGATAATGTCTGTCAAAATGTTTACAATATCAGCAAGCTAGTGTCTTCAGTCGGCTTGCCTTCAGTCGGCGTTCAATGGATGTTGACCACGTTTACATTCAGCAGTCCACTTTTTTACAGTCGAAAACGAGAATATCTTTAAAGTGATACGATTCAATTCATTCATCAGTCAACTTTTTCTTTATTCTTGTTGACTTTATTCGATTGCCATACACCAGCAAATGAATGTGTGGATCTGAAAATTTGTAGCACAGTATTTTTGGGAATTATACTTGGCCAATGCCATAGTCATTTGGTCATATTTGCGCAATCTTTGTGTCAGGCCGAGAATTTTTCGAAAGTCTCTCGTATCATGAAAGAATGGTTGTAATAGGAAGACTAAGGAAATGGTATTATATAAGGTGGGTGAGACTGTCTGGAAAAGTCACATATTAGGCAAGAGAATCTCAGGTCTATGAGAAACTAACTTGGCTAACTTCCTTGCTTGAATCTAAATACCATACCATCGCACGTTCAAATGTATTCAGGAATAAAAACAACAATGGGTGCTTAATTAAAAATAAAAAGAAAATCGTATCAGCGTTTAAAATCATTTAGGGATGTATGTAAATAGACCTATGAACACATGAATTGATGTTATGCAATATGCTCACGGCAGGTTAAAACAGGGTGGAGGGAAGTGGTGGAGATATGATTCTTCCGGCTGTATTTCGTGGACAGATGACTTAATTTAAACTCGACAAAAAAACGAAATCGCGCAGAAAATTGTATAGAAATATAAATAATTAACATATTTAAAACAAGAGATATAGGTATAAACAAAGACGCAACTTGGTCACTATTTAAGATATACTCTTTTGTAACGTAACCCATAAAACTTAACAAGCATTAGATAAAATTACAGAAAAGTTTCGTGTGATATATAAATGCTTTGGTACAATATTTGTAGCAAACTAAATGATATGAAACATAATGATGTCGCGCAAAATCACCAGTCATGACATTAATGACTGCTTAACATCGATTATGTAACTAAAAGAAAAGAAGGGGAAATTGAAAGAGACCCCCCCGAGCACGTAATCCACTGTGGCGACGCATAAATCCCCGCGGAAGACCTAATAAAACAATCAAGTAGCCGTCGAGCGGAGCTCACGCGAAAGACTTATACGACGGATGGTCGTACGGCGGAAGCGGGTCTTTTTCGACAGATTTCATTACCTCGTTAGCATGCGACCACGGTCGCCTGCCTACCGACATGAGAATAACAGCAACATATTTTTGTGTAATTGAAACGAACCGAAAAATAGTCTTTGTGTTAACCGCGCCACTAAATCAAATTAAAATCAAGCGAGAACGTCAACTTGTATTGGCGAATGATGAAATTATTGTTCAACAAACCCCTTATTATTTGTATCAGAAAGTAAGGTTCTTTCCAAAATGTCATCAGTCGCATTATATGTTTATTTGTAGGTAGAGACAGGGGGCGGAGAGTCCGCTTGGTGAATAGTGCCACCACCTCCCCGAGCTGAGAAGAGTAATCTCTAGATAAAAACAATCCATCCAAAGTTAAAATCCATTGTCTCGAGAAGCTGACTGATGCACGATTATTGTTCACGGAAAATCTCTTCCAATGTGCTTACTTCTTTATTTAATTTTAATTTGACCGAATTCTTGATCATAAAATTTTGCAACAACGATTGTAGATGAATAGAACAATGTAAACATTAATTTCAAAATCACTCTAGGATAAAAATAGTTGCAGCGAAATGTTGAACTGTAACATACCCACCCTCTTTTCGTTTCGAAAAAAAATCCTTCGGATAAATTGCTTTAGCTTCAGACAAAAAATCTATTCTGAAATTTGTCTATCAAGTCTAATCAAATACTTGACATGCATGGGCGCCTACAGGATTTCTTTCGGGGACGTGCATCTGCATCTACACATTATACTATTAACTAATAAAATATAATTTATAACAGTGCATCTTTATAATTATAGGTCGGCCTTAAATTCTTATTCAAACAGTAACTTTAATAATAAAAATTTTATTTTTTAATCTTTTTCTGTGCATTTTCTGCAAACCCTCCTCCCGGCACATCAGTTATTCTCTCAAGAGTTCGTCAACACAATACCAATTTTTTTGCATTGTTTATGATCCGCAGTATATCCATCACGCAATATATACCGAGCGCATACTCTTTAACCCGCGATTGGCTCTTTCAACAGCAAATTTCAAGGAAATTGCTCTATGTCTCAATCAAAATAACTTTAAAATGAATTCTTAAAATAATTTTATCCGTAATACTGTAGTACATAAATATATCATAATAAATATCTATTGGCTTGACGCAAATGTTCATCCTGTTTTTAAAGCTAGATTGTATCGCAAAACTGTGTGCAAAGTGTTCATTTTTGATGTTATTTGAGACAAGGAATTTTAGCCAGTATTTGAGAAAAAATGTGTTATCTACTTCTTTTGTTAACTAGCAAAAATGGCAAAAACTGTGGAACATTTTCGATATATTATGCTTTTCTATTTGTGGAAAGGCAAGAATACGTCGCAGGCGTAAAATAAGATATCTGCAGTGTATGGTGAGGGATGCCTTTGTGTAAGTGGTTTAGAAAGTTTCGTGAAAACAATTTTAATCTTAGCAATGCACCACGTTCTGGACGACAGGCCGGGTGAAATGGCAAATAAATATTGGCGTTAATAACAGAAGATTATGTGCCTGGTGCTAAATAAAAATTTTCAAAAATCCGAGACCATATTGTCCGCGGTCTAAAATGATGGGTAGCATGTCACAGTTGGGTTTTTGAATAAAAAATAATTATCGATTTTTTTACTTTATTTTAAATCTTTATCATAAATAATTTTGATAATCGATGCGAAAAACTTAAAAAAAATCGTTTGCAATTAATTATGAATTAAAATTTATAAAATTGGAAATAAAATCTCCTCGTGACTACGAAACTACCACGATTGGCTGCCATGTTTGTGACGTCATTATGTTAAAAAGTGTTTTCACGTAAGTACTGTCAACGGCTTTTACCTGTATATATACTGTCAAAAATGATTAAAATTTAGTGCAGAAGTTTAACGTGCTAAAGCATCAATTTGTGTTTTTTAAAAATAATAGTATAAATATAAATAAGAAAAATAATATATATAATTAATAATAATTAATTAATTAAAATTAATAATAATTAAAAAAATATATATATTTTTATTAAATATACTTATTTGTAGGGTGTCACGCAAAGTTACGATGACAAAACTATAGGTTATGTTCGATTGAACCGCAAAAATTGTATTTGCCCGGTGAAAGGACGTGTACGTCCAGAACATAACATTCTAAGTAAAGCTTATACAGTTATCTTAATTATTAATGGAAACTTTAGAAGGCAATACATACTCTAAAATAAAAAATTGATACAATGTTATAAATAATAATCTTTCGTATATATTTGATGATGGGTGGTCATCATTGATTCGACCATTAATTTCTATGTTTAACATCTTGTGGCACATTTAAAAACAATTTTTAAGTTGTTTTAGTAGTATTCGTACAAAATGGTATAAAACAGGCATGATAATTAATTAGATTTGACATTTTCAATAAATTTATCAATAGACTGATGATAATAGCAAGACTAAAATGATTAAGAACTAAAACATTCTTATCAGCTGGCTGTAATGTTGAGGGGAAATAAATATTCTGACGTTACACGCGCTTGGGTTTTTTCGGGAACTGTTGGCGCGTCATCGGTAAGATACAGTCGCCAAATATCGCCCTCTTTTTTTTTTAATTGTAGAAAAAAATGTTACGAGTATAATAATAAATAAAACGTCAAAGAATAAGGAGAACCGTTCTTTGTTATTAACAATAATCAAAAACACGCTTGTTTGTTACACACAAGTTTGTTACTATTTCTACAAGGATGGCTTTAACAATAAAGTGATAAAAATCACTTTATATATATTCTATAAATATATCCAGTCCATCGTGCTTTCGGTCTTCTTTGCGGACGTTTGCGATCAAGCAGTATCCACTTCAGGATCGCCGTGGTCCATGTATCGTCCCATCGCCTCACTATATGGCCTGCCCATTTCCATTCAATTGCTTTACTCTGCCAATGATGTCACATATTTTCGTTTGTTTCCTGATCCATACGCAGGGCTTTCTGTATCGTCTTGTAATGCCAAGCATACATCTTTCCATTCCCTTCTATGCTACTTGAAGTTTTTGAATTGATTTTGATGTGAGTATCCAGGTTTCACTTCCGTATGCCATAACGGACAGGGCGCACTGACCGAAGACTTTTCTCTTCAGACAATGTGGGAGTCTACTTTTAAACACTATGTTGAGTCTGCCAAATGCCTTCCAGCCACACTTAGTACGCCGTTCCACCTCCCGGGTGGTATTCCCCTCCATTGAAATCCTCAGCCCAAGGTATATAAAGTGGTCCACAGTGGTGGTCCCTTCCTAAAACTGAAATTCTCCTGCAGTCAGCGAATTTATTGAACATAACCTGACTTTTTTTTTAGGTTTATTTTTAAGCCAAATGGTTCACAGTTCTTCCTTTGCAGTTCTTGTATGCGTCTTTGAAGCTCCTCTGTGTCTTGTGAAAGAAGAACGATATCATCTGCAAATCTAAGATGGTTTAAGATTGAACCATTGATCTTTACACCATCCTGTTCCTAATCCAATTTACGGAATACTTCCTCAATGCAAGCTGAGAAAAGAATAGACGATTTTGCGTCACCCTGCTGCACACCTCGCTCTACATTAATTCCCACTTCAAAATCATCAAGGTGAATTGTCGCTGTAGCTCCATCATATATCAATCCTAGTAGGTTTACATATACTTCGTCTACCCCTTTGGTAGGCAAAGTATATATATATATATATATATATATATATATATATATATATATATATATATATATATATATATATATATATATATATATATAACCAGACTTTTAGTAATCATTGGTATAGTTTAAGAAATTTTAATTCTCCACACGCATTGTACAAAAAAATTTAGGTCCTGAATTGGCAACGCAATCCTCATGCATACATTGGAAATATTTGGTGCATCTTATCCATTTCTCTCTCTTTTTATCCTGTGAAAAGCTTTTATGACAAACAAGGCATTCAGCCTTATCATTGTCACTGTTTTCTTCGTCAGTAGAGGTTTGTTGGGTCAAAATTGAGTTATCATCAGACGTGTCCTCATCAGAAGATTCTCTCTTTCGTCGCTTCTTGGTTCTATTTTTGTTGTTTCCTGCTGTTTTGCCTGTTTTTACGTTTCTAGCTCTTTTTTTTCCTTCATTTCTATCGTCCTTTTCCTTCCGCTTCTTTTCTGCATCTATGATTTCTTGTGGGTCAGTATGTCAAACATATCAATAATTAGACCATTCCGACAATATTTCAATCATAAACTCACCTTGAACAGTTTTTTTCCTCTTTTAAATATCTTGTGAAAGAAGTGGTGTCTCACCGCGAATTATTTACAATGACCGATTGAGGTCACTAACTTTAGTTCGGGTTATCAAAATTAGGTGACGTTAGTCAGAAAAAAAAGAAACCGACGGGGTCGAAATTTGGCGATTGTACCTCACTAGGTTTAAAAATGATTTTCAATTTAATATAACTTTTTAATTATAAGTAAAAAATTAAAAATAAAAATATTTTTGATATAAAGCTTATATATGATCTTTCCATTTATAATATTTTTTTTCAAAATCCCAATTAACCTTTTTCCAGTAATAAAAGCGTTTTAGTCGAGAGGTTAGTTGTTGATAATTTTTTTCTTGACAAGTATTGATGAAGAAAACCGCCCTGAATATGGCAATTTCTGTGTCAGTATATGTGGCACTTCATACGATTATAATATATGAAGTCAAAAGATGATTTAAATAATTTTGTATTCGAGTTATATCAATATTTATGGTTTTTATATGTTTGGATTTAATAGCTTAAGATATGAAAACACGACATTAATCTAATACCGATTGATTGACCCATGTTAGCACCCTCCACGAGCTATTAATCCTAACAGAAATCTTTAAATTATTAGCTTTTAAGTCTTTTATGTCTGTTATCATTTGTTAAAAGTTAAAAAATTGTTTTGTAGTCGCATCATTAAATACTAGGTTGTCCGAAAAGTTCGAAGGCCTTTTCCATTAGTTGGTCTTTCAACGCTTGTAAACAAAAATATGTTTGTTTACATATGATTAATTCTCGTGGTATTTACAATCTTTGCGTTCAGATTTGTTTTCATTTGCCTTTAGTTAGTAAAGTTAATTCAAATTGGAAATGCCGGTCTTGGTCAAAAAGGGCAAGAACACCGTCCAAACTAAAAACAAGATTTGTGCCGTTTACGGAGAGGATCCTATCGGGAAGACCATGTTGCTGCAACAGTGGTTTGGTCACTTCAGTTGCAGATATTTTGACCTGGAAGACCGACATGGTTCTGGTCGTTTTCCAAGGACTGATATCGACGAAATAAAGAGTATAGTAGTCGAAGATACGCAAACCACGGTCCGTAAGATTGCAGATAAGTTAAATATTGGCAAATCGACCGTTTTTAACCATCTGGAAAAAATGGGTATGTCTGCCGATACGATGTGTAGGTCCGTCACGAACTTAGTGAGCGAAATCTCTTGTTATCTTTTTCAATCTGCTGAGCCGAATCTCTAAGACTTCATTTCTGAAGCTAATGATGACTAGTAATAAAAAATGGATTATGTACAACAATGTACAACGAAAAAATCATCGAGGTTGCCAGGGTTAGCGGTTTTAAGTACGGCGAATATACGACCCATATACTTTGAGACCATACACCGACCTCTACTGTTCGCAATTAGATCGGCAATTGAAGAAAAGCGGCCAGAATTAGCAAACAGGAAAATCGTTGTCTTTCATCGTGATAATGCACGACCACACGTTTCAGTCAGGATCTGACAAAAACTATTGAGCCTCGTTATATCACACCCTCGGACTACTGTCTATTCTGCTTCCTTCAAAATTGTTTAAATGCGAAATTTTTCGCATGTTTTAAAACGAAAGAAGAGGTGAGAAACTACTTGTTGACATTTTTTGGCAATAAGGATGCTAATTTTTTGGCAATATAATTTGGCATTATGGACTTAACATTACCTTGGCAAAAAGTTGTAAATAATAATGGTAATTACATAATATCACGGGCGTAGCCAGGATTTAGTTTGGGGGGGGGGGGGGGGGGGGCTGGTTTAGTTTGAAGTAAATAAAACAACAAAAATATACTTACATGAAATGAAATGACAAGAGATGGCGTTACTGTGCGCAACGTCCACTAGTTCGGATATATATTCAATTCAAATGTAATAATTTAACTCTCTTCACTCCTCGTATTTTTTCGGTATAATATTAGGTAATATTTGGCTTATTTCGGGGGGGGGGGGGGTTGAATCCCCCCTTGGCTACGCCCGTGCATAATATTACATTACGCCCGTGCATAAACTCCAATGTTCAACTTCTTGCTATTTTGTTTCTTATAGAACTCAACCTGAAACGAGAGAGGTGACATCCCTGGCGGTCATTTCATAAACAATATATTTCATTTTTAACAACACCTGCAATTTATTTAAATTCAAATGATTTATTAAATATTTAAATTTTTACCTCTAACTGAGAGTCCTTTTTATTTTTTTAACTACGTTTACACTGTAATGATTTTTGTCTTTTTGACTTACATCAATTAAAATTAATTAACCCACAAATTTAAAGCAAAATGTGGAACAAAATGAAACAGATTACCTGTCGGTGGGCGTTTCAACCGGCGAGGGCGTAACCTTGTTACAATGGACCCAATCAGCCAACAACTTAAAATAGATATCAAATCATTAATTTCCATCTCATTATCATATTAATTTCGAACATATGTGCTTGGATTTTCAAATAAGCCTTATTTTTTATTGCTTTTCGATTCCCGGTAGTATATTTCCCTCATTGTTATAAAGAAACCTCACCACAAAAGAACCATTAGCATGTTGCGTTATAGAATAATAGAGGTTTTAATCTATTTAAACAGTTACACAGCGAGCCTACTGAATTTTAGAACAAGCATTATAGTTGAAACATATATTTTTTTCGATTTTTTGTGTTTTTAAATTTATTAATTCGTACATTCAGAGATACAGGGTGCTGCACAGAAATCAGTGATAATAAAATTCAGTAATTCGAATCAGTACATTATCTTTAAAAAAGTATTTTATTATTTCAGACGTTAATTGAAAGATGGCCTTCGTTTCTTTATAAAACATGTGGCTTGTAAACTTTATGCTGCTATCATTATTAGCATTAGCTCTACAACCCTAGATTGGTTTTGATCTGTTCAATGAGTCAGTGCCATTTGTTCCTATCTCTTGTTTTGTCTTTCCCGTTTCTCACGTTACATGTTCTATTCTGTCTGTTCCGACGAGAGGACGATTAGAAGTTTTGTTAGTGATTATAATGTATTTAGTTTTTCCCACATTAATTTGTAGCCCATTTTTTTCAGAACCTTTTTTAACTACTTTGTATGCTTGTAGGAGGTCTTGCTTTGATCTAGCTATATCATCCAAATCATCAGCATACGCCAGGATCTGGATGCTTTTATTTATGATTGTACCTCATGTGTGGATGTTGCAGTCTCTTACTTTTTTCTTAAGGACTATATTGAATAGAAGGCATGATAGACTATCACCTTTTTGCAAGCAAAATGGATTAGAAGTGGGCGTGATGTGCTGCTCAAAATCTTAACTTTGGAATGAACACTAGACATAGCTTCTTTCCGTCTAATCAAGTGTGGGAGGATGTTAAACTCTTCCATCCCTGTGTACAGTTGATTTTTATTTTTGTTACCATGCCCCTCTTTAAAAAAATCTAATTTTTAGTAAAACATTTCTTTTTCCAAATAAATTGTTTTCTCATATTTTATCGAAGTATCGAAGTGACATAGTTGGCTGTAAATGCTTTAAAATATAGATTATACAATTTAATGGTACGTTATGAAAATTACATTTCTGTTAAACATTTTAAGTCTCTTTTTGCACTAGCTCGCGTCTCCCCAAGGAAGCCTCCCAGTTTGGAAATTGTTGTCGTAAAGACTCTTTCAATTTCAACCACACATTACTCATTATTTGACACAACATTTTTACGGAATTTCGGGTTATTCATGTTGAATTCTGAGTTTCAGTTCAATATTTTGTGAGGGGTCAACGTTAACATTGTTTTTTAAATAACCGCACAAATAAAAATCACATGTCGATAAACTTCAAGGAATGTTTCCATATCTGGACATGATGACATGACTGAAAAATAAATGTCTAACGGCGTTTATCGATATCTAAAGTGTGAATAGTTGAACCATCTTGCTGAAATCATGTGTCAACATAAACAAAAATTGTGTAACAACGTTTCGACCATGTAACAGCGAGATGATGTACTTTATTATTGACATTCTTAAAAAAATGAGGACCAATAATGCCAAAAAATGATATTGTACATCACACTTTGACTTTTGTACTGTGTAAGGGTTTCTTTTGCAATTTAATAGCATTTTGGTCAGACCAATTTTTTTTTTCTCACAAACAAAACCTGAAAATGTGCTCCAAAGGTTTTTATTTTTACTCAAAACAAACATATATGCAGTTGTTATATGCATATTCTCTTCGGAACAGGCAGTTTTTTTTCTTGTTTTTGTTTTAATATCCAGCAGCGTGAAATGCATTCAGAGTTTATTGCTAATTCTGTGCTCAGTTGGGCGATTATGTACACCATACAATTAACGAAGTTCTCTATAAGTTTTGGCGCACAGAGCAATGATTTTGATAATAAATTTCGAGAATTTGAAAGCATTGCTCTGATATTAAACGTTCTATGATGATTTGCTAAATTATTGAAACGCAGATTTACAAACTTTCATCTAAACTTACGGTTTGTTTGACAGCGAGCCCTATCGGAAGTTCGGACACACCTTTGTCACACCGAATAGCGCCCTTGACTCTATGTTTTTAACTCATGTTTTGATAGAATGACTGCACGGTACCAAATCACTAGGGTTAGTATTGAACTGGCGACGACATTACCGTTGAGCGATCACAATACAATCATTATTTTTGTAATATACCTTAACGGCTTATGCACGTTGTGCACCGTTTCACTGATGATATTGCAAATATTGCGAAGGTAGTCGCTTGACCACACCTAAGAGACGCGCGGAAAATTTTGAATTGATAATCCTCCGTTTCTCAACTGCACTTTTATTGATGTGTTTTCATTTCTGGTAATTGATATATTACATCTACCGAGCAATAATGTTGTTTTATTTTCATGTATTGAAACAAAATATTTTAAATTCTTAATCAATAATCTTTTATCATGTTCTACCGAATTCATATTTGATCTCTTTTGAGACATAGATATATGCAACATAGGGCAAATAACGTGGACGAGATAATACCTTTTATACCAAATCTTTGATTTTATTCTGACAATCATAACGGTTCGTTGAAATTGAGCGTTTTTTTTTAATTCTTGAATAAAATATAGATGGCGTTGTGAATTTGCCTAGGCCTAGTCTTATTTCAGATGGTTTCTAAAACTGGAGTCGTACAAAATACAACAACGCGTTAAAATTGTTGAATTGTTTTATGCAAATGGGTGTTCAATGAAAAATGTATTTAGAAAATTGCGTGATAGTTACAGTTTCCATAATCCATTTGAAAGCACTATCAGAAACTAGTTTGGTGGAGCATAAAAGAAAAACATTATAGAGTCGTAGTGGTCGTTTACAAGAGCATCTTGATTTGGTACGTGAAAGGGTTCCTGAAAACCCAGAAATTTCTATTAGATGTTTACAATAATTTGGACTCAGGGAATCCACAACATGATGTATTTTACGAAAGGATTTAGCTCTGAAGGAATATAAGGAATGAACTAAAGCCGCTGGATCATTTAAAATGTCGTGCATTTGTCAATTGGGCCAATGAACAAACAGATGATTTTTTTTGATTTTCATCTGAAAATATCTTTTCAGATGAAGCATAACAAAATTGCCGCATTTGGGGTGAGAAAAATCCAATATTGATTCATGAGAAACCTTTACATCCTAAGTCACTGTATGGTATGCATTATAGTCAAGAGGTGTAACTGGACCGTATTTCTTTCAGAATGCTGCTGCTGAAGTTGTAACTGGGAATAGTGTTCGATATCGTGAGATGATAACCGGATTTTTGTGGGCTGAATTGAATAATATTGATCTGGAGGATATGTGGTTGCAACAGGATGGCGCTGCACCTCACTCTGCTAATGAAATAATTGATTTATTGAGAGAAACATTTCCTGGACGGGTTACTGAAAGGAACAGTGATGTTAATTGGGTATCAAGATAGTGTGATTCGACCGTTGGACTATTTTCTTTGGGGTTTCGTAAAAAGCCAGGTCTATAAGAACAATCCACAATCGATGCCTGGGCTAAAGGATGAAACAGTGGCGGGTCGTGGGTTTCTAAAGTGGGAGGGCGTAGAAGAAAATAGTGCTGCTGAGGATTTTTTACTTTTCCCTTCCTCCTTTTTACTTTTTCGTGCTATTGAAACCCCATACAGGATGTGAACCAGGAAAAGGAGTTAAAGGAAAAAAACTAAACGGAAATAAAATATGGCGCTTTGCTCTGAAAAATTGTTTATTGTGATAAATGCTGAAAGGGTGGCGGCCTTCCTCACGAGCCGCCACTGGGATGAAATTATTTGAGTCATTGGTGAGATGGAGCCACAATTATGCCAAAATGTCATCCAAAATTTTGACAAAAGGGTGGACGTCTGAGGAGTTATAAGAGGTGGTCATTTGGCAGATATTGTCTTGCGTATTTAAATGTCATACCCTATGCTTCAATTATCAATAAAACATTTTTTGAAATTAAGGCAAATTCTGTCTTTTACTTAAGAATTATAAAAACTGCTTAATTTGAAAGACCCTTGACCTATGCGATTCTGCTAGCTGAGTTTCTTCGACATTTTATACAGCAGATGAAATATGTATTCACTGTTAGATGACAGAAGTAGTATTTCAAACAGTAAGTAGGTGCAGGCGAAAGTGCGCAAAAAAAAATGGGATGTTATTAGCATTATCATGTATGTTAGCATCATCAGAAGATTATTCAACGTATTTCTAAAACTAAACTATATTCTATGTGACAATTGTGCCTAGTGAAGCGTCTAAAAATCATGAACCATAAAGTTAACCAAGCGTTACACTTATAATTCAAAAAGTTGACTATGGAATAGGTCGTTTGTCCCATGGTTTCGATTCATGGTGTTCTGACATTTGAATAGTTTCGTATGTATCCAAATTCTTTATTATTGTTCACACTTATAACAAGTCTTAATTTATTAATATTTATATTATGGTAATGCTCAAGTACCTGGTGGATAATACAAGATTTCTCATTTATCTCATATTTAATGTGGGTAATATAATTTTAATATCTAGTTAATATGGATCGTTTAGTTTGCTTAACATACCTTCGTTCACAATCTTGACAATTATTAGGTCCTCAAAATAATTCTCGGCTTTTTTGACCACATTTTTTGACATTTATTTATGAAAAAGTGATACATATTTAATCTTCAAAGTTGTCGAATCCTAGATCGAAAAAAAATTTGGTGGTTTTAATTAAGTCAATGTCATTGAGGCTGTTGTTATCAACGGTGTTGATAACGGTCAGCAGGGACCATTTGACCAGATTCCACCATATTCTTAGCTATACCTTTTTGGTGTAGACATTTAGTTTTGTGGTACTGGTTGATGGCTTACTTGGATTAACCAAAGATTTTCGCTTCTTTGAATTATCGTTGTGGATTCACTTTTTGTTATAGTCTATAATCTAATGCGGGAAGTTTTTTATTTGAATCTGGAGAGTAATGACACAACAACATTAAAGAGTCTACTCTTATTTTCAGCTATGAGTTCATATGAGACCCAATGACTCTCTAAATATTCCCTAGCTTGTGTAAACGTTTAGAAATGGTTTGATGTAAGGTTCTGAGTTCCTGTTCGAGCTCTAGCAGTGTGCGACTGGGATTTTCTTTTAGCAGTGTTTTTAATTCTTCTTTCTTCACTTTTTTTGGCTGTCCCAGACGTTGTGCATCATTTAAGTCAACATTTTTCATTTTGGAATTGTTGGAACCACTTCTTACAAGTACTGTATGAAACATAATTATAGTTTTTGGTTAAGCGATAAGTTGTAATACTACTCGTATTTGTGGGATTTGGTATTATTAGAGACGTACAAATTATGTCCTGAGCTTTGGCAGCTTTTTTTCAGTTGAAAAGCGAAAAGAAGGCAGTGCCTCAAATGTCACTTTTCGAAAGACCTCGCATTTACTTTATTCACAGTAGGTTCCGTGTTTCTCGTCTTTTTATATCGATTTCTTAATTTCAAGCTTTGTTTCAATTTATTTTTGAAAATCTTAAATTTAAAAATTGTGTCCATAATTGTTCTATAAGGTATAATAATCTTATGATATCCCATTATTCTTATGCTATGCCTGAAAAGTCTTTTACTCGAAAGGCAGTGATATTGTATAACACATTTCGGTTTGATTAAGGGAGTATTACACTGCGTAGTTTTCTACATACTACAAATGATTATCTCTTGGCTGGGCAATGATGTTTATAATCTTATTTTTATTTAATTTTTTTTCTATTAAGTAAAAATTAGTTTTTTGATTTTTTATTTTCTTGTTTTTAGCGAGGTCCGCTGAAATATTCTTAGTTATTATACTGCATAGTCTTCTACGTACTATAAATGATTATCTTTTGGCTGGGCAGAGATGTTTATAATCTTATTTTTATTTAATTTTCCGATTAAATAATAATTATTTTTTGATTTTTTATATTCTTGTTTTTATGTCCGCTGTTTTGTGCCTTTACACTTAATTTCGCTACATTTGCATGTTGTTTCGTAATTTTGTAATAATAAAGAAAATAACTCTAATCTCGAAGGTTTACCATAGAGAATTCAAATCTTTGACTTCTTTGTAAAGATGTCGTACTTTCTAAAACAAAGACAGTATTATTATTAAGCACTATAAATATATCATAAAAACCAATTGGACACGTTCAGTAGGAGTAGTGTGAGTTTGATTAAGGATTTCATCACGAAAACATCAAAACTTTGAAATAGTTTTTGGTTAAGCGATAAGTTCTAATACTGTCCGTATTTGTTAGAGTTGGTATCATTAGACAGGCCCTTTTTGAGGAACTTTTAGTATATGTTTCAACATGCAAAACCATACGCGACATAACATGTCTGGGTTACGTGGTACTGAATATGTCTTGATATATTCTCGTGGACAAAATTAACGTTAACGTAACAATATGAAATTATCCAAAAAATTAATATATTTTTTTCTTATGCCACTTTTAAACTTTATCGATTGTATGAATAGTTGGTTATGAATATTTTGTTTCGTTGTTAATGACAGCACTCAAAACAATTCGTTTAGATTTGCAGTTTTAGAGATAAACAGTTTTATGCCATATTGCAATAGATTTTCTTTAAAATTAAGCTTATAATTTGCAAGTATTACGTTTTTATGGTAAACTGTTTTATTTGTGACTCTGAAAAAGTAGAAAAATGAATCAAACAAGGAATTTAACTGAATACGAGGTAGTGCGAGCATCAGTTTTATTGGTCGAGGGATATTGTCAGAGTTATGTTGTCAATTTGTTAGGCAAACATCGTTCCACAATAAATCGTATGATAAGACGTTTGACTGAAGTAGGAACTTACTCTAGAAGGCCAGGGCAAGGGCAAAAACGATACACTAACGACCGAGATTAACGTTTTCTTAGACAATTTCTTGTAGACCCAATTTCTTGTTTAGGCAAGACAACGTTCGACCTCACGTGGCTAGAGAGGTACTCAATCATCTTAATCAAATTGGTATACCAATTATACAATGGCCACCAAAAAGCCCGGATTTAAATAAGGATCGAACATGTATGGGATTACCTCAAAAGAAATGTGAAACGAAAAGATTTCTGCACCTAGAAACCTGATGCAACTAGAAAATGCAGTTATCACAAAATGGGAACACATTCCTCAAGATTTTATCCAACATTTAATTATAAACACGCCTAGACGCACAAATACTGTAATCCGAAGTAGAGGAGGTAAGACACGCTACTAGTGTCCCACTTAAACCATTAATTTCTTTCTTTCATCGTTCATGGAACCAACTAGGCACGTACTTTACACCCGAGGTATGGAAAATGGCCGATGTGGCGGAATTGGATTCCTCATCAATCGAAAGCTGAAGGACAGTGTAGTAAAATTTGAAAGTACATCTGACCGACTAGTCCAATGTGTCATTCAACTGAATAAAAAGTTTAGGCTTTAAATCGTCCAAGCTTATGCAACAACTATAAGCCATAGAGATGAGGAAATTGAGGAATTTTATGATGATGTGGCCCAGCTTTTATACAAGGACAAATGTAGATACAAAATCCTGATGGGTGATTTTAATGCCAGAATTGAAACAACAAGAACTGATGAAAATGCAACTGGCCCATATGGAACTGGTGAGCGGCTCAATAGAGGTGATAGATTGGTTGATTTTGCTGAAGGACAAGAACTATATATTATGAATTCGTTCTATAAGAAAAATATCTTCAGAAAATGGACATGGAAAAGTCCATCTGGACTCACAGTGAAATTGACTACATTATGACCAAGGATAAAACAATATTTACCAGTTGTACTGTTCTTAACAATTTTAATGTTGGAAGTGACTACCGAATGATACCAGCAAAAGTTAGGATTAATTATCGAAGAGAACGCGAAAGAATGATAAGATCAAAGAAGGGTAAAGTGGATTCTGGGAAACTACTGGAGAGAGGAAGCGATTTTGAGATTGCTTTGTCAAACCGGTTTGTTGTGTTACAAGATCCGGAGGAAGTGGAACTTTCAGTTCAATATGAAGAAATCGCCAACAATGTGCTTCAAACGGCTGTTTCGATTGCACCAAAAGAAAAATGTCTCAAACAGACAAAAATCTCCAGTGAGACCATAATGAAGAAACGGCGAGCAATGAGAAATGCAGGTAGTCCTTTTGGCAGGGTCGAGTACACTGAGCTCTGCAAAACTATAAGAAAACGTATCAGTGGAGGACACGCGCTGATTCAACATGCAGCTAGTGCAAAAAAACCTCGGAAGAAAACAAAGGAATTAACAAGGTTAAACAGAAGCAGAAACAAAAGAACGCAAATATATGCCTTAAGGCGTGAGGATGGCACAGTATATAGGGCGCGTACGCAAATGTTAGAGGTTGTCAGAAAATTTTATTCCCAGTTATATGAAGATCAGAACCAATCAAGGACAACAATACCCATGAAAGAACAAATGCCAGATATCCTAGTGGAGGAAGTAACAAATGCTATAGAATTGATGAAAAACAGCAAGGCTCCAGGAAAGGACAGTGTAACTATCGAAATGCTAAAATCTGGTGGTCGGACGTTACATAAAACATTGCCAAAATTATACTCAAAATGTCTCAAAGAACAAAAAGTACCTGAGTTATGGAAAAATGCAGAAGTGATCCTTTTACATAAAAAGGGAGCACAGGAAAATTTAAAGAACTACCGTCCAATAAGCCTCCTATCAGTAATGTACAAAGTTTCCACTAAGATAATTTCTAAAGAAGAATAGAATAGAAAGAAGAAGAAAGAATATTAAAAAAACTGAAAGACGCACAACCAAGAGAACAAGCAGGATTCAGAAGTGGATTCAGTACAATGGATCACATCCAGGTTGTACAGCAGGCCATAGAAAGGCACAATGAATACACCATGCCACTATGCTTGGCTTTTATCGACTACGAAAAAGCATTTGACTCCATCTCAAAGTATGCAATAATGGATGCACTGCTTAGCCAAGGGGTAAATAAAGGATATGTAAACCTATTAGGATCGATATATGATGGTGCTACAGCCACAATTCACCTTGATGATCTTGAAATGGGAATTAATGTAGAACGAGATGTACGGCAGGGTGACGCAATATCGCCTAGTATTTTCTCGGCTGGCCTTGAAGAAGTATTCCGTAAACTGGATTGGGAACAGGATGATGTAAAGATCAATGATGCAGACTGAAACCATCTTAGATTTGTAGATGATATCGTTCTCCTTTCACAAGATCCAGAGGAGCTGCAAAGATGCATTCAAGAACCGCAAAGTGTTGGCTAACCATTTGGCTTGAAAATAAACCTGAAAAAGGGTCAGGTTATGTTCAATAACTTTGCTCAGGGCAGAAGAATTTCAGTTTTAGGAAGGGATTTAGAGATTGTGGACAGCTTTATATATCTTTATATATAGGCAGAGGATTTCAATGGAGGGGAATACCGCCCGGGGGGTGGAACGGCGTGTTAAATGTGTCTGCCAGGCAATAGGCAGGCTCAACATTGTGTTTAAGAGCAGACTTCCACTTTGCCTGAAAAGAAAAGTCTTCGATCAGTGCGTTCTACCCGTTATGATACGGAAGTGAAACCAGGACATTCACATCGTAATCAATTCAGGTAGCACAGAAGGGAATGGAAAGATGTATGCTTGGCATTACAAGACGAGATAGAAAGTCCTGCGTATCGATCAGGGAATCAACGAAAGTCTGTGACATCATTGGAAGAGTAAAACGATTGAAATGGAGTTGGGCAGGCCATATAGCGAGGCGATGGGATGACAGATGGACCAAGGTAATCCTGGAGTGGATACCGCTTGATCGCAAAAGTTCGCGAAGAAGACCGAAAGCACGATGGATTGATGACATCGTTAAGTATATTGGACCAGAGTGGCAGAGGAAAGCCCAGGACCGTGAAAGTTGGAAACATGCTGAAGAGGCCTTCATCCTGCAGTGGATCGACACGGGCTGATGATGATGATAATGATGATGATGATGATGATGATGATGATGATGATGATGATATATATATATATATATATATATATATATATATATATATATATATATATATATATATACATATATATATATATATATATATATATATATATATATATATATATATATATATATATATATATATATATATACTCGATGAGCATTCGAAAAATTCTTGGCCTGACAAATACCACGAGATATTTTAGAATTAAAAAATTCAATGTTCCTTGAGAATTCAGTAAATTTATAAAGGGTCTTACACATTGAGCGAATTGAAGCATGAGGTATGCCATTTAAACACGAAAGACAATATCTGCTAAATGACCATCCCTTTTAGTTCTACAGACAACCACAGACTCCAACAACAACTTTGTTCTGTGATCAAATTGACAAATGCACGACGTTTTGAATGATCCAGTGGCTTTAATGTCTGTGTTATTTGAATCTTATATGGCTTCAGAACTAAATCCTTTCGTAAAATACATCATGTTGTGAATTCACTGAGTCCAAATTGTTGTGAACCTCCACTAATAGAAATGTCTGGGTCTTCAGCAACACCTTCACTTACCAAATTAATGTGTTCTTGTCAACGACCACTACGACTATATATTGTTCTTCATTTATCTTTCACCGAACCAGTTTCTTAATATTTTTGAACAATTCGATTGATAGTGCTTTCAGATGGACAATTGTACAAACCGTAAATAGTACGTAATTTTCTAAAAACATTTTCATTGAACGCCCATTTTCATAATATAATTCTACAATTTTAACGCGTTGTTGTGACTTAGGCAAATTCACAACGCCATCTGTATTTTATTCAGGAATTAAAAAAAAACGCTCGATTTGAAAGATCTGTTACTAACGACATTCCAACTTTTTTTGTAATGTAATGTGTCCAATTCTGCAAGAGAAGCGGTTGTCTCCCCTTTGACCTCATTATTTGACTAAACTTGAAAAGATTTACCATTAAACACCAAATCACTTTTTTTGAACTTCTCGACGCACGTTTTGCTAACCAAGTTAGCATCCAAGTTTAGTGTTTCACACCAAAGGTTCCAATAGAAGAATTGGTCTCATTATTTGAAGTTAGTCTTTCTCCAGCAAGCCATTTCTTCAGATTTAGGAAGATGAAGTAATCGCTGGTCATTTGGTCATACTTGTGTTATCTTTGTGCCAGGCCGAGAACTTCTCGAATGACTCTCGTAGTTAGCTGGGATTATTCGATAACAATACCAGTGTAATTTTTTTAACGCCTGTAATTTTTATAATGTTAGTCCTAAAACTTAGTAAGCGCACTGTATACAAAGAAACCGCACAACAAAAGAACCATTAACATTGTTACGTTATAGAATAATAGAGGTTTCGATAACTTTTAACAGTTATAAGTATTTCATTGTGACACTAGAAGGATTGGTTAACTAATAAAAATGTTAATTCATTTATTGTTTCATAGAAAATCCCGTACAAGCGGCTTTACATAAAAAAGAAGTTAGAGAAAAAAGAACGGAGAACAATAAAATAAAAATATGAATGAAAATCGATAGGGGGAGGCATTTTTTGATCTAGTCATCGTTGGCCCATTAACTTTTGGTGTTTTCTCAACGGGAGGTTTCACCTTTTAACTTGAGGCTCCTTTTCGACGTTTTCGGGTCAACTAGATAAGAAAAAACGAACCGTAAATGTCATTTGTTATTATTATTTGAAACTATCTCTGTAATGTTTAATAATGGAAAATCGACAAGATTTTCACTATAAATTGTATTTCTTCAGTTGATTTTTTGTTTAAATAGAAAATCATTATAATGAAGTGGATTATTGTAGTGGCTATGTGCCACCAACATGGTTCTATTTTCTTAATCAAAACAATGAATGTTTTTTAATATAAGAATGTTTTTTAATATAAGAATGTTTTTCAGCTTTCAGATTTCTACTGAACAGCCTCTTAAAATCTATTATAATTTCTGTTTTGATCTAAACATTCCTTACAATACAATAGTGATATTCTCCCCTCTATATTTTTTTCCTGCCGGTTTGCCACCCTCATTGCTCCATTAAGATTCATTAGTCGTGTTATTTCGAGGCTCCATATTTATAGCATCTCGGTTATCGTTGGATGGTGATCGCGACATTCATTTGTCAACACGCGTAATGAGATGCGGGCACGCGGCGCGCCCTGGGCGTGGCCGTTTGGCAATTATCGGAGCTGCGGGGGGGCGGTCCACAGATCGCGCCTACGCCGACCCTGGAATTCGGATTTATTGTCAGGCCAGGCTTATCTCCGGTCGGGCATCTCTCGTACTGTATCCAACTATCGGTTTCGGTGTAGAATTGAATCTTTAACGGAAAGATGGATTTGTACATATTTGAATAAGTATTTTAATTTTATAAATTTTTCTATTAAGAGTGGAACACTTTTAAATCAAGAGGTAATATTTATTACTACTCGCATGTACTTAGATTACATGAATATTTGAATGGAAACTTATGAACCATTATACTGAACTTGAAGAGATTTACCACTAAACACTAATCACTTTTTAAACTTTCTGTTTCGCGTTTCGCTAACCATGTTAGCATCATCAGGAGATGATTCAATCTTAATACTGATTGATATTGATTGAACATTTTGTGGCATTTATATCAAGGATAAAATGAAGCTCATTGCGAAAAGTTTTGGGTTCTAAATAACTAGTCCAAGGAATCCCGAGGTGGGAATAATCAGTCAAGAGGAAATCAGCCAGGTTTTACAAAATCTATCTTGATTTTTCTGCTGAAAGATCTCGTATCCTCAAAGTAAGTCCAAGTTATTATGGAAAACCTCGCATCTAAAATGACACAAGCGGCTTATTTATAACCTCGTACTGGGATTCCCTCAGGATCTAGCTATACTAACTCAATTATTCTTAGCAGACAAAACCTTATAAGGTAAATTCATAACAGGCCTGTCCATTACGAAACCTATTGATCAGGTTGTATTCATGGGGTTTTCCCTGCATCAATCTTGATAAACATATACATGGCTGACTTTGTGACTTTCGAAAATGCTATATATAAAATCCGCAATCTCTGCGGTCGACGCCTTTCTTATCATGTCACATTTCACTTGCATCCGAAAAAGATTAGGCACCATTCGGGCTTCTTGCCATAAAGATATCGCCACATTGTGGTGGACGAATTAAGGTTTTCGTGACTGCTGTCACTTTAAAAACAATGTTATGTAAACGATTTTATGTAACCTTCGTTTACATAAAACCGGGGCACGTTATCAGCGAATGTTTGTTTTGATATGATTTTTATAACAAATATATTTCATTTGCCGATCGCACTTAGGTTGCTTAATATGCACTTAGGTTGCTTAATATGCACTTAGGTTGCTTAATATGCACTTAGGTTGTCTAATAGTATATGGGGGATACTTACGGGCCACCGTTCACTACACTATTGCTTGATGTCTTTTTCATTCTTCATTCCGTAAATTTATGTAGGGGGTGTAGGAGGGGGGGGGGGTTGATCCCTAACTTGAATGAAGGCTTTATCAGCCTTCTCTTTGGTGCACTGGCTGGGTGGAGTCCATCCCATCTGTTTTTGGATTTGTTCGATCCTCCCGAACCATGGGACGTTTTGAGCCTGTTTCGATAGCTTATTTTTGTAACTTTCTAATGATCGAGTATTTGATTTTGCTAATAGGTGTTTCGATTAACAATGTCGATTTTGCTAAGAGATGGCGTTTCTAATACATTTGTTGATATATACTAATGACGTATACGGCGGTTTCGGGAATAAACGCCCATAAAACAGTTTTTTGGGAATTGAAGGAAAGAGACATTGAAAGGCGAAAAACCACTTGTGAAATTTGCTTGCCAGTCGGAAAATAAAAGGTTTTTTGCATCAAGTTGTAACAGGTGATGAAAAGTGGATCTATTTTGGCAACCCAAAGGGCAAAAAATTATTCACCGGACTTAGCCCATTCGGACTACAACTTATTTCGATCGATGCAGCACGGACTTTCAAAACAACACTTACATTTTTACGAAGAAGCGAAAATTTGGCTTGATGAATGGTTGCCTCAAAAAACCAAAACATCTTTTGGCACAGAATCCATTTTTTGACTGAAAGTTGGGAAAAAGTAATAGCTAACGATAGCTAATACCTTAATTATTAAATAAACTTTCAAATTTTGCGAAAAAACCGAAATTATTAACCGAAACACCTATTATAAAGCCGTGGATTCATTCATTATGGCTACTACTGTCCATATGGCTACTGAGTTCATAAATAGAATTTTAAGTTTCACCTGCAATTTACTTTGTTCCTGTAGGTCAGCTGGTATATTAATCTTGTCCCTGTTACACATTTTATCTATGTTCCTGTGGTGTGTGTGCTATATGCCATGTCATATATTTGTTAAATGGGAGTCTTAGATATTTGACTCTATCTCGCCAAGTCACACTTTCTTTCTAGTCTATTTCTAGATTATTTCTAGCGGTAAGCTAGGACTTCTTCTTTGGGATGACATAAATAGCCTTTGTCTTCGTAACATTTACCTTAATCTTTTAGACTGTCAACCCATCAGGCCGTCTAGGTGCTCCTGAATATTCTAACGTCTTAGTCTGGTCGTGTCGACCAGGTTATCTGATTGTTATCAATCTCTTAGACATCCCTGGTGTATAAATTGTAAAGATGGGGTGAAAGCAACGCTGCCTACGGTACTCCAACCCTCATGTATCTTCTTTCTGATTTGACATTTGCCTATAATCACGGAGAAGCTTATGTCTTTTAGGTATGAGTCAATCAAAATATACTGGTTTTTTGGTTGATAACCTAAAATGCTGGTCATTTCTTGGATTAACTTGAGGATCAATCACTAACCTCTTCAATCTACAGTCCCGATTCGGGAACAATATTCTTCAGCATAATTAAGGGCCTTAAGGGACAGTTTAAAAGTCTATCATCAGAACTCAGAAATCTTCCCATGAGAAGGGTTCCAAGCTCATTTGTTGTGGAGTATAGACTCTGAATGTGGTCAATGTTCTGGATCAGGTATGTCTCCTCGACTTATATTATTGAGTTACACTATTAACATGTTTGAGTATGTCTAATTATAAAAAAATCGGGATACAGCCTTTTTCGTTAATTAAATACGTATGTATCTAATAATAATCAATATTTGCTCAAGCTTAAGCTCTTTTTCCTTTATATTCTTTAGAATAGCATCGAGTAAAGATTAATCATAATTACGATTATAATTTCAGTCATGTCTCCGATGTCGTTATTTCAACTGCTTCACACGGACGTTGTTTTCAATAGCGCTTCAATGATATCAACATAATCATAATATATTCATATTTTCGACTGGCTTTATTCAGAAGCCAGCAGTGCGGCTCTAAGAACCCAAAATTCTGATGATTTATGTCGGCTACTCGTCTGAATAGCAATGAGATTCCACTAATAAATGTTTCGTAATAACAAAAAAGCCACCGACAAATATTTGTTTTCTTTTTATAACGTCTATCGTTACTTCCCGAGGAAATTAAATTAAATATTCATCAGTTTTGAAAAATAATCGTGATAAATTAATGCCGATTCTTCAAAAATATGTTTTATTATTATTGAATATTATCGTATACTGCCTCTCATGATTGCGAGTGTTGCTAGTGTATAGTACTGGACAAGTGGCTGCGGTTTGATATTATCATCATTTTCTTGTTTTGTCATATTTGGATCTTTGTTTTTTGAATTTTAATTTTTAGTTCAGAATGCTTGGTAAGTTTTTCCTTGGTGTTTAACAACTATATTATTATTATTATTCTTTAGAATTTCTTGGCATTCTTCTTTCTAGGACATACCTTTATACCATTTGTCCATACATAACATATCCCCCTGTTATTAATTATTGGTCTATTAGTGTTAAAATATCGATCATAATATAGTCAGAAAGAATCACTTTTAACCTTTTACTTCATACAAAACCATATATGGTTGCTAAAGTTTCTAATTTTTATCAGTATGTTAAAAGATTTTTTTTTCAAAACTAGTTGGTCATTGGTTGAATCCTAATTGTGCCACGGAAAGAATTCTTTGTGTCACGGAAAGTATTTTTTATTCTCAATAGTAAGTTCAAACTGTCAAACTATTTGAGGTTATGTGCAGCGTGCCCGACCGTTGAAGTGCAGTTAAATAAGTGCTATTTTTATCAATAGCAAAAACTTCAAAAAACTTCAATAATTTCAAAATACTTTCTTTGCATATTTAAGAATATGGGATTGTTGTGGTTTTGTGTTTCTTTTTCTTTAGTTTTTGGGCTTTCTTTTGAAATTACCATATTTGGCTTCATATGCATTCCCGTTAAAACACTGTCTGTCAAATATGCCTTTGTATGCATTCAAGGTTGCTTTCTGTTCTTTATAGAAATTGATCATTCCTTGTTCTATGGTACTTCCAAGCATGTCAATCCTATCCCTGGAGATGGTTTCTTGAGTAACGATGATATTGCTTCAGACTGAATACGAATCTTACTTTATCCATGCTTGTCAAAGAAAACATATCAAAGCAGAAGCTCAATCCGATAGCTCTGATGATGATGATATGACCACACAAACCTTGCAGGCTCCATCTAAATCCAAAGCAAAGGGAAATAGATCTAAAAAAGACCAGGTTATTTGGAAAACCCCAAAAATGGAAGCTTTTGATGAAAAAAACTTCCGATCTACCAGAAACAGACAAGCAGTTAGATACACCACCAGACATTTTCAAATTCCTGTTCACGGATGATCTAATTAATATGATTGTTGAGCAGTTTAACATAAAATCTCTTTAAAACATCGTCAACAAGCCAGGAAACATTATGAGATGAAAAATGGAACAATTGGAAGTGCCGAATCAATGTAAATGAAAACATGCCGTTGTTTGATTTTAAACTTTTAGTTTCCGAGCATTTGCGTAAGGCATGAAAATGTTATAATTTACATTAAGAATGATTTAATTATTGCAACTCAACTTACATTTATCCGAAAATATCCTAATCGTCCGGCTCCTCATAAAATGACAATTTATTATTTATTCAATTCAAACAATTTCATGAATTCGGAACAGTTAGGATAGGCGCCGTATGAGAGGTCCAAGAACAGTGTGAAGTGTTGAAAATATTGCATGGGTGGAGGAGTGTCCTCACGACGTGGTGCACAATTGGAAATTTCTACACACAGTTTACGCCGTATTTTGAGAAGTGATTTGCATTTGTTTGCCTATAAGATTCAAAGTGGTCAAGACTTCTTGTCTACATCCAATAATAAGCGATTACAGTGGTGTAATGCCATCAGATCTTCTGATTTGACGCCTCCGGGTCATTTTTTATTGAGATTTTTTAAGGAAAAAGGTTTGCATGAATAAGCCCCAAACCATATAGCAAGTCAAGGACAACAACGTGCTGAAATCGCTACAGTAACACTAGATATATTCACAAAATTTATGGAAAATGTGTTTTAAATTAGTTATGGAAAAAGCGCACAAAGTTGTTCATTGTTCATTGCATTGCTCATTTTGGTTGCATGGCTCATATTTAATTGAGATAATTCTCAAATATTAATTAACTCAAAATTTAAAAGTGAAATAAACATATAGAAAAAATATTCTATCTTGTTTCTTTTGAAATTTATAAATAATTGAAATGGTAGCATCATACTTGCCCACCCGTTACTACAGCTCATATGTATATGTTCAGTGGTATATATTTGTTTGGTAGCTTTAGTGGACAACATTGAATACTTGATGTTCTATCCAAATAATCCAATTTTACATACCTGGAACTTATAAACTCTCTTGTTTTGGACTTTTCTCTATATCTTTGATATTTATCTGATGTGGCTTTGGGATTCTTCAGAATAAACTTATTGTAATTGTTAGTTTCGATCAACTGATCCTTATTAACAATCATATAGAGTATTATTATATAACCTTCAGTTTTATGGAAAAGCAGTCGTTATACGCTTATTGGATACAATATAGTGTACATCGGAAGGATGTAGATCATGGAAATGGCGTTTATGCAGTTCTCATAGAGCACATTACTGTTGTGTGTCCGCATCAGAGACTATTGCAAAATCTATAATATTGGATCGACGATTGAGAGACGAGCAGTTGTTATCCGTAAGGTTTATGACATCTCTGTAAACTAAGATACTTCATGATAAAGATGTCTTTAAGATTAAAAAACTCTTTAATTATAATTTCCGTCATAAAAGTAGATTGATTATGTAAAACCAACCATTTTCCTTTGAGTTGATAAGGTGCGAAACTGAGAAAAAGATATCTGAAAGCAAGGTGGACAATAATAATGCAATAATAAATTAAGATCACGATAAACCTGTATTCATCCTCTGTTGGAGTAGGCATACCTCATGATGAATCAAACTGAGTGACCTATTAGGAGTTATTTTATGACCCATTTTATTACTGCGCGTTTCCATATGCCATCTCACCAGCGAGCGTCCAACATTGCCCTTCATGTCTCGGTTGCCCATTGCCACTTGAGTTGAGAAGTTTGAGTTGAATAAGATATCGACAATTTTTGTTTAAGTTTTTACCCAGGCATTCCTCTTACGATCACTCAGTTTAATTCCTAAGACATCTCCCTTTTTTGGCTATTTTTAATTTTTTGGCGTTGTTTTTGTTAATAATACTTAACTTTCTGCACGGTTATTACTCCTAAGCTACTATTACTCCTAAGCTACTGCTCCTAAGTTATTACGGACAAGATACACTGGTACGGGATAGGTTATAGACCTTAGTTTTCAATTAATTGAGGATATTGAAAACCTCTGTGAAATAACCCAGATTCTCCACTAGTGAATTTGCAATCTGTCGACAAATCTCTTGAAAAATTTGTGTTCGGTGTAATTTGTAATAGATTTAATTTTATTGGTTTCTTTCTTGGATAGGAGGTTTTCCAATTTTTTCTTTTGCGCTATAAACTTCTTGTTAATGATATCGGAAATTTGTTGCCTTACTTGTTGGTCTAAAATATCGAATTCAATATTGTTTAGTCTATGGATTAATTCACTATTTATCACTTTAAGATAAACGCTGTATATATCTTTTGTGTTATATTGTTATATATACAATATAACGAATTGAGGATATCTGATTTTAAAATGTAGCTTGGCTTTCTGACAACGCACCAGCTGGGTTGCAGGGGTTTTTCTATTAATTTCATTTGATTACTGCCTTTAACAATTATCTTTCGATCTAAGTATATATTGATTTAAGCGACTTTTTGAGATCTATCGGGATCGATTTCGCCTTCTTTAGAGCATGCTGGCCCAGTAACAGTCACTGCTTCAACTATTCCTTGGTTTTAGATGTGTAGTGATGAAACCAAGTTTCATCAGAACTCACTCAATTCAATCCAATCCAATGTCAATCCAATTTTCCCCCGCTTTTTTACGCAATTGGGATTTTATGTCCGTAATTGTCCGAGTTATTTTAGCTTCCAAGACCTAAGATCTAACATAACCACAAAGAAAATAATCTAAAGGAGTTAAATCACATGATATTAGTGGCCAATTAGCAGGTCGAAATTATTTTCTCACCGAATTGTTTCCTCAATAAATCTATTGTTGCGTTGGCTGTATGACATATGGAGCCATCCTGTTGGAACCACATACCCTGCAGATCAATACCATTTAAATTCGGAATTAAATAATCCATGTAGTCGAATAACAAAGCCCAACTTCCTGCGAACGGCGACGAATTGATAAATTTAGATTTTCATCCACAGAGCCATTAACAGCGGCGATATTTTCTTCGGAACGAACAGTTTTTTCTCTTGCTTTGGTTTTAACATCAAGCAGCGTGAAATGCGTTCAGAATTTGTCGATAATTCGGCGATGTATTCGCTGAAGTTCAAATTCACGAAGTTCTCTATAAGTTTGGCGCACAAAACACTGATTTTCATAATAAATGTCGATAATTTTCAACCGTTGCTATGATGATAAACGTTGATTTGCCAGACTATTGAGACACATATTTACAGGCTTGCGTGCAAACTCACAATTCGTTTGGCAGCGACCCCTTTCGGAAGTTCAGATGCACTAAAATCATCATCAGCACGTGTCCATCCACTGCACGATGAAGGTCTCTTCAGCATACTTCCAACATTCGTGATCCTGAGCTATCCTGTGCTATTTGGATCCAATATGCTTAATGATGTAATCAGTCCATCGTGCTTTCGGGATTCTTCGTGGACATTTGCGATCAAGCAATATTCACTCTAGAATTGTTTTTGTCCGTCTGTCGTCCCATCGCTTCGTTGTATGGCCTGCCCATTTTCATTTCAATCCCTTTACTCTTCGAATGTCACACACATTCGTTTGCTTCCTAATTCATGTGCAGGGTTTTCTGTCCCGACTTGTAATGTCTAGCATATATTCTATACATCCGTTCCCCTTGCCTGCCAGCCATATTTAAGTGTCATACACAACTGCTGGGTTCAGTTGGGTTATGACACTCAGTTGCTGTTGCCTCATTGGACGTAGTTCAAAGAAATCTGACATTGCATATATACGCCATCCGATGTGAAGTCGGTGAAAGTTTGTTGACTGTGGATAGAGTTTCCCTATTCTTGATGATAGAGCATATGTGGGTACATTGAAGAGTCTAAGCATGTGGAAACGAAACATATGCCCTCCAATTAAATATTATATATATATATATATATATATATATATATATATATATATATATATATATATATATATATATATATATATACTGGCGACGCCAATTGTGTTTTAGATGATCATTATTTAATTGTTTAATTGTAAAAACACTGGGAAGTACAAGAGTGAGTACTTAATATGTTAATATTTTTATGTTCAAAAATTAATAACAAAAACTTATTTTCGAATATTTCCGTTGTTGGTGTTAATATTTACGTTGAAAAATTAGATATTATTTATTTTTCTAATATTTAATCTCTGCAATACATCGTGCAATGAATATATCATAGTCGCTTAGGAGTTATCTTACTAGCGTGCTAAAACATATATCTAGTTTGATAGTATTTTTGTACCGGATTTTAAAATAAAAAATTCTATAAAATTCTATAATAAATTTAATTTCTCAAAGTTATTGTTTATTGCTTTATTTAAATTGTCAGAAATAAAATTCATTTTGTTATATTTTGAAAACTGATTATTTATAAACTTATATTATTCAATTTCACCATTAGAACTTTACAAAAAATGTTATAATATAATTAGTTTTTCTAAATGTCCATTTTCTATATTTATTTAGAACCTTGATCCTACGTGAAAAAAATTATACATTTTTAAATTATACATTTAAAAAATAGTTAGTGCAAAAATTAAAAAAAAAAACACAATTATTCCAAAGTTTGATGTTTTCACTTCTGTCAACAGTCCTCATGATTGCCTACCTTTTTTTTTCTATAAATTTCACGAAGCCAAAATTGCGAGGGATTCACAACCCCCCTTAGGAGTAGATGATTTTTATAAACGGTCCCCTTAGCGAATATCTGTGAAGCATGAAGAACATTCTTTCCAAATTTCAAGTCTGTCGGACTTAAATTTAAAAAACGGGCGCAATTGTCGAGGCATTCTTGTAGACGTGTAGCAAAATCGTCCATACTCCTTTTGAGCATAGCATGAGGAATCGTTTCAATTTCAGGCGTTATGGTTTCGGAAGTGTTCGCGGTGTATGTGTCAAGAGTGTCTATGTAAGCTTTGGATTTTAAGTAGCTCCATAAAATAAAGTCACAAGCTGAAAAGTCTAGTGACCGAGGTGGCCGTTCCACATTCTCACGTAACGAAATAAGGCGCCCAAGGAAATGTTCCCTGGGCCAAAACCAATTGCTCTTGACGTATGGCAAGTCGTCCCATCTTGTTGGAACTAAGGTGTATTGAGGTTAATGCGTCATCTTCTTAGTTCTGGCAGAACTAACGTTCTCTCTCTCTCTCTCTCTCTCTCTCTCTCTATATATATATATATATATATATATATATATATATATATATATATATATATATATATATATATATATAAAGACCTCTTATATAAGAAATCCTTGTATTTTCTATGTCAGTTAGTATATTTTAAAATAACTCAATACAATTAAGTTATTTAATCAGTATTTTATGTGATTATGATTGTGTTATGAAGAGAATAGATTGCGGCATAATAGACTTCTCTACTATTCATAACCTTACATTTTTCGATTATTTATATCTGCCACTCATACAACTACCGATTGAATTCTAATAGAAAAACACTTGGCAATAAAAGGTACCGATAATAACAGATGTGACTTGTAGAATGCCGCCGATGGGTTAGACCATTAACAATTAAAATTATGAATGCACATATGACGTCGCATACCGTCACATCCGCAGTTTAGTCAGCGCATAGGTTGTAGATTATATAATTACTATATAGTTATTGTTAGGTAATTGTGGATGCGTGTAGATTTGACTTTTCTCGGAGTTGTCTTTTTTTTCTTGGTGATATTGATTTAATATTCAGTTGTCGTTGTTCTGGTTCGTTGTTGCACCTGGAGGAAATGATGAACCATTTTCCTCGGTTGGTTTATGTGAACGAGTCGTTATATCGACTTTTACTTTAAATTCTATTCGAGGTATAAATAATTAATACAAAACTAAAATATTTTTCTTATATATAATTAATTAATTAATGTAAGAGTGATCCAAAAGATGGTCTGTTTTTTTTTGTTAACTGTGTAACGTAAATTCAACAGCTAAAAAAATATTTTATTATATTTTTAGACAATCATAATAATTAATGAATGCATCATTACAAGAAGCATTTTCGTTGCACTCGGAATTTTTCCCACATCTCGAATTAAATGGGCTGAAAACATTTAAGTTTCACAAAAGAACCATCAGTGATTTTTTATACTGAAGAAAGTTTGATTCCGAAAATAGCGGGTTAATATCATTATTGACTTGATTTATCAAATTTTGTACAAATTTTACAAATTTTCCTGTTTAATCCTTACTGCTACAAATATATCGTATATAAGGAATTTATCTTAAATTATCAGAAGATAAAAACTTTACTTTACAAATAAAAAGTACTGTTCGGCTGCATTATTGGATGATACACAAGCCTTCGATAGAGTATGGTACCAAGGCTTACTTAATTCCAAATTTCTTACACCATACTGTCAGGTATTGTTATCATACTTGAGGAACAGATACTGCGCTCTCAAATATAAAGGAGATTACTATATGTATATCGGATAAAATCAGGAGTACCTCAGAGTAGTGTCTTGGGTCCATATTTTTTAAATCTTCAATGCTGATCTACCAGCAACACCAAACACGTCTATAGCCTCCTATGCAGATTATACCACGGTTTTGGCAATAAGCAAGGTACCAAGATATGCATCTGAGAAGCGTCAGAAAGCTGTTGATAAAATAGAAGAGTAGGTAAAAAAGTGGCGTCTAAAAATCATCGAGGCAAAATCTCAGCAAGTCACTTTCACCTTAAGGAAGGAAGAAGACAAAACTGGAAACAACACATTTTTATGGAGAGGAAGTAACTTAGCTTAAAATTATCCAAACTCTACTGGCTAATTGGTAGAAAATCCAAAGTATTGTTGTTTAACAAGTTAACCATCTGTAAAGTGATCCTCAAACCCACATGGAGTTACTGTATACAACTATGGGGTACTGCGAGGGAATCCAATATAGCAATACTTCAAAGGTTCCAGTCCAAAACGATGCTTCTTGATTCGTGACAATACAAATCTTACACCGCGATCTAAAAATAAAGCCTGTGCTAGAAGAAACCAAGTGTGCGAGTGCGAAATATCTATTGCGACTTGAAGTGCACCCCAACTCTCTTGATGGCAGCCTCCTGGATAATAGCCAAAAGACGCAGAGACTGAAATGCTGTGATCTCTTGGAGATAAGCTATAGAATTTAAGATAAAATTAAAATGATTCCATTATTCTAGTTATAAAGAACCTAAGTTCCTATAGATGTTAGGTCTTTAATGTAAGTGTTCTAATCCCTGATGCTTGGTATCTTGCTGCCTTGCTCTAAATATTCTAATAGTTGCTTATTTCCTTTAGGTAGATTGCAAATATATGGGAGAGATTAATAAAAAAGAACACATAATCTCAGTAATACTAGTATTATTGGGATATTTTGAAATTTATTTGTATTTGAATTTTAGGCGTACGGTCGGAGTCTTGCGCCCCTGGAAACTGAACAATGCGGCACGATAATATATATTTTTTTGATTTGGAATAAATTTCCAGTATATTCTCCCCTTAAAAGAACCATTAAAGCACAGAAAAATAATATGGGAAGGCGATTATATCTCCGCAGAAATATATGCTGGGTGGCAACTATCTCAGGAGACAACTACATGCTCTAGTTAAAAACGTTGTTCAAGAAGAAAAGAATACCTAAGGAGTGAGGAATAATAATAATAATGCTTGCAAATCTGAATCTTCAAACTTTTTCGGACTGTCCTGGACGCTCCTTGTCTTTTTTTATCAAAATCACCACTTTTAAAACATTTAAACAATAGTTCACCAGTTTTTTGGGTTAGAGCATGTTCACTTTCAGCAGCCGTTTTTTTCAAATGAAAGGTTATTAAACTTTCTCGCAAAACGTCCTTTTCTGGTACATAATTGAATATATTCAAAGCTATGCAAAAATTGTTTTTTGCACAATGACAATAATAATTAATAAAACTTTTAACTAGCTTTTGGTGGTGTATGTTTACCTTCCCAAACGCCATAGACGTCATTGGTCTATATCAACAAATGTATTAGTAACGCCATCTCTTAGCAAAATCGGCTTTATTAACCGAAACATAACAAAATATATATAAGGAACATAGAGCCCACATTAGATATCGGACAAATAAAAAAAATTGTGTTGCTCGTTAAGAACTCGAGTTTAAACATAATACAAATATTAGTGACTTTAAATTTGTTAGAGCTGTAAACAATAATATTATTTTGGATGCATACGAAGCTATTCAAATAACAATAGACATTGGCGCTTGATTCATAAGGGCACGTGGGCACCTAAAAATTTAAAAAATGAAGTGAAAAAATTAATTTCAGGTTTTATATTAATTTATTCTCTGTTTTGTCTATAATTACGCTTCTAGCGACTTCTATAGTCTAACATCCATAAATGGGTCGTGGGTTGCCGAAGCACACCGATTACAGAACACGTGCTTTGAGCACGTTTGCGCCGCTACACTTTTCTTTACTATCGCGTGCAAAAAACAAAGACAGCAATGCATCGTTTTGTTAGTAACCGGGAGATTAAACGCATTTATAACGTCATATCTTGGGCGCTGCCCCATTCTCAATAGTCAGGTGTTTTTCGCCATCGCGCTTTTCAAGTTTGCAAAGTGAATGTTTTGAACGATTACAATAGTGAAGATGAATTCAGTTCATAGAAAAAAGTGTAAAGGTGTTTTTTGCAAATCTGTTTCCATTTCCCGCTTTCTTTTCTCGATCATCCAAAAGGACCACTATTCTGGACAGCGTCGTGAAAAAGCGTCTACCCCGTTCGGCCCCTACCAAATGGAACTTTACATCTAAATGTGTAAATACTGTTTACATTTACAAAGAAGAATTGCAAACATGCCTTGAAGAAAGTATGGACGCCCAGTCGGATAAAAATTCTATTAATCAAGCACACGGGTTACTAAATTATTTGGTGGATGATAATTTTAAATTTTGGTTGTTTTGCTTCAATGACATAATGTCTCACTGCGACCTTGTCTTTGATTAACTGAAAAGCAGGCAACTAGATACACTTAAAGTTAAGAAGGATTTGGTAACTTTTTCAACAGCCATTCAAAATATTAGATACAATATAGAAATACAAATTAATCAAGAATTTAATACTTAACTGGTGAATATTTTACAACGACTATATAGAATCGCAGAAAGAGACGAAAATTTACTGACAAGGAGGACCCCAATCCGAATGTCCCGATATGCAAGGAAATCTGTAATACCTTAAGCACAGGTTCATGAACGTTTAGTAGTACAGGTTCATGAATGTTTTAGCTTCGATGTATACCTAAATATTGCAAATTTATTTGAAACTGAAAAATTTGGTGAATATCGAGCCGTCTTTCCAAATGAAGACATTAAAATTGTGTGTAACCTGTTTACAAACGTAAATTATTTAAAATTAAAAAATGAACTCTTGGTAAAGTACGCACGGGACGATTTTCTGAAACACAGTGGAGATGTGCCGCTGTTACATAAGTTTATCCAAAACAATTTAACATTATCATTTAGTGAATCTGTGGAATTGTTGACTGTTTTGTGTACCGTTCCTATGACAAATGTGGAAAGCGAAGATGTTTCTGTACCCTCAAACTAATCAAAACATTTCTAAGAAACACTATGGGCCAGGAACGGCTGTGCGCGTTAGCAATGCTATATAAATTTTTAATTATATTAAATATAAATTTTAATGATCAAGTCATCGACTACTTTGCTGCTCAGAAATTTAGGAGGATGGAGTTCAACTACAAACAGATTTAATGGTCATGGTCCTATGGTCAGTTTAGCAAATTTTATTATCTAGGTACCTATTTGAAAATTTGATGTCTGACAGTTACACTTGTATTTCTACCCAGCATAGTGTGTGTATGATACTAAGAAATATAAAATTTTTAGTTGCGACGCATTTCCCTATCCTCATTCCAAAATTTGGTTATACGTGTCTCACCTGTTTTTTCCCCCACGAACCGCCGCTGACAATAGATAAATAATAATATTGACCTTATTACGCTTCCAATTCTTTATTTAAAATTAAGTTAAAATATGTCTAACGATATCTATACAAGAAAAATAAACCACTTTTTTAACTATCCAGACCTAAGCTACTATTTAATTATAGTGTGATTGTAAGGATAATATTATTTTCTATTCCATAATAATATGTTTTAACTTGCGTGCTATTTTGAATAGTTCTAGTCAAACCTCAAACCATACATGGATATAGACGTATTTTAACATCAATTTGCCAAATAGAAATTATAGTTTCGTTGATGCCGTTTCCTTCTCGGAACAACAGACAGTCTCAACATGTGCGTAACATTATCAAGTGGCATCTGTTTGGGTTTGCGGTCGAAAATTTGTCGGTAATTGCGGTTCCTTCGAAAAGATATCGATTACTTTAGTACCAAAGGGTAAAAACGCATTTGTTGCGGAAGCCCGTCGGCGCTTTGAAAATCTCGAACGGCTCAAATTGACAGACAATTAGATGAATTAATGGTGCAACTGTTGATTTTTCGTTCAAATACCCATTAATTATTGTGGTGTTTATTTCGTCATATATACTGGGGAACAAAAAAAGTGCAACACAATAAACATATTTTAATCAAAATATTACGTTTATATTTCTGTATAGTGTTGTGAGACATTATATCGGGTTGTCCGGAAAGTTCGTAGTGATTTTCCATTATTTGCTCTTTTAACGTTCGTAAACAAAAATCTACATTGATTGTTAATGTTTATTTACATAATATTAATTCATGTGGTATTTACAATGTTTACTTTCAGATTACCTTTGATTTGCCTTCAGTTACTCGATTTAAATTGAAAATGTCGGTCGATAGGTACGTCCATTTTTGTTCAAATTTGGGTTGTCAGGACGCATGCATCTGTTGAAAGGTTTAAACGCATGCGATATTGAACGAGAGACATGCAAGGATGCAAGGAAAAATCATGATGAAAATCATGACGAGACGCAAAGACTTCCACCGATGTTGGGTATATTGCGCTTTCGCTTTCAACTTCTTGATATCTGCAAGTTTAAGCAATAGTTTGCAAATTTAATTGAAAGTAGTTTAATTTTATTACATTATATATTTAATATATTTATATATTAAATATTTAAGAAAAAAAATATATATATAATTTTGAAAGTTATAATTTTTTTTGACAAACTTCGGGGCAAGATGAAATCCTAGCAGAAATGCTGAAATATGTGGGAGAAATAGCAAAGAAAAAATTTAAGAAAGTACTAACAGACTGGAATATGGGAATTGCTCTTCAATTGCCGAGATATCAAAGAATGTAAAAACTATAGAGGGATCGCATTAATACACGCATAAGTTTACCTGGAAAAATATTTACCTGAATAATAAAGCATAGGGTGAGAGAAAAATAGAAGCAACATTAGAGGAATTACAGCAGGGTTTTAGAAAGAGTAGAAGCATACAAGATCTGATGTTTATTAATTAGACAATTAGGAGAAAAACTGTTAAAGAAAGAAACCGAAATCCATATTTGTTTCATTAATCTGAAAAATACATTTGATAGAGTAAAAAGAAGGGACGTCTGAAAGTCTAAAGAGAAATGTTGTAGAAGAGGGAGTAATAGAACTTCTCAAGGCCTTATACAACAACAACAAGAATAAAGTAGGAACGCATGACGATCAATCCACATAATTCAGAACAGGAATAGGCCTAAGGCAGGGCTGCGTAGTGAGTCCATTGTTATTTTCAGTAGTTATTGACGATAATATAAAAAATAGCAAAGCAAATTGCAAGAATACAAAAATAGGCTTTAGAAAAATGAAAACAGTGACAACACAAGAATTACTGTTCGCTGATGATGGATAATGGTTCGAATGGCAGATTCTGCAACATTACTTAGCAACATATAACGAAAAGCTAATAAGGTAATGGAGCAAGTCAAAAACTGTAAGTATGTAGGCACAATAATAGAAGGTAATGGAAAAATGGACGGTGAAATGTACGAGAAAATGTGAAGAAGGAAAATTAAATGAACGAAAAATGGGAACAAAAAGCAGGCAAACTATACAACACTCTAAAAACAATATTCCTAGGAAAAGAGAGATACCGAAAGAGGTAAAAGCACAGGTGTATCAGAACATAGTGAGACCACCAATGATATATGGCAGCGAATCTTGGACCTTAACAAAGAGAAACAAAAGCAGAATTACAGCTGCAGAAATAATATTCTTACGCAAAATAGAGGGAATTACAAGAAGGGATAGAGTGAGAAATACGACAGTAATGGAATAACTGAAATCGAAACCCATAGAAAGTGCTATAGAAGAAAGATAACTGAGCTGGCTAGGACACATCCAAAGAATGAGTGAAGAGAGATTAGAGAAACAAATCTATGAAGCGAAAAAACGAGAAAAAAATGGAGTTGGATGTCCAAGATTGATATGGAAAGAACAAGGTCGACAAGCGGCAGAAATCGAGGAATTCATTTGCGACGCTTGAAAATTAGCATTAGACAGGAATATATATATATATATATATATATATATATATATATATATATATATATATATATATATATATATATATATATATATATTAAGTTCTCGCAATGTTGGATTCGGAGCAATTTTTGGTTGTCAATCAATTTGTGTCGAACAAAGCGTGCACAAACCTTTCGAAGTCTTAAATGATGGGTCAAAATGTGATGAATTGAATCTCTGGAATTGTTTAATTCCATTTCCATGTATCGCAACGAAGATTTTGGCTGATTGTTTATAAATTCATGTAAAATTTCTATGTTACCTTGAGTAACCACAGAATTTTTCGAACAGGGATGTTCCTTGTTCTTAATATCCTCATGACCTTTTTCGAATCGTTTAAACCACTAGTGGATTCTGCCACAGGATAAGCAATTCTCACCATATATTTGTTCCATTAATTGAAACGTTTCGGTTAATGTTTTACCAAGTTTAAAATAAAACTTAATATTCGCTCTTTGTTCGATGTTCATTTTTCGACCGATGGAATAAACACGCTGAAACTTTAAGCGCGATAACTTGGCTTCTAATGATCCGAATGTCATGAAATTTTGTCAGTACGTCAGTGAAGGATGCACCTTTCCAATGCTTTCAATGCACCTAGAAATAGCTATTTTAAAAAGTCCTGTTTTCCATGAGACGCGCCTTGCATTTTTGGGTAAAATGCAACTTAAATGTACACACTGTCAGATTGAAATAGTTTTTGTCGTAATGTTAAAATAACATTCGTTGCGATTCATTTAAGCGATTGCTATATTGACTGATGCATGGGGCGATTCTTAATTTTCTAAAAATTGTTTTAACAATGTTCAATGAAGATAGATTAGCAAAACAAATCTATGAAGCGAAAACACGAAGAAAAAATAAAGTTGGATGTCCAAGACTGATATGGGAAGAACAAGTTCGACAAGCGGCAGAAAAACGAGGAATTCATCGAAATGAGGCTGAAAAATTAGCACTAGACAGGAGCTCATAGGGGGTAAAAATTTATGAAATACCATCATGCTGAAATGTAATCAACAACATCAGCACAGCAGCACGCATACCGGCTAACATGACAATGTCAGATATGTTCATGAAACTAAAATTGCACTGTTGAAATGTTGAATGAAACTGACGCAAACATGTGGACAGGAACGAGGTATGCAACCTAACCTGCGTTAGTATTTTTGCGCTAATGCATGCAATAACGCAAGTTAAAAGGCACATGAAACACATGTTGAACGGAAAACTTGAACAGGTGTGGACATACCAGATAACTTGCATTTACGCTCTTATGTTTTTTCTTCCAAAAAGGGCAAGAAAGGATTACGGAAAGGGTTTTGTTGGAGAGACCACAGCGTAAAAGTGATTTCGTCGGTTCGGTGCCGAAGATTTTGATCTAGAAAACCGGCAACGCTATGGCCATCCTTCAAGCGCTGATGTCGGGGAAATAAAAGCCATACTAGAGGAAGATCCACGCACCACGGTGCGTGAGGAAGCAGATAAGTTAAATATTTAATAAATCGACCTTTCTGACCACCTAAAAAAAATGGATACATTTACCGATACGATGTGTGGGTTCCTCATGAATTTAACGGACGAAATCTGCTGGATCGAATCTCTTCGTACAATCTTTTGCTGAAAAAAAAATCTGAAGCGCCTTTACTGAAGTGGATGATAATTAGTGGTGAAAAGTAGATTGTGTATAACGTGCAATGAAAAATCATAGGGTGTTGCCAGGGCCAGAGGTTTTAAGACGGCCTTTATCTGAAGAAGATTATTCTTTGCATTTGGTGGAATTGGAAGGAATCCATACACTTTGAGCATCTCCCAAGTAACCAAACCATCAACACCGACCTCTATTATTCACAATTAGATCGGATGAAGGCAGCAATTGAAGAAAACAGTTAGAATGAGCAAACTGGAAAGGCGTCGTGTTTAATCGTGACAATGCACGACCACATGTTTTAATCAGAACCGGGTAAAATTTTATTAGCTTCAATTGATGTATTTTACCCCACAATATATGTATTCGTCTATTTGGATGAATAAATTCATTGTGGCAATGGCTATCATCTTAACCACCCGACTTCTCTGTTCCTAAGGATGTCAACCTCAATCTGGTGAAGAGATCTTTAAAATCTATTTTATTCTTTCGAAAAAGATCCAAATGTTGCTTAGAAAATTTTACTCGAAGTCGTTTTTGATCAGAATTTAACAAATGTGGCGTTCATCTTACACATAGCTTTTTCAAGCCCAAGTCCTTTTTCAAAAGATGAAACACTCGTTCAGTTGAGATGTCCATGGCCTTAGCAATTCACTTGTCTGTCATCCATAACAATATCACGTATAAAATTAATTCTTTGTTTAGTAGTTGCCCTTATTGACGTGACTCCCCTAAACCTTTTTTTATAAATAATTTAATCACTACATGCTTTTCAATATTTTCTATTTTAAACAATAATACTGATACGTTTACTTCAAGCTGCTGTTTTTGTACGAATGAATTGACAGATCGACTTGTAACTTCAGATATGTTCGAATGAAGGATGAAACTTCAAAATGTAGTAGATTATATGGTTCTTTTACTGTTTCTTTTACTGAACTTTTCAATTAGCCTAGTATAAAACAAAGAGGGATGTTGCTGAAAGTAAAACCTTATGAAGTTTGCAGGCCTTGATTTTGGGTTATGTTCTATTAGATCAGAACTGATATTGTTGATATGAATAATAGATCTACAGGAAATTTTCGATTTTACTAATCGGCCTAACTTGCTGCAAACAAAACTTAGCGTACATCATTTTAAAACGCATAAAGTAATATTAGCAACACTGTTTAATATAAATCCAATATAACAGCTAATTCTTTGTTTGCATATCATTTCTGACAAACGCATTGAATTCAAATCACACAACAATATAATGCGGTATTTAAGCATATTATTATATCAAGATAACCTTGGACGATAGACCTATCCCCACTCCGTAGTCGATCATTATTTTCCATGTCGATTTTTGCTGCTTAATTTCGATTCAGGCCATACATTAGCTTTATTTAGCATTGAAAGTGTTATTTTAGATGTTAGTTACGATAACGAATAACCGTCATCAATATCGAATTACCTAATTATGGATAAAAACTAGTTGACAGACGTGACTGAATAAGAATAAGAAACTATATAGATGCCGAAAAATTGCTGTCTGAATTTTTAATGTGCATGTGTTTTTTTAATTAAAATATTCTAGGAATAATAATTGACTTTGCTTGTTTTATTGATATTTATGCATTAAGTGAGTACGTCACTACCTGAGGTCCCCTTAGAAGCAAGAAACGTTAAATATATATATATATATATATATATATATATATATATATATATATATATATATATATATATATATATATATATATATATATATATATATATATATATATATATATATATATATATATATATATATATATATATATATATATATATATATATATATATATATATATATATATATATATATATATATATATATATATATATATATATATATATATATATATATATATATATATATATATATAGATATAATGTAAATTAAATTTCAGAAAATACATAATATTCAATAAATAAGAGCTTGGTCACAAAAATAAGAGTGTTTAGAAATAGCACGCACAAAAATAAAAAAAAGTAGTATAACCAGGACAAACTAGTCAATATCAAGTTATTAGTTATTAGTATTTTGAAAGATTGCCTTTATTTTCCAAAACTGCGGTACATCATCTAGACATGGAATCTGTAAGATTGCGGCAAACTTCAACCGGAATGTAATATCCAATTTCTTGAACAGTCTGCCATGATTTTTTGGTATTTGATGGTTTTCTTAAAGTTACACGCGTTGTCAACATTTTTCCACAAATTTTCTATAGGATTCATGCCCGGTGACTGAGATAGACAAGGTAAACAAACAATATTGTAGGTATCCAACCAAGTTTTCACGCTTTAGGCGGTGTGTTTGGGATCATTGTCGTGCTGGAAGTTCCACTGTAATGGCATATATTCTTCGGCATAAGTAAATTTCTTTAGTCATGTTTTGTTTTATCCAATGAATTGGAGCAATTCCGGCATATGAAAATTAACCTCAAATTTTAATATTGCCATCACCATGTTTGACGCAACCAATAGTATTTTTTGGACTGAAATGTTCATTCACTCGACGCCGAACACGTACTCTTCCATCTCTATTTAAATTATTTCGCACAAACTCCTCACGTTGTTTAAAGATTATTTCATTCAAATAGGGAACTTTCCTTGCAATTCTGCCATTATAGACAAATTGTTGCAAACATCTCCTAATACTTCTCGTCAGTGGCGGCTCGTGGGGTTTTAAAGTGGGAGGGCGTAGACGAAAATAGTGCTGCTGAAGATTTTTTTTACTTTTCCGTTCCTCCTTTTTACTTTTCGTTCTATTGAAATATACAGAATTGAATTGAATTGATCCTATACAGAAGGTGAACCAGGAAAATGAGTTAAAGGAAAGAATAATGAGTTAAAGAAACTGAACGGAAATAAAATAAGGTGTTTTGCTCTGCCGCCACTGCTTCTCCCTGATTGGTAACTGTAATTCCCATTTAGTAACCGTCGAAGTCAAAAAAGAATTACACACTCAATTAAAGGAGCATCTTCTCGGAGGAAAGGAGCATCTTCTCCAAATAGGAGTTTTAAGTTTACGGCCTCATAACTCTGGTTTTTGCTCTTTGTCTTTTCTTTTAATATTTTTGAAACAACGCAAGGTGATATTTTCAAAGTTTTACAAATAAATTTATATTTTTTTTTTCTGTTCTCGCAATTGCAAAATTAAGCGGCATTCTTCGTCGTACAATGTTTAGTACGACCCATTTTTTTTTAATATTTGTATACACCGGCACCTTACACTCACAACGCCAATCAAACAATAAATACCAATTTATGTTAAAATGTAAATCAAAGCTATCAATTTATCTCAACACTCTCATTTTTTGGACATTATTTTTTAAATTAATTCTTGAATTTTTTTTGTCTTGCGATAATTTTTTGTTTGAAATGTTTATCAAGATGGTGAATGATAAGAAAAGTATTTTTGTAGCATTTTATTTTAAGAAATCTAAGAAATTTTATTACTTGGAAGCCTATCAGAATTTAATAGATTTTAGCTTAGGATGTACAAATATACTAAATTTTAAATGATCTTAAATTATCATAACCAAATCATTTTTTGTAATATTTAAGATATGATTTGGTCAATGACTTGAAGATACACTTCTGGTTAAGGAATTATTCTTTATCTAACCACTAACTTATTCTTTATCTGACCATCTAACAAGTAAATTAATTTTATTTAAATCTCACAAAAATGTCCGCACCAAGAAATGATAATAGGATTAGTAGCAGACATTATGTTGTGTGGAGAGGGCCTATTACACATTCCGGCTTCAGCTTTCTTTTCGAAAATTGAACAGTGAGTGACGTTGCAATGTCATAGGGATTCGATTGTTTCTAAAGTTGCCGCGATCATTGATAAAACGTCTCGTTCATTGATTATTCATGACTTTTGTTTGATTAACAGATACTTTAATAGAATAAACCGATCTGTGGCGTTCGGTGAATACGTAATTCGGGCGAATTTTCAGTGAAATATACTTTGGACGACTGCTTAATTATGTGAGAAAGGATGTAACATTTGCGAATAATTTTTGACGGGAAACTACACTAAAGGAATCCGTAGACGTTCTTTTTTGTCGTCAATTGCTGATATTAATCATTCGTGGAATATCGTACACTTACGAACATGTATATGCCTCTCAGAAAAATGTCCAGATTACTAGGCTGGTTTTTGTTGATGTCTAGTTATTTCTTGGTGTTTTCTGTATCTTGTATTAGAGAATTATCAAGTTCTGCAATAAATTCCCACTGATTCTTTTTTTTTGAAAAATGCATTTATTAAAAATAAAATTAAATATATTCTAAAAAGTAAAGGTAAAGGTATTAGGGTTAGAGGTGCATCAGCAACTCTTTTACCACGTTAAGCTGTAAACCTACAGCTTAACGTGGGTTTCAAACCACTGTCATCAGCTACCGACAACCCAGGCCAGCACCCCGCTCAGGCTATCAACCCTTGGTTATGTGCTTGCCCATAAGTCTATCAGGAAGCCTACCACTTCTAGGCTTAGAACACTTCTCAGAATGCATCCGGCGTTACCCAGCCTTAACTGGCGTGACTGGAAACAATTACAGACATTTAAGTGTATTTATGTGTGTGCATGTGTCTGTATATGTAAGTGTATGTGTTTGTGTGTGTGGGGTAGAAAGTAATACGAAAAGAAGAAAGAAAGAAAAACAACCATCCGAGCGCTGGAATCGAACCAACACCGCGCCAACTGCGGTTTCGGCACATCACCGGGAGGCCGCCACCTTACCGTCCACGCCAACGCGAGTGTAAAATATTTACTGGAGAACAAAAAGATGCAACACTAAGAAACATTTATTTTACTGGATTAATTTTGTAATTTTTTTGTTCATTATGACAAAAAATTATGACATTTTGTTCATGATTGTCTTTCAAATGCAACAATTTAATGGCGGCTCGATATTTGATTTTTTCCATCTTTTGATTTTGATTTTTTTAAATAGATTTAAAAAAATGGCTAAAAGATATTGCGGTCTATTTTAGGGTAAATCTATTTTTCATTTAGGCTATGAAACTATGGATGGCAGATGACATATTTGATGACACTTGATAACTGTTGTCCGTCAATTGGGAAGTTTAAATTTCTTTCAATTTTTATATGAAATTATTATGTATTTAACTGAAAGAGAAAGTACTGAAATACTAACAATTGTTGGATACGGTGATAGAAAACGCACTTATGCTGAAGTTTTTCGAGTATTTAATGTACATCTGAATAAAAATATCATACAATATCATAAAAAAAGTCAACAGTTTCAAAAACGGTGAAAAAATTCAATGATACAGGCAGCATTAAAAGTCGGGCAAAATTACAAACACAAAAACCATAAACTAACGAAGAAAATTCACAATGAAAAAATTAACTTCAAATCGTGACACTCAGTCCAAAAAACAATTTAAAAAAAAACATTTTTATCCTTACAAAATAGAGTTAATACTAGAATTAAGCGAAGATAATTTTGATCGAAGAGTTGAGTTTTACGTAGTTATGATGGAAATAATAAATACCGTCTCGACGCTGTGTGGGTTTCTCCAGAAGACTTTATGTAGGCTATTATATAATTGCCATTATTATTCATAACTTTTTGCCAGCTTGGTGGTAGGTCCGTAATACCTTTTTGCCAAAAATTAGCATTTTTATTGACAAAAAATATCAACAGGTTGTTTTTCACCTTTTCTTCCATTTTAAAAGATATTTCATTTACTAAATTTGAAGAGATTTACTATTAAACACCAAATCACTTTTTTAAACTTCTTGACGCACGTTTCGCTAGCCATGTTAGCATCATCAGGAGATAATTTAATCTAATTCTAAAACTAAACTATGTTCTATTTAAATGATAACCCTACCTAAGGAAGCATGTAAAGATCATGAACTGTGAAGTTTACTGAGCCTTACATTAATAATTGAAAAAAACTGTACGGAATAGGTTCTTTATTCCGGTTTATTCTGAATTTCACCGTGCTGATTTAGATTGTAGATTGAGTAAAGTTGTATGTATTACCTACACAAATCGTTGACATAGTTCAGCCGAATATTGCTTAATACCTTCACTATTATCTTATGTGGATATATGCTTTGTGAAATAGAGTTTTCTAAAAACAGTACCAGAACTTTGAAACGTAATAACAGCAACGTTATCTCGGCATAAACTGTTGTGTTCAGTAAGTTCTATCAATTCACCATGGAAAGATTCACGATTCAACAGCGCTTAGAAATTGGCATGAGCAGTTTGAAGGCGACCTTTACTTTGGAGAAAAAATCATCTTTTCCAACGAAGCGCACTTCTGGCTTAGTGGGTTTGTGAACAAACATAACTGCAATATTTGAACCGATAAAAATCCTCAAGTGATTCAGGAGTTACCTCTTTATCTTCATAAAGTCACTGTTTGGTACGGTTTTTGGACTTATTTTTTGTTGAAGACGATGATGGAAATCATGATACCGTTAATGGAATATTATAAGAGTATGTTAACAGAATATATTTGGTCTGAACTGATAAATGTGGATATAAACAATGTTTTCTTTCAACAAGATGTTGCGATTTTTCACATATCTTGCCAGACAATTGATAAAAGAAAAGTTTTCAGAACGCGTTATTCCTTGAAATGGTTATGTTAACTGGCCACAAAGATCATGAGATCTCACAACCTTTAGTTATTTTTAGTGAGGTTATGTTAAATCTCCAGTTTGTAGCAATAACCCCTAACAATTCTAGATTTTAAATGAAACATTCAGGCAACCATTGAAAATATACCACGCGTTATGCGTGAAAGAGTAATGTAAAATTGGGTTTCCATCATACGAAGCCGAGGGGGACATTTGAATCAAAACATAATGCCATTATTTGTTCTTCAAGATAATAAGAATTACCAGATTATCACTTGTAGTTAGTATAGTGTCTTATTTTAAAATTCTGATACTTTTATTGGAAACCCCTTTATATACTGTTTCGAACTTAGTGGTACACTTATAATTCATAAAGGCCGATATGCTATTTAAATGTGAAGTAGGTTTATAATACATATTCCTTAAGTAAGAGATTTATTTCTCAGGTTCTTTTTATTAGTCGTTTCTATACTCATCTCATATACGTGCTTTCAAAATAATTTGTTAATATTGGATGTTGTTTTTTAACGATATAACGGTAAAAATGTCGAAAGGAGCAAAAAGGAGAGGTTCTTACGTGCACTGCCACCTGAACAGTTAATCAACAGCAATATGGTCAGCAACCCAAACGAGACCCGGCCAAAATTTGCACGTCCAGTATTGCCGTCTGCACTTTCTGATTAATATTCTGGTGCCAATTTTGCATAAGTTGACTGAATAAAAAGCATCGTTTTATAACTACAAAGCACCGATAACATCCTCGGTATGTTTTCGGTCATAATTTGTTTGCATTCTTGGTAATACGATTTGCAAAATTTTATATCAATATTTCTTTCCCACAGTAGATGTGAAGGTTCATCCAAATGACTGTGAACGGAATATATATATATATATATATATATATATATATATATATATATATATATATATATATATATATATATATGATATATATATATATATATATATATATATATATATATATATATATATATATATATATATATATATATATATATATATATATATATATATATATACGATATATATATATATATATATATATATATATATATATATATATATATATATATATATATATATATATATATATATATACATATATATATATATATATATATATATATATATATATATATATCGTATATATATATATATATATATATATATATATATATATATATATATATATATATATATATATATATATATATATATATATATATATATATATATATATATATATATAACGAACGGAACGTTAGTTTTACTAGAACTAACCTCAATTTCCTCAACCTCAAACCGAACCATTAACCTCAATATACTTTGGTTCCAACAAGATGGGACCATTACAGACCTACAGCATTACTAAACAACGTCAATAAAATATTAGAGACGGCATTTTATAAAAGATTGATAGGATTTTTACAAAAGTACTATATAATCAATGACAACCAAAATCGTTTCAGAAAAGGAAAATCAACAACTAGGGTAATTTTTCAGGCAATCGCGTATATATCCAGTTTATTAAAGTATAAGAAAACTCCGATGGCAATGTGTATTGATTTTTCTAAAGCTTTTGATAGTCTTAACCACAAAATATTGTACACCAAATTGACTAAGTATGGCATAAGAGGCATAAGAGGCTTTAAAACTAATTAAATCGTATTTTGAAGAATCGTACACAACAGGTGTTAATAAGAGATACTGATGGCAGGGCCCTTCTGTGTTACCGCGGGTCCTCCTCAGAGTTCTGTCTTAGGTTCATTGTTGTTTATACTATATATTAATGATATTACTAATGTGTTGAATAAGCAAACAGTTATGTATGCAGATGATGTGAACCTTATATTTAGAGTAGGGAGCATTGAGGATGTACGGGCAAGTGTATATAGGGTGTGCGAGGCTGTTGATCAGTATTTTCTGACCACGATCTGCTTACGATCTTCTCTTGAATGTATCACAAATAAAGTGCATTTTTTTGAGAATGGCAAACGTAATAACCTCAATTTTAAGTAATGTCTGAATGATTCTGGCGGGTTCATGTATTTTTTCCTTTATTTGGGTTTTTCGCCACTATCTAAAACTCAAAAAAATTCAAAAATACCTGTTCTTATTTAAAGAAAGAATCACTGGGTAAAAACAAAACCAAACGGAGACAAATTTCTCAGTGATTCTTTTTAAAACAGGTATTTTTGAATTTTTTTGAGTTTTAGATAGTGGCGAAAAACCTAAATAAAGGAAAAAAATAAACCTCAATTTTGTTTACAGTAATATTGTATTTAAAACGACAGAATTTGCCGTAGTGCTTGGATTAGTGATTGGCCAGAGATTGAATTGTAGGGCCCATATTGGAAAACTTGCATTGGATATATCGAGATATTCGTATGATTTGAGAGTTATTTCCAAAAGTGTAGGGATAGATGCAGCAATATCGATGTATCACGCATTCGTTTGGTCTAGAATAGGATACGGACTGATTTTTTGGGGAAACTCACCTGATATGTATATAATATTTCGGATTCAAAAAAGATGTATTCGAACAATTTTCATATTGAATTATAATGATAGTTGTAGGCATATTTTTTCTTAAAAAAAAGATTTTTTGATGATGATTCATGATTCTTCTATGATTGTAACAAGGAACTTTTTGAGTCATTTCAAAATGAACATGAGTATGCGACATGACCGATATTTTACCATTAATATATAATTTTAGTTACATTCAAAAGAATGTTAACTTTATAATTTTAAACATAAACAGCAGTTTTCCTCTAAATTTCCTTAAAGTCCAAAATTGCAGTAAATAAAAACCTAAAGGAATACTTGTTTAAAAAAGCGTTTTTTTTACTGATTCGGACAGATTCTTATGTGTCTAATTAAAACATTTGTATATATTATAGTAGAATGGTAGTCATTATTGGTGTGGTACAATGTTATTGATTAATTGATTGAGTTTATTTTTTTTTTCATTATGTTTATAAGAGTTATTTATTATGTTAATTTTATTATTATGTTTATATTGGTACATATATATATATATATATATATATATATATATATATATATATATATATATATATGTATATATATATATCAAACAACTGTAATAATAAGTTCATTGAAATAGTTCATTTAAAAAGTTAAGTATTTTGCAAAAAGTTTGTCGAAACCTTATTGCCCGAAGAAATGGTTTCACGACACTCTGTTGAACAAAAGTGTGAATGTGAAGTCTCGCTCCTCTAATGGGACATAAGTTTACGTGTACGATATGCAAACAAGTCATCAATCCTGCGAATGGCGATTCAAAAATGGAGAAAACCCAAAAGACTTCCCCAAAGTCGCTCAAAAATGAAGCTTACGCCCAAGTTTTCTTCGATTATCATATTATGTGTTCAAAATTCCTTTAAGAGGTATAAACTGTTTATAACTGATATTACTCGAGAATTATGAACCGTTTTCATGAGAATGTTTGCCATAAAGGGCAAAATGTGGAACAACAATTCTTGAATTTTAAACCATGATAACCCGTCATTGCATACATACATAGATTTTCGCGCGCGAAGTGTTGGTCAACAACAAACTCAAACGTTATCGACAAAAGTCCGGATATGATCTCGTCTAACTTTTTTCTCTTTACGAAACTAGCTTATTCTTTCGGGGAAGGTGTTTTGAATCGATTGAAACCATAAAACATTAAGAAGAAACTTAAAGCGTTACCACTTTGTTCAGCGCTTGAAAAGTGATTTGAGGGGAAAACTGATTAAGTGTTGGCACATTTGAATGACATTACGGTAATGTAGTTGCCCACAAATCTGCCTATTGCTCCGAGAAAATTGAAATTGTCGACCATACTCTATATTTTACTGATTTCATCATCTCAACATTCATCTAATTATTATCAACTTTCGAAATTCCAAAAATCACTGAGATATCGAAAATATGAAGTTTGAGGCATGCAGACTAGGATAATAGAATTGAGGAGTGAATGAGGGTGATTATCATAATCTCAGTAATCCCTCATTTAAGTGACAATTTCGTAGGTTTATTTAATTTTTTGCTTGAAAATGATTGGTGACTAATCTGGTTGAAAATTGGCAAATAAAATTAGCATTTAAGACAATGGAAGTATCAGCTGATTCATCATCTGACTTCATCATCTTCTACTTTTGGATTTCTAAACAAACACTCGATTTGACCACCTTGTTTTAGTTTTCCTTCAAAAATGCATTTTACAAGACTATTTAGAAAGTGGGTTGTTCAAATACTTTGCATATTCACATTATTCCAGACATATCGATATTTGATAAATATGATTATGTATAGATAAGAGTATAAGATAAGAGTGTCTCTTGTTACCGCTAACAAAATGTAATGATAATTTTCCTACTCATTTCTGTGCGTATTATTTGTATCAAAATTGCTTGAGTGAAAATACATTTCAACCTAGATAAGATACGAGAGCTTTTCGAAAAGTTCTCTGCATCGAAGCTTCTTGTGTTCATAAGGAGGTTGGAATATTGTACTAGAAGGGTCGTTCGAAAAGTTCTCGGCCTTACACAGAGATAGCGCAAATATGACCAAATGATTTTTGGTCGTGTATTTCGATGGTAAAAATAATGGCCTTCTGAATTTAAATCTGTTCGTACATACACTGAAGATGCGAAATGGTCGGGATGCGCAAAAACTGTTACAACCAACAAAATGGTCAGAAAAGTCCACAATGATCGCCGACTGAAGGTACTTGAGCTTATTGACATTGTAAAGATCTCAATAGCTCATGTTCCCTATATTTTCGCGATATTTTTTGGTATGATAAAGCTTTTCGATTGATTGTTAACTGCGTGCATCGGTGTGTTTGTTAACAGTCGACCAAACACGTACAAATTAATAATTCTCAAGGGAATATAGACTTATTTAAACCCGATTTATCTGAATTTCTTTGACGTTTTATTTCACTATTACGTGCTGGAGATGAATTCATTAAAATTAATTTCCGTCAAGTATCGGCCACCTCAGTTAAATAAGTTGGAATGTCGTTGTTCTAAATGTATTGAATTGCAAGGTGATTTGCAACTTTACAACGGGACTGAAATATTTTTAAAAATCCCATAAATGTTGTGTTTTCTTTATCAGGCCGATAACTTTTCAAACGACACTTGATTGCTGTTTTTATTTTGGCTGGGTTTTTTAGTGTAACATTCGTTTAAAACTTTTTTACCTTTGCAGAAATTTAAAAGAAAAATATTGAAACAACCTCGAATAAATACAACCATTTATCAAAATATTAATACTGAAAAACAAATTATGCATCATCTATCAAACACTAATACATTTTTGACAATTCGAATACATATATAGGTACACATAGAAATCCATAGCAATTAGTCATCTATTTATCATACGGAAAGTACTTGCCGAACAAACCAATATTTTAAAATTCACCAGAATCATCCAGTAGTAATTTTATATCAGCTTTTGCGAGAAGGTCATAAAAGTCGCCTTTATCTTCGACTGGCCTTATTTAAATAACAGGAACTAAACAGTTTTTCGCCGCTACTGAATCTGCTGAGTCAAGATAGTCTGCAAGGAGGAGGACGACGAACAGGACTCGCTCGTTAACGATCCCATCGGTCCTGGTCCGGGGCCTCGGTGTAGCTGGGCGTGTCGGTGGCAAATTGCGACACCGCCATCCCCGCAGCCTCGTTTTTACGATCGCCCAATTTGCTGCGTCCTTGTAATTCGGCCGAATCCATGGCAATTGCCATCCCTGAGCCAGGGGCATCGCCGTTCAGCCAGTAATTAAATTATCGAAGTGGTTGTAATTAGAAACTAACTGGATTGCGCTTTTTGTTCCTGACCCTTTTCATCAGATTAACTTCCTGGTTTTAGTAATTTGTATGATTTTCTAATTTCTAATATTAATATAGAATTAGTTAGTTATAAAATAGTTAAGTGTGTATATATATATATATATATATATATATATATATATATATATATATATATATATATATATATATATATATATATATAGTTTTTTTATGATTTGATATGATTTCAGATTTTTTTTGACAATTTTTGCAAAACAAAATTACAAGAGATTCATAACGATACAATCCCAAATATCAAATTTCGGAGTATTTTGCGCCTTTTACCTTTTACGCCCCCGCAACTCCTCTTGGGAGTTGATTTTTATGAACCCTCCTCCTTAGCGAACATCTTAAGGTGGGTCCACATTAATACAAATTTGCGTTGTACGGACTGTATGTGTTGTATGTGGTGTCCCTACGCAGCAATGAAGATGATCTGACACACAAAATCACACACAAATATTGTCGCCGCACAGCACGCACATGAACCTTTTGTTGTCCATCAGATAGTTCAAACAAATTGTTCCAATAAATTGCGCACGTAAAATTTTATTGGTGCGGACACAGCTTAAGACGTATGATGAGCATGTCTGCTAAATTTTGTAGGTTTTATAGTTTCGGAGAATTCGCGAAAAGTCAGTGGTACTTGTTCAGACTCTTCAGGACACCGATATAGGCTCCCTCGTCAAGAATAGGGAGACCTTATCTACTGTCAACAACCCATACTTTCGTTGACTTTCCGTCAGATGGCGTATGTATGCAGCGTTAGAATTCTTTGGACTGCGTCCAATGAAACAACATTAGCTGAGTGTCATACACCCAATTGCTGAGTTCCACAATTTCATGTGGGATACACAACAACCTGCGTCTCCGCCAAATGAGCATTTTGCTAGTTGCTTGACTGGGAACAAGCCCCACCCGTCCCTTCAATTGGAGAGCTTATGTTTCGTTTCTTGATGTGTAGACTCTTCAGGGCACCGACATATAATCCCTCGTGAAGAACAGGGAGAACTGTTTTGGGCCTCATTTAGATCGTTGCTTGTCATTCACTTTACTATTGATTTGTGGCTCATCACTAATAATGATTCTATATAGAAGATAAGCTAAACAAATACCTATATATAAGAATATAAGAATACAACAACTGATACACTTTTTGCAGGTTTAGCATAATGTTTTTTTATGAAATTGTCTGAAATGTGGCAAAGTAAACCATTTAAACCAAAATTTTGATTTTTTCATGTAGCCAAACAATTTTTTTATGGTTGTTCTAAAATGATATGAGTTTTAGGCAATTTAGACAAAGAGACGAACTGTTGATATGGAAAACCCAGATTAAAGTTTTCGTGAAGTAACGAGACGATTAGATTGCTGTTTCTACCGTTATGATATAAACATCAAATGACTTTTTAAACTTCTCGACGCCCGTTTCTCTAACCATGTCATACAAAATGTCATCCAACTATGTCTAACCAAATCACCTGCTTCGAGTGATTTGGTTAGAGTCATGAATAGTAGGTTTTGATCGCCCGAGAAGTACGTGGCGAACAGACTTTTTTGTTGTATGATATCAACTTGAAAATATATGACAAGTGCCTAATGCTTTTTTGTAGCTACAGGTATAATTGTGTCCAGGATGGGTGTTAAACGACATTTACTTGCCGTGGGGATGCATGGTTATCATCAAACAGGCATCGTTTAGAATGGTGATATGCTAGAACTGAATAAAACTCTGTCAATTCTCTGTCGGAATCTTCTTCTTCCTGTAGTGCTAGTGCTAGTGCTAGCTCAATGACCTTCAATTTTCGCCTGAAATTGTATCGATTTCCAGCAGCCTCTTGCAAGTTTTTGACGTGAAGTAGTACTTCAGCATCCCTTCTTACATTGTCTTGCGATTATGTCTTTGGTCTACCTCTTATTCTTTTACTTCCTATTCGCATCTGTGTGATTTTTCTTGGTATTCAGTAATTCCGTCTTTCTCGTCACGTGTCCCGCTCAACTGAGTCGCTGAACCCTCACATAGTCTATAATATGCATATCTTTATACAATTGCTTGAGTTCGTTATACCTGATCCTCCAAATTGCATTGTCATTTACATTACCAAAAATTTTTCTGAGTACTCTTCTTTCTAATACTGCGAACATCTCTTCTGTTTTTTTTGTGAGGGTCTACGTTTCGCAGTCATAAGTGAGACTCTGAATACGTTTATCTGATATCACCTGTGATGTTATTGTTTTCGTTAGGTTTGCTTCCCAGATACGTAAATTCTTTCACAAGTGGAATATTGTCATAGCCGACGGGGACACGTGCCCTACCTAAAAAATTAAAAATGAGCTGAAAAAAATAATTTCAGTTTTCATATTAATTTAGTCTCTTTATGTCTATGATCACGCTTCTTGCGACTTCTGTAGTCTAACATCCATAATGTAATTCGCGATAACGAAATAGGTCGTGGGTTGCCGAAGCGCACCGATTAAAGAACAGGTGCTTAGGGCACAAACAAGTTTGTACCGCTAATGTTTTTTTTATTATCGCGTGCGAAAAACAGCAGACAGACAAGATAGCAATGCATCACTTTGCTAGTAACCCGGAGATTAAACGCGCATTTATAACGTTATATCTTGGGCGCTGCCCCATTCTCAATAGTCAGGTGTTTTTCGCCATCGCGCTTTTCGAGTGGTTGTAAAGTCAATGTTTTGAACAATTACAATATTGAAAATGAATTCAGTGTAATTCAATATATGAATAGAAATAATGTCACATTAACATTTGACGACCGAATTGTCATCAATAATCACCAATTAAATCTAATAATGGAAAGGTGTTGTACAATAGAAAAAGGTGTAAAGGTGTTTTTTTGCAAATCTGTTATCATTTCCCGCTTTCTTTTCTCGATCACCCAAAAGGATAACTGTCCTGGACATCGTCTACCCCGTGCGGCCCCTACCAGATGGAACTTTACGTCTAAATGTGTGAATAGTGTTTACATTTACAAAGAAGAATTGCAAACATGCTTTGAAGAAATTATGGACGCCGAGTCGGATAAAAATTCTATTAATCAAATTCAGGGGTTAATACATTAATTGATGGATGATAATTTTAAGTTTTGGTTGTTTTTCTTCAATAAAATAATGCCTCACTGCGACATTCTCTTTGATCAACTGCACAGCAGGCAATTAGATGCACTTAAAGTTAAGCGGAATTTAGTAACTTTTTCAACATCCATTCAAAATATTAGAGATAATATAGAAATATAAATTAATCAAGAATTTGGTAACTTAACTGGTGAAGAATCTACAATGATCATAGAGAATCGCAGAAAGAAACGGAAATTTACTGACAAGGAGGACCCCAATCTGAATGTTAGGATATGCAAGGAAATCTGTGATACCTTAACCATACAGGTTCATGAACGTTTTAGTTTCGATGTATACCTAACTGTTGCAATTTTATTTGAAACTGAAAAATTTGGTGAATATCGAGCCGTCTTTCCAAAAGAAGACTTTAAAATTATGTGTTACCTGTTTGCAAACGTAAATTACTTAAAATTCAAAAATGAACTCTCGGTAATATACGCACGGGACGATTTTATGAAACACAGTGGGGCTGTGCCGCTGTTACAAATGTTTATCCAAAACAATTTTATATCAACATTTAGTGATTTTGTGGAATTACTGACTGTTTTGCGTACCGTCCCTATGACGATTGTGGAAAGCGAAAGATGTTTCTCTACCCTCAAACGAATCAAAACATTTCTAAGAAACACTATGGGCCAGGAACGGCTGTGCGCGTTAGCAATGCTATTGAAAAAAAAACTTGTGAAGTCAATTTCAAATCAAACCACTTTGCTGCTCAGAAATTTAGGAGGATTGAATTCAATTACAAACAGATTTAATGGCCAAGGTCCTATGGTGAGTTTAGCAAAATTTTAATATCTAGGTACCTAGTTGAATATTTGATGTCTGAAGAAATGTAAAATTTTTGGTTGCGACGCATTTTCGTATTCCCATTCCAAAATTTGGTTATACGTGCCCCACCTGTTTTTCTCCACGATCCGCCGCTGGTGGTAACCCATCCCCTGTCGCAAACCTCTGATCTCCGATTTTACCGTGGTATGTTGTGGTATTTTTGCTATTGCCTTGAAATGAAGCATCGTCATCGAGGTTAATTTAATAAGCGTAGCTGGCCTCGTATTATATGAGGCTCTTGTACGCGATTCAGCTCATGTCTGAAATCTATGAATATCTGAAACAAAGGAGTATAAGATTGTATTGTTTTGTCCATTATTTGACGGATTCTGAACAATTGATTTAATATTGAGCATCCCCTTCTAAATCCTGCCCGATATACGCCCATTCCTTCTTCGATATATAACCCATCCTCTGTCCATCCTCTGTCTTATTAGGTTTGTTAGAACTTTATAAGTTGTGCGAAGCAATGATGTCCACGATAATTCTCGCATTTATTATGAATTATGAATTGAGCATATTATCGCTTGCAGCCACTCTGAACGCATCTGCTCATTATTCGAGATGTTAACTATTAATTGAGTCCTTGCCTACAAGTTTCAGTATTTATGAAGATATGTTTTCTATACTGGTAGCTTTACTACTTTTAAGTTTCGTTAAACTTTTCTCCACCTCCTGCAACGATCGTATTTCTATCAAGGCTGGGCTACATTCATAAAATGTGGACTATCATTGTGATCTGCTCGGGTGATTCCGTTTAACAGCGTTTCAAAAAATGTGTTCCATTGCTCTAGTATGCTCTTCATGTTGGTTAGAATTCCGCCACCTGCGTCCTTGATCAAGGTATCTATAGGATGAAACTTTTTTAGTGTCTTAAGGTTCTGGTAACATGTTCTGGTCTCCTGTTTATTGGAATATAATGATTATTATTAACGTACAAATTATGTTTTCAATATATTTGGACGAAGGAGTAACAAAGTGCTAGAAAAAAATTCTTCACTACTTTTCTAGAACTATCATTCAAAGGAACTTGTTGTTTTTCTGGTTCTTTGTTGCTCAACATATTTAAATATTTGTGTATTCATACCAGACAAAAACACGATCCATAATTTATCTGGCCTGTAGTTTATGTTAGATACGAGTTCAACTTCCGTTGGCGATGTAAATGTTTATATTTTGTTTGTATGTTTGTGTGCAATCTGTAGGTAAAGGTGCACAATTTAACAAGATAATATTCCTTCAGTAACGATAGTATCCAGGCGGGATGCCTTCTGAGAGTTCTATTACGTTGAGTATTAGCCAATTGATAAGCTTTTCGAAAAAGTAAAGCTTAAGCACAAATTAAAGGTCAATAGCACTTAGTGGCTGCTGACCAAAGTTACTCAATAGCTAATGAGTATGCTTCTGTCTGTTTTGTATGTACTGTAGATCGGTCACCAAATATATTTAAATGCTTTTTAAATATTTTTGGACTAAAACGTTTTACCTTTTTAGTAGGTTTAGTTAGAGTCAATTCCCAAAAATAGTGGTCAATACATAGTAGTTTACCTGGACTAGAGTAGTAACAGTGGCGGCTTGTGATTGAGGGCGTTGGGGCGCCGCCCCTCCAGCATTTATCACAGTAAACAATTTTTCAGAGCAAAACACTCTGATTCGCCTCCTGTGATTTGAATAGCACGAAAAGTAAAAAGGAGGAAGGGGAAAGCAAAAAAAAACTTTAGTAGCACTATTTATTTCCACGCCCTCCCACTTTAAAAACCCAAGAGCCGCCACTGGTAGTAAACCTAGACACTCACACTACAGTCAGTTCAAAAACTTCGGGTAGCACAAAATGGAGATGGGTAGGCCATATAGCGAGGCGATATGACGATATGTGGGCCAGAGCAATCCTGAAATGGATACCTCTTAATCACAAACGTCCACTACGAAGACGGAACGCGCGAGTTGGATATATGCTGAAGTGGCCTTCATCCTGTAGTGGATATATACGAGCTGATGATGATGATGATGGTGATGACTGTGATATCGTAGTTTTATATCTTATAGTCGGAATAAGCATAATAGACGAACCCTGGATTAATCAGCAGTATTGTTATGCAATGTTATTCACACATATTTGAGTATACCATACATATCAATACAAAGAGAACCCTGCCATTTTTTTGATTGCTAGCTCCTTTAAGATTGCTTACACCGTGAAGATTGGTTTTGATTGCTCACCATCTTATTTTATGAAGAAACATAATTGTAAAATTAAATGGAATAGTACTAAAGTATTTGACTAAAGTAACACAAAAATAACATAACTCTTATTATAAAAAATATTACGTGAATGTAAATTTTACATAACAAAGCCGAGAAGTGACAAACGTATTGTGTATAGGACCAATCCAAAAGCTGGTTTCCTCACCTTATTACACGCCGCTCATTTAACGGTCCACTGCCTGTACGGCAATTACACGGTTCGGCGGCTTTTCTAAGTCGGGCCTTTGTAGCACTGACGTGTTTGTTTCTTGAATTACATTCAGCATTCAATCACATTCGATACAGACTCTCCAGCTGAATGGGGCGTTGACGATTTAAACAAACAACAGCTTAGGTTAGAAATTCGTATAGTGAACAAGTAAATTTACTAGGTATATGATTTAAAATATTAATAAAACAATACAGTGCAATACTAATTGATATTCAAAACGTCACCTTTTAATATTCTCATGATTTTTATATTAAAATTCCTTGTAATCTTGTCTCATCTTTCTTTTCTTTTCCTCTGAATGTTCATCTATTTTCATTGTCATTTTCAGTGTTTGAAATCGCCAGAAGTAGCACAATCTTTTTTTTTTGTAAAGTAAAAAATGTTTCTTTTTGAAAAGGGATGTCACTAATCTCCTTCATGTCTTCCCCGGATTTCGCTTTTAGTTTAGTTCGCTTCACGTTTAGTTCGCATTTCATTTAACATTTTCGAGAAATCTTTTTTGATCTTTCTCTAATATTGCCTTCTTCTCCAATTGGATTTCTCATTATAATTGAAGTATCGTATCTGGATAATCTTTTCTTTTTCTTTCATAATTTCCCTGTAAAAATATTTTTCCCTTTGTAAAATTTTCCGTGCCTATATTTTTGTCCATATTTTACCCTTTTCTTTTGTCAAGTTGGCTTCTTGATTTTTTTTTGTTCTTTATATGCCTAAGTGTAGTTGGATTTTTGACTTTGTGATGACTTTATTCGTTGTATATTTCTTATTTGAACTTCTCTCTTACATTCTTCGTTAGAACAAATTTTGTTTTATTTGAAATTCTTTAACAAGTATAGTCATCTCCATTCTTTGCTGTATTATTGATTCTCTGGGTTCTCATTCCTTCTCCGCTTCAATCAATTTCTCGCTCTTCTTTCTTGATATGTTTGCTTTATTAAGTCTTCATATTTCTTTAGTATGTTTGTGTATTGTAACTCTTTGCAGTTAAACCCGTTCTTTTGCTCTATTCTTATATTTTTGGGCAATCCTTTGTTTTTATATTTACCCTTAAAATTTTTGGTTGCGACGCATTTCCTTATCCCCAATTCAAAATTTGGTTATATGTGCCTCACCTTTTTTTCCCCCACGAACCGCCGCTGGTCATACGGACGCTATTTGTATTGTTTTGAAAATTACTTGAAAATTTTTTCTCAGTCATAACAAGAAATTAACTTGTGAGAATTTTTGTATGATGATTTATTACAATTTTCGACGTGGATTATCTCAACAACAGTGCAACGATCAACTCACTTACACTTTTGGCGATGAAGCACCATCTAAAACCACTGTATATTATTGGTTTAGTGAATTCAATCGTGGGCGTCGTTCGTTTACGGACTAATTTAAAGAAGATTATTTCCGTCGAAAATCGGTTGTTGTGCCAAAAAAAATCGATATTGTGCGCGAACTCATAAAGCAAGATTGTCATGTGATATATCGTGAGATTGAGGCATACTTGGGCATTAATATGACAAGCATACACAAGATTTACATGAACATTTTGTCGCGAAAAAGATTTGTTGTCGCTCAAAAAAAGGCTCGTGGCGACTGGTGCAAAGAAATGATCAAAAAATACAATAGAGGTGCGTAAAAAGCCGTGTACAACATCTACACAGGTGACGAATCTAGGATTTGTGCTTATGAGCCCTAAAGTAAACAGCAGTCGACTGTATGGGTCTTTCAAAATTAACCAAATCCAACAAAAGTTGTTCGTGCAAGAAGCAGTTCGAAGTAAATGGTCGCCTGTTTTTTGGGATGAATGGGCATGTGGCTACAGTGTCACTAGAGAATCGTAGAATGATCAATTCTGATACGCAACTATTTGTTGGCCAGATGCCTTTGAAGAAATAAGAAAAAACAACCAGCAACGTAGGATCATTATTCACCATGACAACGCGAGTTCTCACACATGAAACCGAATGACTCAATATTTGACCGGTCAAAACATAGAATTGATGGGTCATCCACCGTACAGTCCTAATTTGACACCCAATGATTTCTTTTTGTTCCCGTCCGTGAATAATAAACTACGTGGTTAACGATTTTCGACACCAGAAGAAGCGGTTGATGCGTTGAAAATGCATGTTTTGGGGATACCTCAATAGGAATGGAAAAAGTGCTATGAAAATTGGTTCAAATGTATGCAAATGTGTATCAATCATCGTGGAGAATATTTTGAAAAACAATTAAATTATTTTTAATGATAAATATTTGTTTTTATTTATTATTCCGTATATATAAATAGCAATCCTAGTAATGTTAATGTTCTTGAATTTTTAAGTTAATGTTTAATTTTAACATTGTGTGACTTTCAGCTCTTGAACGATGTCAAAAAAATTACAAACAATTTTATTAACAGTTACTAACACAAGTATTAAAATTACCCAATATGGCAGTTATTCAGTTCTTCTATTGGAACCTTCGGTGTGAAACACTAAAATAGAAGAGATTTACCATTAAACACCAAATAACTGTTTTAAACTTATCGACGCGATGGTTCACTAACCATGTTAGCATCATGCGCACGCGAGAAGTTTATAGAAGTGATTTGGAGTTTAGTGGTAAATCTCTTCGATTTTAGTTTTATGAATAGCAATTATAACACAATGTTGTAAAAAAATGTTAAAATATTAGGTTGGTGGTAAACTTTTAGGCAGTACTTGAAAATAAGTTTTCACACAATATTAAATTTTACATAAACCAGTTTACGGTATCCACCCATCTCAAGAAAAAATCAAACCTCCAGCAAAGGTTTAATCAAGTTGGAAATTGGCGTAATTGGCCGCGAAAACGACAAATGTGAAGGTGGGAAAAGTGGCTACAACGGTTCGGCTACTGAGCAGCTGGCCGTCGTGTCACCCACCTGGCAGCCCCGACAAACACATTTGGGGTGACAAATCTCTCCACGCCCACTTGATTCTTTCTGCCGTGACTTTTCAAGCCGCGTCGGATTTAGCGCAGGCCTGGGGTCTCCTTTGACGGCGGTAATATCATTACAAGGTCGGGACAGCCCCAGATGAAAACATTTGTTAACTTTTTCGGATACATTTAATTATTGGGAATATATTTTATCAAAATATAAGTGAATTGGGGATTCCTTTAATATATTTGGCTTTGACTATCTTAGTTGAAGCTTGAAACACAAAAAGCTTAAAAATAAAATGTTTAAATATGTTTAACGTAATGTTGTCTTAAACTAGTTCTTAGAGAAATATAGATTCAACTTTCTATAAAGGAATGCTTGTAATTTTTGATATATTGTAATAAATATAATAATAAGTAATAACGATATTAAATAATCGCTGCGTCTGTCAAGATGCAAAATAGTATTAGCGATCAGTTTGGATCGCATAAATTGATTATGTCAAAAGGTTTACACCATGCCGCATGAGTTATTACTCGCTTTATTAAAAGGCGTGAAATTGCACTTAAATATAGAATGAAATATATTAAAGAAATTATGCTCTTATAGTGAATGAAATTTACTATATGAGCGGAGAAGAAAGAAATAACAATATATTGAATTAAATTTTCATGAGGAGTCTTTCAAGGCAACTCTTAATATTCTTTTGTTTTGTATAAATAAAACCAAGTTGTCTAATTTAAATTTCAACTTGTATTTTCTTCTAGTAACCAAGTAATTTTACTTGTTTTTTTTTTGGGAATTTCTGGAACTCTTATTGAGTCTGTTTTTTTCCGACAAATTTCATAGCGGAGAATGGCTGAAGTCTATTTGGTCGTTAAAAAGGACATCTGTGTATTTATGACGCTTTATTTCCAAACATTTTAGTAAATTCAATTTGTAACCTTATTTTCTATGTGTACCATTATTAAATGTATGTTTTTCTTTAATAAGATGTTAGATAGCTGCGCTTGTGTTCTGCGATTCTAAGCTTAAATGATCTACCTGTTTGCCCTATATAAAATTTATTGTACTAACCACAATTCATTTGGTAGATGCCTGATTTCTGATCTTTCCCGTTTTTTGTGTATGGGTTTTTAAAATTTTTCCTAAAGAATTGTTGATTTTAAAGACTACATTTATATTAATGCTGTTCAGATTTTTTTAAAGTTTTTTCAGAAATATGTCCTTAATAAGAAAGAGTTTAAAATCCAAATTCTTTAATTTTAATCCTAGGATAGATATTTTGGAGACTATTTTATCAACTATTGAAACTGGAGAGCCGTTGTTAACTGCAATTTGCTTAATTATATTTAATTTTGTATTGTATTTGTCTGGATTTAAAGGAACATTAATTAAATGATGAATCATGCTATTGTAGGTCGCCCGTTTATGATATTGTGGGTGGTTGGATGTATTGTGAATAGTGATATCAGTGTGAGAAGGTTTATGGAAAACCGAAAACGAGTGTTTATTCGAAGTCCAAAAAGTTTATAGAAATATTTGTCTCCATTTTGGCTGTAAATATGATATTTTTATTGATGAAATTTAGATATAATAACAAAGCAGTCTCTTAGTACCTGTGAAGCATGTCAAAATGTCATCAATATATCGGTACCAATATAAATATTGTTTACTAATTTTGTTTTTGAAAATTGTCTCCTCAATATTGTTTATAAAAATTTCTGCAAGTAAACGGCCAAGTAGGTTGTCCATAACTGAGCCTTTATTACTGTTGTAAATTTTGTCTTCGAGAGCAAAATAATTCTGATCAAGGCACGTTCTTAACAAGCTCATTATATCTGCTGTAACTCTACCGGGTTCACTTTGGTGGATGAGCGTTCATATTGTTTAAACAATACGAGCCCTCAACCACCTCAACTCTACTCTCTTATCAAATTACACAACGAAGGATATCCCTTCAGACCGATGGTGTCATATATGTCGGGACCAGCATACAATATATCAACGTTTTTAATAGATATAATTAAAAAGCACTGTAACTTTAAACCTAAATACAGATCATCCTAGTGGAGAATTTATTAATTAACAACAAAGTGAACCCGGTAGTTACAACAAATAAATTTAGTAGAAGTAGTAGAAAACGGGGAAAAACAATAAATCAGGCGTCTACCAAATGAATTGTGGTTCGTGCAGTAAATTTTATATGGGACAAATAGTTAGATCATTTAAACTCAGACTCGCAGAACCAAAGCGCAGCTATCTAAATAATAAAATGGACTCAACATACGCGGAACATCTTATTTAAGAAAAACATACATTTAATAATGATACACATAGAAAATAAGGGTTACAAACTGAATTTACTAGAATGTTTGGAAATAAACCGTCATAAATAAACAGATGTCCTTCTTAACGACCAAATAGACTTCAACCATTCTTCGTTATTCGTTATTCTTCGTTATTAAAGATGTGGAAAAAAAAACAGTCTGAATAATTATTCTGGGAATTCTCAGGAAAAAATGTGTAAAATTACTTCATTACTATAGTACCAACTATTTGTCACAATACAATTTCATTCTTTGTCAACCATCCGAAGAAGCTACAGTGTAGCCAAACGCGTTATATTTTAGAGAAAAATATAAGTGCAAATTAGACAACTTTGTGTTATATATACAATTTAGTATACATTTTCATCAAATCCTCAGTTCCTCAGTTCTCTTGTTTTTTTTCATCTCATTATTGCCGGACCGGCAGTGACATCTATAGTCTACTACAATTTACTTTCTATAATACACCTACTTAATCCAACTACCAGATCCCTGGAGCAGTTCAAAACGCATATCAAGAACCACTAGAAGAAAATTAAGAGGAAAACCAAGAGGATGCAGAAAACAACTCTAAAGTACATAATCATGATAACATGAAACTGTATACGTAACAACATATATTAACAAGCTTAAGAATAAAAAGTCACCAGATGTAGATAATATACCTAACGAACCAATAAAGTATACACGACCTAAAATTGAAAAAGAAGTGAAAAAAATTCTTTAAAAAATTATTAAATGTTGATAATTTACTAATATACAAGAGAATGTAAAAACAACACTATGAATTATATTATTATAGAGCTCTACTCTAAAATAGTAACGACATATCTCTCAGATAAAATCACTGATTTGGGCGAGGGAATAACATTCCCACCCCAGAAAACAATTGCTGCAAGCAACACTTGATGCGAGGTGTGTAGACCTATTTTTTTTTTGTTTAATTGAACGTAAACACCTTTAAAACACCCATAAACAGTAAAATGATGTCCTTTTAGGTGAATTTTTAGTTTTGAAAAAAGGAAGAAATCTGGTGAATAAGGGGGCTGCGGAGCCACAGTGATAATCCCAACAAAACCAACAAATCGATATTTTAAGTCCTGTGTGGCGAGACGCATTGTCGTGATGCAGCACATCGGTGTTCTTAATGTTCGGTCTCATACGAATGACCCTTTTAGTATTTCAAGAACATTTGGGTAAAAATGTTGGTTTACCATTTAGCAAATTACCAAAAAAGCAAATGAGGTGAGATGTGTGAGGCAATGGTGAGATGGTACCATTCTTAGCTTTGACGCAAAAATTCAAGACTCGTTACCAGAAACGATACCTTCTAGGAAATGAAGATCATTTTTAATCTGCTTCAAAAAGTCAAGACATGTTTTTCTCCTATTATCTATTTGTTGTGCGAAAGGTTTTTCGGAAATAGTTTAGCGCAGGTATTTTTCATACTCAATTTATTGCTCAAAATCAGATGAACGGTTGTATGAGTCAAATTCGTCCTATCATTCCGACAACCAACCGATGATCAGAACGTATAAGATCTCGGATTCTGTAGACATTTTCATCACTCCTTTGCAGTTGAAGGTCTGCTGCGACGTTCATTGTCAATCGAGTCTCGTGCTTCTGACAATGCTTTAAACCACCTAGGTTCTTGGCAAAACACTATTTTTATAGGTCTGTTAAAGTTTTGCAAATTTTTCCGCCGAACTGTGTCTAAGTCTGAAACAAAACTTGATAAAACACCGTTGCTCAAAATTGTTCTCACTCATTTTCAGAACGCATTTGAAAAATCGTCCAGTTTACAAAACGAATTACTATGACCACCAAGTGACTCTAGGGAGTTCAAACTCGTACTTGTACAATAGAGTATCGCAAGCAGAAATTTGGTCTATCAAATTTTTTCTGCATTAAATAATTAATTATTCCTTGTTAATTACACAGGTCAATAAAATTAAACAAGGTAACATTAATGACAATAGATGTATATGAAGTATTTTGTAGTCCTAAATCTGTAATGATAAGCTAATTACTATAACACGTACAGTTTTTTTGTTACAGGGGATCAGTAGTTGGGAAAAAAACGGGGACGACATTTTTACAATCTAATATGTATTTAATATAAACATGTAAAACGTGTTAAATTTACGCAAACATTACTGAGGGTTATGTGAATAAAAAATATATTACAATGAGATATCATACAGCGACAAAAACTTTCACTTTTTCCTCTTGTATTCTGTAGCATCATCTCTTTTTAAAAACCAGCAGTAGTCGCCAATATAGATAGGTTCCAGCGTCCCTGGTATCTTACTTCCATCCTGATGTCCTGGTGAAACCTCTCTCCTTTTTCGTCGCTTACTGTACCCAAATTTGCCGGAAAAAATCCAAATGGGAGTATAAAAAATGCATTTTTAAGGACATGCGAGACCCTCGTATTTCATAGGTTTTTAAGAGTTCATCTATGAGGTTTTTATAGTTTTCATCTTTCTTGTTGCCTAAAAATCCTTTCACTACACTTACAAAACACTTCCAAACTGCTAATTCCTTTTCATTTAATTTTTCTTAAAAATGGAAATCACCTAGAGGCTTCCCTATTTGAGGCAATAAATGATGATTTGATTCAATAAACATGCCTTCTTTTAGTTTTCGTCACTTAATTGAGGAAATCTTTATATAGGTATTTGAAACCATTAGCTTCTTTGTTTATGGTTTTGACAGAGTTTTTCATTAGTCCAAGCTTAATATGAAGAGGCGGAAGAATCACCTTTTTTGGGTTAACAAGGGGAACATATTTATTGTTTTAAGTACCAGGTTCAAAAGAAATTCTATTAGGCCAATCTTCCTTACTGATATGGTGTTCTGTTGTCCTGCTGTCCCATAGACATAAAAACAGTAATGCTCTGTAAAACAAATATCCCACTGATACTGTTCATATTTAACCCTCAGGAGAAGCACTTCTGTGCTTCCCGATTCAGCACATGGGTATGCCATACTCGTATGTCTTTGATTATTAGTATCTTTTGAATAAATTATTCAATTGAATCATATTTTTTTAATTTAAACCTCAATTAGTAAAAATAATAAAAATGTTAAGATGAGGTGTCCTATTCAAACTATCATATCTAGGCGAAATTAATAGATAAAAACTTTCTTCCAACGGCATTTAAAGGTGGAAAAAATGGAAACGATTTACGGTTAGAGGCACATCAGCATCTAAGGGTATTTAGTGACTGGACCTACAGCTACCGACAAACCCAGGACAGCACCCCTCTCAGGCTATCAACTCTTTGTTATGTGCTTACCCATAAGTCTATCAGGAAGCCTACCCACTGGCGAGTGACCAAAGTTGAATACTTCTCAAAAGGCTTCCGGCATTACCCAGCCTTTAACTGGTGTGACTGAGGGGTAATTGGTTGTCGGATTTTACACTCTTGCCTAGAAACAATCACATACATGTAGGTGTGGATATGTGTGTGTGTATATATAAGTGTTTATATGTATGTGTGTCTGGGGTAGGAAGTAAGACGAACAGAAGAATGAAAGAAAAACAACCATACGAGCGCTGAAATCGAACCAGCTACCTTTGGATTGTCAGGCGGTCAATAACCTACCAGACCACCGCGATCGGCTATTTAAAAGGGGACTTAATGTACTTTCAGATATTTATTACATAATTTAGCTTTATTTTAAAAAATATATTTATTTAGTTAGGTAAAGTTCACTGGCATGATGCTCTTCAAAAACCATTTCGGTCTCGCTTTCACTCTCTTTGTCGTCGAAAATATCAGCTGCCTCATATAATGCTTCTACTTCAGATTCACAGCGAGTACGAGAACGCGTGTTCATTTTGAGCTAAATAGAAAATGAAAGAAACCGATAAATAAATGTTAAAAAAATTAAAAATCAAAGTTATCAATAAAAATACTACAGAAAATATAATATTTATGATTTACTTACCACAAACTGTGTCATGATCGAAGAAAACACACTATTTGTGCAAAAAGTTTATTAAAATACATTTAAATTGAAAAAAAATACTGACACAACAACAGCACTGGGTGTAGTGGGGATAGTAATTTTTTTTCCATAGTTTTATTATAGTTTTCTTTTATTGTCGCTGAATGGTCTAAAGGAGATATGGGTTTTTGTTTCCATTATATTATTTTGTTTACATTATATTATTAAGCAAAACTGCTTTAAGGCTAAAGTTCGATGAATCTATGAAAATACGCCACTCGGAAGGTACATGTTCCATATTAAGCTCCGTTTTCGGACATTTTTATCTAACAGGTTTCATTGTTGAAGTCTGAAAGCAAGAATTTCCGATTTTTGTTTTGCTGAGGAACTGGCCTAAGTGCAGAAGGCAAATTTGGATACTGAATTTTGTCCCTTTGCTTTTTTGAAATCCCTTCTGTTTTAGTGATACAAAAGTAGCAGTCACTTACATGGTCAGTAGGTTTTCTCCACACCATAGGAACAGCAAACGGCAAAGAATGTTTCTTGTGATGCATCCACTACACCTATTTTTGTGACAACTCACACATTAAAAATGAGAAGCCAAATTTTTATCTTGATCTCCAATTTGGCACTTAAAATATAAAAGATAGGCTTTTTTGACTTTCTCGGATATATATCTAGCTTGTGACTTTAAAATAAAACGTCCGCATATATAACAAAACTTATCCCTTGGATTTTTGCAAAGCCGACGATTAAAACTTGCCATTTTATATAAAATCGACTAAACACTTGACTGTACTGTAAACGAGACAGACACAAACTAAACTATAGAAAACAATAAAACTGCTGTAGAATACTGTGAAAATACCCCCTCTACGGTCTTGTGGTAATTCGTGCATTGTGCAGTCCAAAGTCAGGTACAAATCATTCCAATGATCCAATGATGTAAAGGAGAAGCAGATATTTGAACATGGGACGAACATGGGACGAAGACCTTTTTGTAAAAAGGTGTTTTAATAACTACCTAAGTGAAACGCAAAAACAGCATTCTCATCAATGTTATAAAAATCATGTCAACCTGTGTTATTCTAATCACCTTGATATTTTTCGCTGGTTACCTGAATATCTCCGATCACTCGAGTTGTTCTATGCTGATCACTTTCAATTAGCGCCAATATTTTGTTGCCATCAGACTCGACCGATCGTCCCGAACGTAATGTATCACTAAGATTAAAATCGTGTTCACGAAACTTTCTGAACGACTTACGGCACGTGGAATTGTCAACGGTACCATTAACGTACATAGCACATATCTGTTTTTTTCAAGTACTCGCTGAAATTGCTTCTATTTAACAACATCAAAACTTTACACGTGTAAAGTAGATAACATTTCGGTTTTTCGATGCAATGCCATCCAGTGCCAAAAGCGGAACGAACTTTTGCATCAACTTAATAGAATATATGCCGATAATGACCTAACTGGAGAAGTTCTATAGGCATTAGACAAGGTCAATTTCCAAGTTTTGCATGTCAAGTTCTAATATATACTATTAAAGGCTTTAGCCAAGGTCAAGATCAACATTATTGAATCTCATTATGAATGAAATCAGCTATAGTGTAATTGAAGTTGCTGATGAAGTTGATGAGATAATCCAAGTTATGAATTTTGATATTTTCGGAGTATAAATATCAAGAAACAGAAACCTAATTAATGAAATGCACTCATAGGTTAACAAAGCAGATATAATATTAGGCCAGATCAGAATATCTAAGATATATTATCTGGTACGCTAATAAAAATCAATATTACAAACAATGGAAAGGAAAACACTTAGAAATATTAGAGGAGTGACATTAGGATATAGAATAACCAGGCAATCAATGAAAGAGGAATTTGGAGTACAGGACGTTGTTAGATGGATTCGAACATGAAGGAGAAACTGAAGGGGTAACGTAAAGCGAGTGCGTTCAGAAAAGGCAAACACCGGTCATCCAGTGGTAAAGTGTCAAAGGGATGGTACGAAGACTGGACATGTGCGTCTCAAGAGAGTCAGGGCTAAAACAGAAATAACTGAACGTAGTCTTAATACGAGGGTTGCTATTTAGGTATCCGGAATAATAAATAAAAATAAATATTTATCATTGAAAATTGTTTTTCAAAATATTCTCCGCGATGATTGATATACTTTTGCATACGTTTGAACCAATTTTCATAGCACTTTTTCTATTCCGATTGAAGTATCTCCAAAACCAGCATTTAGAGCGCATTAACCGCTTCTTCTGGCGTCGAAAATCGTTGACCACGTAGTTTGTTCTTTACAACAGGGAACAAAAAGATATCATTGAGTTCCAAATCAGGACTGTACGACGGATGACCCATCAATTCGATGTTTTGACCTGTCAAATATCTAGTTGTTCGGCCAGATTGTGTGAGAGCTCGCATTGTCATGGAGAAGAATGATCCAGCGCCGCTGGTTGTTTTTTCTTATTTCTTCAAAAACTGCTAGCAAACAAATGGTTGTGTACCATTCAGAATTGACCGTTTTACGATTTTCTACTGGCACTGTAGCCACATGCCCATTTATTCTAAAAAAAAAAACAGGCAACTATTTGCTTCGAAGTGCTTCTTGTGCGAACAACTTTTGTTGAGTTTGGCTCATTTTGAAAAACCCATACAGTCGTCTGCTGTTTAGTTTCGGGCTCATACACATAGATCCAAGATTCGTCACTTGGGTAGATATTATACACTGCTTCTGACGCACCACGATTGTATTTTTTGGACATTTCTTTGCAGCAATCAACACGACCCTTTTTTTGAGCGATTGTCAAATTATGCGGAATCCAACACGCGGAAATTTTTTTCACGGTTAAATGTTCATGTAAAATCTTATATATGCTTGTCATACTAATACTCAGGGATACCCCATTCTCACGGTATATTACATGAGGATCTTGCTTTATCAGTTCGCGCACAGTATCCATGTTTCTGGCACAGCAACCGATTTTAGATGACCTTCTTTAGATTCGTTTGTGAGAGAACGACAGCCACAGTTGAATTCCCTAAACTGGTAGTACAGTAGCTTAAGATGGTGCTTCATCGTCAAAAGTCGAAGTGGGTTGATCGATATAATGTTGTTGAGATAATCCAAGTCAAAAGTCATAGTAAATCATCGCACGAAAATTCTCACGATTTAATTCCATTTTTTGACTGAGATGACATTTTCAAATCACTAAACAGCAGAAATAGCGTCTGTATGACCAAACGTTCTGAGTACGTATGCAGTCAATAATGTCAAACTTTACGATGTATATGTCAGGTGGCGCCTAGCAACACCATTGTTGACAATTTCGGATACATAAATAGCAACCCTCGTAAAAGAAGAGGACAAAATCTTGAACATTTTGAAATAGTTTGTGTTTTTTAAATAGAAACATGTAGGTATGTATGTCGAGACCTTTCATAAATGAGGGTATAATTGACTATAAAATATTTTTTTATGAAAATCAAAACATTTATTATCTGAAAATGAGTAAAAAAGAGTATTTTTCATGTTTCAGTAAACACCCTACTATTATAATTAAACCTAGATCAACTTTTATTGAACACTCGACAAATCCTAACTGATGTCTTGGCTTACCCTACGGTCGATCGTAATTTGGTCACTAATGTTTTGTATGCTGAGGGATTGTCGTCTGACTGTCGTCTATTTGCACACGGTTTGTGACGCAAGTAGCCGTAGAAAATTAAACCGACTGCGTGGGGTCCCGTGGCTTTTATTCAAGGATTTTTCTTTATCTCTTTCATTAATCTCAATAATAATTATTGTTGGATGGTTTATTTTGGACTAGTCGTTTAAAGAACAATGCTTGTCTGCACAGCGTATGGATGTTTTTAATTATTATAGTTTATTATAATTTAAAGTGGTTGTTTTATTTTGGAATACGTCATATTGTCAGATTTTTTTCTTGATAGCTGTAAACTTTATTCCTTATATAACTTCGTTTTACTGTTATTTTATTGTTACAAACCCTTTTTAACTTTTTCTAAGTCAAATTAACTACAGTATATATCTAATTCTTTATTATTAACCGTGAATGAAAAACTATTTGAACAAATTGAGAACTATGATTTAATCTATTAAATTAAAAAAAGAACATTAAATCATCTCCTGATGATGCTAACATGGTTAGCGAAACGTGCGTCGAGAAGTTTCAAAAAGTGATTTGGTGTTTAGTGGTAAATCTATTTGAGTTTTTTAAAAGTACAAAAGTGTAGTGTAGTATCCATTATTATTTATGGTGGCCATCTCGCAGCCTATCTTGCAACCAGCCCGGCATTGACTATTTTTTTTGTTAATGTATTTGTCAATTTTGATAGTAATATATTTTTTATAATTTTTTCGAACTTTTAGCTTTTAATATTTTCCAGTATATTTTCAGATAAACCTTTTTTTATCCATATTCCTAATGTAAGCCTTATCGTGCTAAAATCTCTCTTCTTGTTCATTTTTCTCATTTCATTTAAGAAATATATATTGAAGGTAACATCAATAATATCAATAAAATAAATTGATATAAAAATACATCTAAATGATAACGGATATGGCTCACCAAAAAGATAAATAAAAAATATCTTGTCCAATATGGCCAAGGAGTAAGTTGTAAAAAAGAAATAAACTTTCAAATGAACCTTAAAAAAGAAGGTTAATACTATGAATGAAAATATATTTTCCACTAGAAAATAACAAATCTAAAAAGAGAAGTGAGGCATTTATTTCCCATTGAACCGAAAACCAAAAACGATTTAGTCGAATATAAACGATAACCGTTCTCGGTCGTCGCAAACTAATAAAATCGCTTTTTAAAAAAGAGCATTCTCAGCACATTACGGTTGGACCCCCTGCGGATGGCACGGGGCCCCAAATAATGGAAATAAGACCGTGTATCGTTTTAGCGGCGGTCCAGTCGTGGGACACAGCAGAATGATGTATGATCCGGACCTCCCACCGAGCAATTTGCCAGCACTGTGGCTGGACTAATGGGTCCATTGTGAGCCATTCTGCCTGTTTTGGAACCTCTTCTGCTTTCGATATCGTCGAACTGATTTTTGACGAAAATGAACCGCAATAGATCAGGGGTGGCACATTTGTATGTATTTGTGTTTGCTTCTAGAAAATTTGTTACAAATGGATATTATAAACAGTCTACGTAAAATACACCGAAAAGTAATTTATTACTATATATTGCTAACATCTAATAAAGAAATATTATGAATTTATATACTATTATATGACAAAAAAGTGCACCACCCAGTAAAGAAATTGGTTTGATAGATTTTTTTATTTCATTTTCATTAATTAGAGATGAAGATTATTGAAACATTCAACATTTTTATTGAAAACATTTAGTAATGGGTTGCCGGTCTATGTAAATACATACAATACGGGTCAAAAACCCGTAAAAAAAGTTATTAAATGATCACAATTAACATTTTAACGAATAAACTACAAATAAACTAATGAATATTGTGAAAATATATTTTTTTAAATTAAGTATTATGCCCTACATCAGCCCAGAAGGATATGGCAACGTCACAATATCGCCACGATAAGCATTGTTATTTCAAAACTGTGACAAAAATTATTTCAGTGTTTCAATGGGTGCATTTAAGTTTGATTTGTCACCAAAATATATATTCTGTACGCGAATATCGGGATATGCTTCTGATTTACGGCGAACCTCTCCAAAGATTCCAAGGAGCAAGGCGAATTTACGGGCAACGATACCCCGAAAGGCCGCTTCCAGATCGGCAAACATTTGTCCAGTTTTATCAAGGACTTTTAGATACGGGTAGTGTGGTTCCAATAAATGTCTATAAAAATATTTTATTTCATTTTCAAATAATACCTTAAGAGGTCAATGCAATGAAAACTGAATTCCGATAATTGATATAATAGTCGAAAATAGACGTCGCCAGTTTAAAGAAAATTAACCTGTTTAATGATTGCATTTTGGATTCATTTTATAATGAAACTTTTTAAACTCGAAGAGATTTACCAGTAAACACCAAATCACTTTTTTCAAACTTCTCGACGCATGTTTCGCTAACCATTTTAGCATCATCACGAGATTATTTAAAAATTAGATCTAGGTTAACATAGTTAGCGAAACGTGCGTCGAGAAGTTTGATTTAGTGTTTAGTGGTAAATCTCTTCGATCCTTCGATTTCGCACTATTCGAACACCCTGTATATATGTTCGGACAGGCTTCCGCGGTTGGTAATATTAGAATTACTATGTTCTCGGGTAGAACCGCGTTTTAGATTTGTAAAATCTCGACGTTTCGGCTTCCACTTTGCAGCCATTTTCAAGAGAATCTAGTTGATTTACTCCGAGGCCTCAATCTGCCTACTCCCCAGAGTTCACAACTAGAAAAGAACGTGCCTGAGTAAAGAACGAACCTCTGTATTAATAGGTAAGGTTGTGGGTGGGGCGCTCGATTAAGGGGTGGGGGTGAGATGGGGGGTTGACGTTTGACTGGAAGGGTTTTGGATGGACAATTTGGAAATAAGCGGTTTCCATGAATTTGGAATTCTAAGACCGTCGTCCCTCTTGTTTAAGCAGTCTGGATCTCAATTGCTTCACGAATTGCGCGGGATTTGTAGAAATATGTTGGTGCGATTACTTTGGCCTTGTCAAAATCTATTTTGTGACCCGTTTGGATATGATGTTCTGCTAAAGTCGAGAAGAGATCCTATTTTCGGACGGCATGAGAATGCTCGTATATACGATTTTGGATACGTCTGTTAGTTTGCCCGATATATGATTGGGAGGCCAAGAACAAGGAATCTCATAGACACCATGGAACTCTTGTCGAATAGTATCCTTTACTGGTCTAAGGGAAGTGGATATATTTCTTTCTGTTGTAAATATCGTTTCGATATTACAGAATCTGAATACGTGGCAAATTTTATCAGTAAGTACAACTTTATATATATATATATATATATATATATATATATATATATATATATATATATATATATATATATATATATATATATATATATATATTATTATTATTATTATTAAAAAGCTAAGCAAGTTTACCCGTGCTCCACGTCACGCTTTACCATTCCGTCATCCGCCATCCAAAGCACCAGCAAGCGTCTCCCAAGACCGATTTCTGGCCTTAAGCAGTCATTAGTTGGGCTCAAGCTTGACACCTGAAAAGCGGATGAAGGAACGACATCATCCGCTTTTCATGTGTCAAGCTTGAGCCCAACTGATGACGGCTTAAGGCCAGAAACCGATCTTGGGAGACGCTTGCTGGAGCTTTGGATTGCGGATGAAGGAATGGCAAAGCACGACGTGGAGCTTTAATACTTAATTAGCTTTAACTAGCTAATACTTTGCTTAGCTTTTTAATACTTTTCTCCACGGGCCCAGTTCACAATTTTTCGATCATATATATATATATATATATATATATATATATATATATATATATATATATATATATATATATATATATATATATATATATAATATATATATATATATATATATATATATATATATATATATATATATATATATATATATATATATATATATATATATATATATTAATCAATTCTACCATCTTATAAGGTGTATACCCTCCAACCTGTTAGAGACATCTTACGCTCTATGGTCATTATTTTTTGCTGTTTTTAAATCTAAGAACCTCATATTTGGTCTCTTCTGACGATATTTTCCTCCATTCTTCAGTTGACACTGGGATTAAGTCATTTTTATTCATAATTCTATGTTTTCTGATCTTAGTCCAAAAAATGCCACATATTTTCTATAGGGTGAATGTCAGGCGACTGAGGGCGAGTTTCAAGCATTTTTTAAACATTATACAGCAACCGCTCCTTCGTTTTCTTGGCCGTATGCTTTGGGTCATTATCCTGCTGGAAAAAAACATACTTCCAGGCAAAGTTTTTTCGCACTGTCGAACAAATTACGGTGCAACATGTCTAAATACTTTTCTTCATTCATGATCTCCTCAATAACTTCTAAATTTCCCAACACAGTAGTCATATATCCTCAAACCATTACTCTCCCTCCACCGGGTATTACAGTTAGGATGATGTTTTGATTCTGCAGAGTTATGCAAGTTATAAAAAGAAGATCACAAATTGTTTTTGCACCGATAATGGGAATTTATTCTTTTCCCACATATTATTTTTAGCCAGGCAAATAATTCAATTTGACTATGGAAGTCAATAGTACATATCATTATATCAACTATTGGGAGGAGAAGATATGGCTATTTACAAGCAAGAATATTTATAACCCTATTGCAATTTTATTGGTAAATTTTTTTATTTAAAAATTCATTTTTCGTTGAAAATTAAAATTCTTAAAAATGTTCCACTAGGAAATTATGTGTATAACATATTTCGTTAATTAATTAAAACAAACTAATCTATTGCTGTTCATTAATAAAGAAGTTATAGACAAAACATTTCTTATACAAATGCTTTTTTTACCCACATTATATTATCGATATTTGTCATAAGTTTCTTTCACAATTTCATTAAATATTCTTACAGTTATTTATGTTAATTTACGTAATCAATCATTACTTTAGCTACAATTATTTTCGACTATACTTATGTCAAAAATAAAACTAGATAATTTCGAAATAATACTTTTATTTTACAATAAATCTTCTAGTATTTTATGTACAATTTTAATAATAATCCTAACTTAAAATTAGGAAAAAACACTCTCAATATTAGGTTACTAGTTGAGTTAAATAATATAGTAAATAAAAACCTTATTCTAACCTATTGCACAAAAATATCTTTTATGATACATCTAGAACAACTACCATATTAATATCAGTTCTATTAGATATTAAATATAAATGCAACATGTTCTGTCATTTAGAATTGATAATTTATGAGAATTTAAAATAATTCTAAAATTTAATATGAATAAGAAAATATATATATATATATATATATATATATATATATATATATATATATATATATATATATATATATATATATATATATATGTATATATATATACAAAAGAAAATCAAAAGATAAAGTTATATACACACATGGAATTGTACACAGTGTATCTACTAAATAGGCAACTACCAATTCTAGGAACAATCTATTCAATTTCAAAGAGGTTAATCGTATTACGAGGTTAAATGGAATTTACCCTAACAAGCATTCGTTTTTGAGATAATCGAGTTAAAACATAACTACATAATTTAAATATTATTTATGTTGCAGCATTACCACCGTAATGCGACATGTCCGAACCGGTAAGACGTTCTACTCTTACATCAAGTCGTCATATCTGTACAATTTTAATGTTTTGAACCATTTGGCTTAAAATAAACCTGAAAATGAGTCAGGTCATGTTCGTGGTTCAAAGTTGAGAATTTCTATTTTGAGGATGATTCGTTTTTTTTTTTATATTGGGCAGATGATTTTAATGGAGGGAGATACCACTCGGGAAGTGGAATGGAGTGTTAAATGTAGTTGACAAGCATTTGGCAGGCTCAACATTGTGTTTAAGAACAAATCCTCACTTTAAAGAGACAAGTCTTTGATCAGTGCATCCTACCCATTATGACATATGGAAGTAAAACTTGGATACTAAGATCACAATCAATTCAAAAACTTCAGGTAGTACAAAGGGAAATGAAAATGTGTATGTTTGGAATTGGAAGGTGAGACAGAAATACGTACGGATCAGAGAATAAACGAAACTATGTGAAATCATTGAAAAAGTAAATATATTGAAATGGAGATGGGCCGGCCATATAGTGAACAGATGTGACGACTTGTGGACCCAAGCAATCCTGGAGTGGACACCGCTTGATCACGGAGAAGACCGAAAGTATGGACTGATGATCAAGTATATTGGACCCGAAAGACAGATGAAAGCTCTGGACCGCGCGAGTTCGAATTATGCTGAAGAGGCCTTTTATGCTGAAGAGGCCTTTATTTTGCGGTGGATAAATACTGGCTGAATGATGATGTCTATATCGTCCAAAGACTGATTTTTCTGGAGGGATAAATGCTGCCATTTATCACCCTCCGTATTGAGGCCGATTGTGTAATGCCTACCTGTTTCACAGGAATATAATAAATAGTTGATAACTATGAATATTTGTCGACATTTTTCTTTTAGTTTCATTCTAAATGAACAAAAAGCTCGTAAGAAATTGTACCTCAAACTTGGTACAAGTGGAACTGAAATCTATAAAATGAAAATTGCACTGACAAAAAAAGTCATTGTACGAAGAAAAAATTATTGTCGAAATAGTTGCTTACGAAATGTTCGAAAAGATGCCAATAGGGCAGCTTTGCCCTTAGACCAATACCTTGATTCAACATTTTACTTAGAAATTTTGAAATAATTTCTGGTACGGAGCGTTTAATGTCTCGCGTCGCGCATTTCGTTGGCCTCGCGAATATTTGTTTTGATTTGGGATTTGCTACGGGTGTACACACTGAGTAGTACTTTTAAATAAAAAGAATTAATTTTTAATTGCAACCTCGAAGGTGTCTAATTTAAAACACTTAATAATGACTACTAATGAAAATGTGTACAATAATTCTTTTTTGTCATAAAACTTTGATAGTTTTTGAATTTTTCGAACTTCTCATGAACTTTTTCGAATTTCTCTATTGATTTGCCGTTTCACTCTTCAGGAAACAGAAAGTACCTACTTATTCATTCCTTTATTTGCGCAACAAGCAGCAACCCATCCTCCAATATCCTTGTAAGTAGTAACAATACAAAATTTTAAGGTTTTCCTGGTTCACCTTCTGTATAGGGTTTCAATAGCACGAAAAGTAAAGCAAAAAAAATCTTCGGTAGCGCTATTATCTTCTACGCTCTCCTACTTTAAAAACCTACGAGCTGCTACTGAAATGTGTTGTTAAAATATCCTGCATCTGTTCAACTGAGATGCCCATAGTCTCAGCAATCTCACGCACTTTCACTGTTTGATTGTTTAATCATGGATTTTTTGAATCATTTCTGAAGTGATAACTTCATTTGAACGATCTGGACGATCTTCTTCAAAAATGGCCACGTTTGAATTCAGCTGTCCAATATTTTATGGTTGATAACGAAGGTGCAGAGTCCCCATAAATTTCCCTGAGCTCCGTTTTAATCTCATCATTTGTTTTCTTTTTCCAAAACAAGTATTTTATCACTGCTCGATATTCAATTATTTCCATTGTTGTTAAATCACAAAAGTTGTTCTATTTAAATGGCTGCCATTCACAAATTAATTCACGCAGCGACTTGACAGTTTGATAGTATTGTTGTGAAAAGTTATATTTACGAAAAATATCACTTTTTAAATACTAGCAGCGCCATCTCTGGTCTATGCAAGGTACTTATCATACAGCCTTCGTAAGAAGAATAATAACAAAATGATTTGATCCAAAAAATATAAAAGCAAATTTATCGTTTTCTTTGGTGTATCAATTCTTCTACTGGAGTTAAGTGAAACACTTAACTCGAAGAGATGTACCACTAAACACCAAATCACTTTTTGAAAACTTCTTATCTAAGATATCTTATCTTATCGATATCTTATCTTATCGATATCTTATCTTATCGATATCTTATCTTATCGATATCTTATCTTATCTATATATCTTATCTAAGATATGTAGATTAAATCATATCCTGATGATGCTAACATGGTTAGCAAAACGTGTGTCGAGAAGTTTTCAAAAAGTGATTTGGTGTTTAGTGGTAAATCTCTTCGAGTTTAACAAGGTGTAGTTGAAAGTGAAACTATTGATCGAGACATCTTACACAATTCATCAATACTCATTCACAATTTTCACGAATTCGACAAATTTAGCACTTACGAAGTATCCTTTCATTTTGAAGCATTCAGGAAACGCCAATAACTACAATTTATGTCATTGCCAAGGACTTCCACAATAAACAAGGATATTCAGGATTTATATAGCTGTACAATATAGAATACCTTCTTTTACGTAAGTCGTATTTACATGGTGCAGAAACATATGTTCATCCCGGTCTGTTACTTAATAATAGAACATAAAGTTTGAGTATCGTTGCTAGCTTAACTTATGCTTCAGATGTTATTTCACTAAAATGCTAATGTGATATATGTAAATGAGTCCTTTTTATGAATTTTCTTGTATGTTAACAAACAATTTTTTTTATTATATATTTTTTATTTTCAAAAACGAATGAACTTGTCGCCATCTTGTAAATATGGGGTTAATGCAGTTGGAGAGTCATCGTGTAGAATGTGGTTCCAGGTAGTTAGACAGGGAATTTTTGATATCAAATTGTGTTTGATTAATATTGCGCAATTTATTAACTCACACGTGGATACAATTAAGTGTATAATTTGGTCATGAAATTCGATACTCTTGTTACTACTTTCATTAATTACTTAAAGATCATGACAGTTAATCTTTCGGTAAATAATTTATCACTAATGTTGAATAATTAATTATGTACAATAGTATTAGTTTAAAATAATCAAGAAAACACCACTCGTAGCCAAGAGAAAGTTCCACAATGATAAGACTAAAACAGGCGTTCTTATGAAGGCTTTACATACCAGACTGTCGATTGTTTGAAACTTTGGAGAACTCTTTTAATGATATGAATTTACCAAAATCAGCTATAAAAAAATTAATATCAAAAAGTGAGCGATCCACTTCAAACTAAATACGCATATACATATTTATGAATGATCTTAAAAACGCATTTCATAAACGGGAGGAATATATATTACTACCCCGTTTTAAAATTTTGTAGATACATTATGTACATTGTAATATAACACTTCATTTAATAAATACCTCAGAAAAAAAACTTTTTTCAATAATCTCCATAAATCTTAAAAATTACTTATATTGCTTTAGGAAACATATATTTTCTATTTTAACCTAATTTAGGTTTTCTTCGTTGACAACTAATAAAACATATAACGTTTTTTTTAACGATCGGAATCGTTAATCACATCCAGAGTTATCACTAACAAATAGTTCTTGAGTGAATTTGGGATATAAAAAGTGTGGAAAATTTTACTCACTACACTAATGGGGTGGAGATTGATGATGTGGATGAGGATGAAACGCATGTAGATCTAAACCTACTCGTAGAGCAGCATGACTCGCTAATACCCTTCCTGCGAGATCACCCAGAGCTCTTTCTAGTTGCTGGTGCTGACTTCTCACGGCAAATCGATTCACGTGAACTGGTATGGGAACAACCAGCTTGCTCTTGTGTTGAGAGCCTTTGGCGCCTTGATGTGTTCCTGTACCAAGACCAGCCTTTACTCGTTTCCATTTTGCCCGACGATTCTGGAACCATATTTTCACCTAAAATAAAGAACCCGAAAGAGCGTCAGCGATGATAACCTTCCACTGAAACCAAATCATGATGACATACCTGTACTTCGCTCAGTCGTAATGCTGATGCTATTTGGCTTCTTTCTGTAAGCGAAAGGTATTTTTTTGCGTGGAATTCTCGTTCAAGTTCGAGAAGTTGTTCGCTTGTGAAGGCCGTTCGTCGTCTTCGTGCTTTGGTTGAGCCGGGACCTTCGCTTTGACCACCGTCGGAATTTTGAAGATCTTCTGGATCGTCGTCATCTAAGTCTGATCCTGCAACAATTAATATTCGTCTTCAATAGTCAAGTTTCACATATTCTTTTTGTGAGTGTAAACTAATAAAATTTTGAAACGTAATAGTGGCAACAAGGTCTGAAATGTAAATATTATTCATAGATTACTGTGTTCAGTACATCGTGTCAGTTCGCAGGAAAGACTCATGATTCAACAGTTCGTAGAAATTGGAAGTTGGAAGGCGACCTGCACTTTCGGAAGAAATAATGTTTTCGACGAAGATCAGTTCTGACTTAATGGGTTTGTGAATAAACATAAGTACATGATTTAAGCCGATTAGAATCCTCAAGTGATTCCACAGTTATCTTTTCAGTCTCAGAGAGTCATTGTTTGATGGAGTTTTTGGGCTGAAGGAGATATAGGACCTTTTTTCAAGTCAAGTTTCCTGGACGCGTGATTTCGCGAAATGGTAATGTTAACTAAGATCATGCAATTTGAAACCCCTGGATTATTTTTGTAAGGTTATCTTAAATCTCTAGTTTACAGAAATAAAGAACAATTCTTGACGTTAAACGAAACCTTCAGGTAAATGTTGAAAATATACCATGTGTGAAAGAGTAATCGAAAATTGGGTCTCCAGAAAGCATTCTGCCAGGCGATGCCGAGGTGGACATCTGAACGACATTAATTTCAAAACACGATGTCATTCTTTATTCTTCACGATGAAATAAAAATAACCGGATTATCACTTAGTAGTTATCATTGTGCCCCATTTTAAAGTTCTGATGCTCTTATTGGGCAATCCTTTATTAATTCTTTGTATTTTACTTTGGAAGCGGAAATGAGGAAAATGAAGAAACAGCGTGCATTTTGGTCATATTTTCTTTTATTACTTAAAGATAAGCGTATGTCAAAAGGGGTTTGCTAAATTCAGTTTAGGAGTTTTCGATAATAGTGATGCTCCTTTGGTATCCTCCGATTTGCCCTAGTTGGGTTACATTTTTTTGGGTGCTACATAAATAAGACCACTTGGACACCTGCATGTTCATCTGCAATTTGTCGAATAATTTCGTAGGAGAGATTACATCTAAAGATCATATTATTTAAATACAAAATTTCCTGAAATTTTATAATTCGTTTTTCTAAGTGAAAATTTGCAATCTGCCTTACAACAATTCAAACACTAAGCAAATTGAAAAACTTGAACATAACTCGAGTATATATTGCTAGTCATGTCGGTGTATCCTTACACAACTACAATTAGATATTGTTATTACAAGATTATCAAATACGGTAGAATAATTACATTAAAATCAACGTGCTAAGTTATAGGATTTAAATTTTTACAGTCTTCGCTTTTCCATGCTGTTATCTAGAAGGTTAATTTAAAGGTTACACTTGTAGTTGGATGAATCTCTAATAATTTTAGATACTTAACATTAAAAGCATTCACTTCATCAGAAAAATAACATAACTCTCAGTAGTAGTTACGTACAGTGGGGGAAAAAAGTATTTGAACAAACCGATTTTTCCCAATTTTCTTTATTTTAACTGCATCCAATTTTATAATGTTATATATAACAAATTACAAATTATTTTCAACAAAACTATACGAAAATCAAAACAGAATATAAAGTTTGTAAAATGCAGCTAATAGAGAACCCATTTTTCATGGGAAAAAATATTTGAGCAGCTAGTTTTGCTGATTTAATTCACTTCAGAAGTAATAAATTTAGTCTCTCTTAACTACACAGGAAAAAAAATGGACCAAGACAAATATTCTGGAAAATTTCGAGCATATGTAAGGAAAATCAAATTTGTCTTCAAAAGAAGTAAAAACTTTTCTATAATATTTCGTTATACTTAAAAAATTACGTAAATATATTACGTAAATATCTCTCCAATCCCCAGATATTAATCCTATTAAGAATGTATGGCAGTTAGTGAATCAAAAAGTGAGAAAAATCAAGTGCACAAATACAATTTTTTTAAAAACGCTGTTAATCTCAGATTGGACAAATATATCAAGTTGAATAACAAAAAAATTAGTAGTTAGTGCCTAGCTGATTGAATAGTAGCATAGATAATGATTACTAATATACAAAATACTTTTTGCATATTTTTACCATTTTTAGAAACCTTTGTGTTAAACTACATTTTTTTCCGTTCAAATTGTTATTTCACGAAGTATTATTTATTGGACTTAATATTTTGTTTTAATTATCGTATAATTATGTTGACCATCCGTTATAGTTTGTATTGATATAACGTTAAAAAAACTAAAGGTGTTAAAATAAAAGAACAAAAATCGTTTTTTTCAAAAACTTTTTTTCCTCACTGTAATTCGGAGCATTAAATATCATTCATAATGTTAACTGCGACATTTTTTACCTAGAAATCAGTAAAGGTTCAGGCTTAATTATTACTAATTTATTAGAGATGTAGACTCTTGACGTAATGCAACGATATAAATTCATACCTAAGTATTCAGAGTGTGGTAATGTTTTATCATTTATTTTAGTAGTGGGCATCTTTGGGGCACATGGTGGAAGTTTCATGAGTAGATTTGCAGTCATTAATTCTAATGCACCACATTTTTAATCAAAATTGAATGTTTTTGAGTTTTTTTTTGTAATCTTTGTGAAGTTATGTCAGGATCTTTACAGGATGAAAGAATCGCAATATCATCGGCAAATGTTGTTAGGGTTATATGTGAGGTTAGATATACAGGTCTTAAAAAAACTTCCTTGGGGTACGCTTAAGTTAATTAAACTTAGAGATGCTACAGCTGTTCGAAGCTTAACTTGAAAATATCTATCGACCATATAGTTTTTTTGTTTGACTTTGTTTAATAAATCAGGATATTATAATTTGTCGAAATATCAAGTAATATATAGAAAGGCGTCCAAAGAGAAGCGTTTCTCTCACAAGTCTTCATTAATGATGTTCACTAGTCGGAGCTCACTCGACCGCTGCAAGTTTTTGGTAGAATCTGAATTGATGATCAGATCTTTGTTCATATTGATGAAGAATTGATTCTAATATTTTCGTTAAAACTTTTTTAAAAATTTTAGATAAAACTGGAAGAAGGCTGATGCGTGTATATAACGAAGTCATTCCTAGACGCTTATCTGTTATATTGTTTATTAGAGTTATCTTCAACTGCGAGTGAAAATGAGCCTATCTTAGAATTGCTTTGAATATATGGATTATTAAAGTCTGAAATTAAATCGTAACAAGGAGCTTTTTTTGGACGGACTAGTATGAAGAATGGTATAAAAAAAATGGAGTATGTAAATAATCTATTGGGAGGAGATAGATCTTTTGTGATCATAGTTGAAATATCATAACCAACGAGGCAGCTCACTAACATTTAGTTATGACTCGTAGTAATGAAAATAAATTACGAACGAATCGTTAAATCTATGAAATGATCTTATTCCATTATCATTTTTAGGTATGAATCGATTAAATTACGATCATGATTCAGTTGAAAACAAATCAAAAAGTGTTACATAAAAACACCAATTATAGACAATATCATTCATAACATTTAGTCTAAATGATGCATCACTATATAATATTATTTGGATATTTTGAAATGTCTCTATAATTAGGTCAGTATCTTTTGTCAATTTTTGGCTATGATCTAATTGTAATTCTTAAACATCCATACCTTTTGCCTATTTTGCCCCTCTATAACACTTTTCTGTCCCTTAAACGAAATTTTTTTATAAAAAGGACTCGTTACAAGGAATTTTCCGATATTAAGACCGTTCTGATTAGAGTATTGAATGAGGTTGCAAACTGTGAACTGAAAAACAAATTGAATTATCAAGGTCAATTTATATCGAATAAATTATTGCATCTGTAAAAATATGTTTTATAGAATTTTAGGATTATCTATTTAAAATCTCATTTAGTACAACGTAACTGTCCGAGGATTGACCAGGCTTGTGTATTAAATCTCGAGGCACGAGTGTAATATATAACAACGAATCGCCCCTCAGTCATACCAGTTCCAGGCTGAGTAAGGTCGCATGACTTCTTAAAGCTTTTCTACGTTGGTCAGTCGGTATGCTTTTGGGTAGAACAAAAAAGGTTAAACACAAATCTAGGATTACTAGCTCGTAATGCGTGTTGATCGGTATTATGGCTTAGGTATCGATGGCTAATGACCGTGGTTTAAAGCCCAAGGTAAGCTATAGACCCTGTCATGTAACAACGTCACAACGTTGAAGAAATTTAAAACATTATCTAAGTGTTTAATGAAAGGCTTTTTGTCAACATTGCCACTTTGTTATTAATGTTTGATGCGATTCGCTAACTCTGTGGCTTCGACAGAAATAAACATTTTCGATTTTGGAATGCGTATAAATTCAAAACGTTTATACAATAAAAAAATAAAATCATAAAAAATATATATTATTAGAAAATCCCGTCAGAGGCTATTTTTTGCCTGTACAAATTCAATAAAGCTGATTTCTTCCGGTCCATTTGTATATTTAAACGATTTATTGCTAAACCCTCCAGATTGTTTAGTTTTTTGCTTTTGTTTTGTACATGTAGTATTTCGAAATCACTTCATATCAAACAATGATTTTGACTTAGTAGATGTAAGGCCTAATTGGAATTAAGTTTCTGATTGATATGTTGTAATAATCTAGAGATGATAATCCAAAGGAGCAAAATCTGGTGTATCTGGAGAATACATTCCTGGTATTAAGTATCTCTACCCTAGTGGGTTAAATTGGTTTTGCTACATATTGTTTCATAGCAAAATAACCTTTTTTTCTCTTGTTACTACTACAAGAACTTCCAATACGTTTTTCTCCTGCAGACGTCACTAACATGAATCTCAATAATTATTGATAACACTCCATAGTGGTCGTTTTACTAAATTAGCAAATACACTGGATGTTTTTAAAATTAAAAATATCTCTTCTTATAATTAAACTACTCCTTACAGTTACTTTAGGAATCAACGATCTCTCATTAAACCATATGTTTCTTGATCATTGTTAAAAGGTGGCAAGGAGGCTGTAGTTTAGAGGTTGTGGCAGTGTTTTTTTAACAACATTACTTCCATCACTACTCTTTAAAGTTATAACAGGAAATTTTGCAATTACGAGGGGAGTTTTGAGGAAAGTTTCCAGCCTCAACATGAAGATAGCATTACTCGTTAAAAATATTCTGATAATATAATTGTGCATGCATTGAGAGATAACCTTCAAAATATCAGCCATATTAGATGCTCAGTTGTTGTTTAATAGTTATTTATGTAATCGATGTTAGTGTTTCTGTAAATTCGTGCATTTAAAAGTAGAATACATCTACATAAATTAAAACAGAGGTGGACACTGCATCATTTGCTACCGTGAAATTTTGGCCAGCTGGATTTAAACGTGATTGTACCAGCTGGTTGACGATGAAATTTCGGGACGACAAAAACTGCAACCATTGCCGATAATATTGAAAAAGTTTATCAAATGGTGCTAGACAACCACCGAATAAAGGTTAGAGGGATAACAGAGGCTGTTGGCATCTGGAAACAACGTGTTTGTCATATATTGACTGAAGATTTGGTCATGAAAAAGCTAACCGCGCATTTAGTGCCGCGATTGCTCACTCAGGACCAAAAACACATTCAAATGAACATGTCCGAAGCCCTGTTGGAGCAGTTTTAGCGAAATAAGTTGGAGGTTTTGTATCATTTAATAATTGTAGATGAATTTTGGATATACCACTACAATTCTGAAACCAAAGCACAATCGATACAGTGGACTTCGAAGAGTGAATCGACTCCGAAAAAGGCGAAAACTGTTCCATCGCCCGGGAAAGTGATGCCGACTATTTTTTGGGATAGTCATGGAGTTGTGTTAATCGACTATCTTGAAAAGGGAAAAACAAAAATAGGAGCATACTACGCATCATTATTTGGCAAGCTGAAGACAGAAATTGCGGAAAAACGGCATTTGAAGAAAAATACATTTTTGTTCCACTTATATAACGCATCGTCTCACACTTCAGTGGTCGCCATTCACTATATCTGACCCCCTGCAATTTTTTTTTTCTCTTTCCTAGGGTCAAAATTTCTCTCGAAAGACAAAGATTTTCAATGAATGATTAGGCCATCATATTTGTGAACGACTATTTTGCAGAACAAGATGTAAAATATTATTTGGACGGATTAAAGAGATGGGAGCATCGCTGAGAAAAATGTATATAATTACAAAGAGACTCTGTTGCGAAATAAAACTGAAAATGGCAAGAAAAATACTTGTTTCTGTGTTAGGTAAATTTTTCAGACTACCCTCGTATGATATTACTTTTTAAAACTTATAGATCGTCCTTCAATCTCTTTATATGAAGCGAAAGACGTGTATTTGAATAAGTATAATAATATATTCGATTAATATCTAACAGCTATTTTTTTGTTACATCGCTCGATTCGTACGAACATCTAACATTTTACAATCCAGTGATACATATACAAACTTTTATAATTCAAAATTATTTGATCGAAAATTATTCAGTAAAATAAAACATTCTGTAGACGACCCTGTTCATCAATTATTCATTTCATCGAATTAAAACAACTTTCCCAAACTCGATTTGTTCTTATTAATAAATAATTAAATTGACTTCCCCCTCCTCCTCTACCTCCTACAAAAAGAGGTATAGGGTTGCCATAAATTACAATTTCGAATTGCAATTACAGTGAGAGTGAAAGAAACCCGACCGAGAACAGGAATTATCGGTTTGTACAAATCGTTTTAATGGGGGAGCAGTGCCTAATGAATCGTAACTTAACTACGTACACATTTTCATGAACGAGCTTCTGTTAAAGGGAACATATACGAGGGTTATTCTATCTGTTTTAAGATATATTGACATGATCAAAAAGTAAGGTGACTTGTCTTAAAAGTTCGCGCGCTTTATGCATCGATACAGCCATTTGTTTTTTAAGTTTTTTGGTCTGGTCTTTTTTTATGGTTAAAACATTTTGTCGGCGAATTTTTTAAATGGTTAAATTTATCGAGCAAATAATTTGTATTAAATTTTGTCCAAAAAGTGAAATATCTTGTGTTGATGTATTAAACATGTTAAGAAATTATTGCAGTGATGAAGCAATGCTCAAAAAAAAAATTACAAACGGTGCAAGGATTGTAGTGATGGTAGAGCTACAGTTGAAGATGGACCTTGTTCAGGAAGATTGTCTACATCCACCAACGAAGAAAACATTACCAAAATCAAAAATCTTGTACTGAATAATATCCTCGTCATTTATGTGAGTCCATTCGAAAAAAAGTCCAGATTTGCGGCAAAACAATTCATGGGTTTTGCATCACGATAACGCTCCATTGCACACCGCAATAGTTATTAGTTAATTTTTCCTAAAAAATTAAATAATATATATATATATATATATATATATATATATATATATATATATATATATATATATATATATATATATGTATATGTATATATATATATTCAAGTACCATATTCACCAGATACGGCATTCTGTAACTTTTTTCTGTTTTTTCGATTGAGGAATCTAGTTTATACTCCATTTTGAGTCCCTAGAATTAGTTCAAGAGAGTTCGTTGTTTTGAAGGAAATATCAGATATCGAGTATAAAAACTGTTTCGAATACTAGAAAAAACGTTGAAGTAAGTGTATTGAAGTGGAAGGGGATTACTTTGAAAGTGACAAAATAAATTTCGATGAATAAATGAATGCTTTGTGTTTGATTTAAAAAATCATCTTACTTTTTGATCATAGTACTAGTAGATGAGAAAAACTTTTTTGAACTTTAAATTTCATACAACTGAACCGACAATTTAATTTTTTTATTTCACCGTCAAGTGTTGCCATTTGGATTTTTAAAATATCAAGCGGGTTAGCGTTTGATGAACATAACCGCAAAAATCAGTCTATTGTTTATGAGGTGGAGGTTAACTGGCTGGTCATCTGCAAGTGTTAACTGTCTGGGTTGTCAATACTTATGGCACTCTCCCATACTCTCAACCATGCCATTGTTTAAAAGAAATACTGAACAATTTAACACTTATCTTTATTTGCAATTAGCATGTAATTTGACATCGAATTATCTCTGATGACTACAGGTGCATCATGCTAAGATCAATGTCTCCATGTCCCCCAGGTCTTCTTTTGCATGCCTTTTGCTTTAACTAGTAAGTAGTAACTAGTAAGTAGTAACTAGTAGTAGTAACTAGTAGTAGTAACTAGTAGTAGTAACTAGTAGTAGTAAATAGTAGTAGTAACTAGTAGTAACTAACGCCAACAAAATCGGTACAAACAGAGAAAAAAATGGTCTCAATGTAAATACACGTGCATCAGATTTAATTGATTGTCACATTATTCGCCAATAGCAAATTAACATAAACGTTAAGTGTTTCCTTTGGACAATAGTGTGGTTGAGAGTGTTGAAAACTCGCATTGCATTGGCAAAACTGGCAATTTAACCGTTATACATACGCACATTTTCAAAACCACAAGTAGTGTTCACGATTTTCCATTCACTTCACGTTTCATTAAAAGAAAAGTGCTGTTGAAATAATGTTGCTGCATATGAAGAAAACGATATAAGTAATAAATACTACGTAAAAATGTTGTATCAGGTATTTTGCCAAAGGGATATGTTTTAGGGATATGTCGCTTTAGTCCTCTACAGCATTTGTATCATCTCCTTTGTGGCCGATGGTTGTTTTATATTAGCTTTGTCGCTAAACGTTTTGAACTAATTTGTTCCAACGTGGTGCCACCAGTTTCTCCGTCGTGTTACGACCCATCTAGCAACGTCTGAAACTCCAAATTATTCTCTTACTGAATGATTGGTTATTTTATTTCATAATTTTACTCAGTGGCGGCTCGTGGGTTTCTAAAGTGGGAGGGCGTAGAAGAAACTACTACTGCTGAACATTTTTTTTGCTTTCCCCTTCCTTCTTTTTACTTTTTGTATTATTGAAACCCTATACAGGAGGTGAACCAGGATTTTTTTTTTAATATATTTTAAAATATTCTTATTTAAAAAGTACTAGCCAGTGTGTACACAGCACGTACACGTAGCAAATCCCAAATCAAAACAAGTATTCGAAAGGCGAACGAAATACGCGACATGAGACATATCAAAAGTCCATACCCGTCAAATCAACGTTTAAAACTAATTACCGATGCGCTCGGTTGCAGGGAATCTACGTCCAAATCGCATGTTTTAGAAAGCAGTTAAACCCCCGAATTCTGGCAAACAACAAAACATGTAATGCCAACGACGATATAAGATGACTAGCGTACGGTCGCTGGAGGTAAACGTCCGACCAACGATGTGGCGAGAGGATGGAATTTTTATACGAAATTTTTGGTGTGATGGGTCGACAGGCGTTCTTGTACATTTGGAGATTTAAATTTTTAATAATATCTTAAAGTGAGTTAAAGGGAAAAAACTGAACGGAAATAAAATATGGTATTTTGCTCCGAAAAATTATTTAGTGTGATAAATGCTGGAGGGGCGACGCCCCAACACCCTCCCTCACGAACCGCGACTGATTTTACTCCTTCGATGTTGCTGAGCGTTTTTATTTCCACTGTTGCTAATATTATTTTCTTCGTTGAGGTATCGGTCCTCATTTTTGCTCCATATGTGACTACAGTTCTAACGCATATTTTAAATCTTGTGTATATAGCCTTAAATATTAAAAAGATTGAAATGATTGAAATTGATGAACCTCAAGCATTACCGGGCAAAAACTCAGCGAAAACTGAGAAGTAGCTTGCAGTGCTGCTTGCGTTATGCTGAAGGTAATTTTTATACTTTTACATGCAGTGGATGAGATCTAGAAGAAAAGCAGATGCGTTCCCCATGAATTGTCCGATGATAACAAACATTAACAATGTGAGATCGCCCTTTGCTTCCGGATGTATGAATGACCCCCATGACCCCAAGCGTTAAAATTTCATGAGTTGACCCTAGACAATATTCGACATTCACACCCAGAAACTTCTGCTCAGCATATGGATGAATTTAAAAGATATGTTGTACTACGAGTTATTACAACCGGGCGAAACGTTATGGCAGTCCGCTATCAATAGCAATTAATAAATTTGAGCGATGTTTTTGAAAAGTATCTGCTTCATGACAATACCAATACCTAACCTAACCAAACATACTGCCTTATCAATACCACTTTTCCGGTCTCTGCATTATGTATTAGTCAAATACCAACATTTCCTAACATTTGATGAGATACAAAAATGCTTTGATTACTTTATCGCCTCGAACCCGGTGAACTTTTATTATGAATTTGCAAGCGGTCAACCAATATTTGTTTATTTTATTTTTTAACAAATATTTAACAATTAATTACATTTTTGAATAATGTTGTTCTGCTCAATTTATTAAAGGTTGTCCAACAAGAGTGTCAGAACTTTAAAATGAGGGTACAATGATAACTACAAGAGATAATCCGGTAATATTTATTTTATCTTGAACAACAAATAATGGCATTAGGTTTTGAAAATAATGCCGTTCAAATGTTCCCCTTGGCATTGTCTCGTTTGCATATATCGGGTGGTATATTTTCAGTGGTAACCTAAATGTTTCGTTTAAGGTCAGGATTTGTTCGAGGTTTATTTTTATAAACCAGAGATTTAACATCATCGCAAAAGATAATCCAAGGGCGTGAGGTCGCATGATATTGATAGCCGATTGACATTACCATTTTGAGAAATAACGCATCCAGGAAACCTTTCTTTTAATAAATCCATTGTCCGGTCACATATGTGACAAGTTATATCGTCTTGTTGAAAGAAAACATTGTTTATATTTTTTTTATTTTTTGGGGTTTTCGCCACGATCTAAAACTCAAAAAAATATCAAAAATATCTGTTCTTATATAAGTAAAGAATCACTGGGTAAAAAACAAAAACAAAATGGAGACAAATTTCTCAGTGATTCTTTTTCTGTAATAAATTTGCCTAACGAACAAAATTTTTAAAATCACGAAAATTTTCAAAAATAAATACACACTTTCGAACCATTAACATTTCGGGAGTTCTTCTCCTCTCGTTTTCAAAAAAGTAAAGTAAAAGTGAAGTGTTAGGATTAGAGGCGCATCAGCAATTAGGCTATTTAGCGACTGGACCTACAGCTTAACGTGAGTTCCGAACCACGGTCGTCAGCTTCCAACAAACTCAGGCCAGCACCCCCCCCCGGGCTATAAACCCTTGGTTATGTGCCTACCCATCAGGGAACCTACCGACTGGCGATTGACCAACGTTCTCTCTTCTTCTCAGAAGGCATCCGGCCTTACCCAGCCTTTAACTGGCGTGACTGAGGGGTAATTCGTAATCGGATTTTACACTCTTGCCTAGAAACAATCACAAACATTTAGGAAGTAAACAGACAGAAGAAACAGAAGAAAAACAACATTCCGAGCGCTGGAATCGAACCAACTACCGATCCAGTGCGGTTTCGGCACAGCAGCGGCAGGCCGCTGCTCTTACCGTCCGCACCAACGCGACCGGCCGTTTTCAAAACGAATTTAAAAAATAAGTTATATTCATTTCTATATATAGTGAAAAGATAGAAAGTAAATATATTTTGTGTATATGTCAGTGATACTTACAGTGACAATAAGTTTCATTGACATATACACAAAATATATTTACTTCCTATCTTTTCAGTATATATAGAAATTAATATAATTTATTTTTGAGATTCGTTTTGAAAACGGGATGAGAAGACCTCCCGAAATGTTAATGTTCAAAAGTTTGTATTTATTTTAAAAAAGAAATTTTTTCTTTTTTAAAATTTGTTCATTAGGCAAATTTATTACAGAAAAAGAATCACTGAGAAATTTGTCTCCGTTTTATTTTTGTTTTTTACCCAGTGATTTTTTATTTACATAAGAACAGATATTCTTGATATTTTTTTGAGTTTTAGAGTGGCGAAAAACCCAAAAAAAGAAAAAAAAAACAGATTCAGACAATATTAACATTGTTTATATCCGCATATATTAGTTCAGGCTAAAGATATTCTGTTAATAGTTCTCTTTTCAATTTCTCTAGAGCTTTGCTTTCTAGAGTTTCGCTTTCCTGCAGTTTCGCTTCGCTAAAGTTTCTCGTTCCAATTTCTCTAGAGTCCAATTCGTGTATCGTGTATATTTCCATTGTAAAATAACATAGGTACTGAACACGGTAGTCGCCACCATTTATCTATGAGTGAAATTTACCATTTCAAATTGTTTTGCCGCTAATACGTTTCAAAGTCCGAACACTCTTATTGGAAAACTTTTTACATGCATTTTTTTAATCATTTTGATTTTGGAACCTTTAGTATTAAGTAAAAACTTTATTGAGTTTCACTATCATACGAAATCGCATTAAATTAGCTGACGTCCATTTTACTAACCAAGTTAGTATCATTAGGATATCATTAAAACTAAAGCTTAACCTATTTCGTTTCCAATTTGTGCCTAAACCTAATGCTGTGAAGAATATCAAATTTGCTGAAGCGTAAAAATGTACTCGTCCGTAATTATAGTGAACAAAAGTCTATATGAGATTGGCCTTTCGTCTTCATTTAGAATATTTTTTGTTTAGCTAATAGGTGCTATTAGGTGTTAATGTCGATTTTTTCGCAAAATTTGAGCGTATTTTTTCAAAACAAAATAAATTACCTTAACAATCAAAGTGTTGGCCTTCGTTAGCTATTACTTTTTTCCGTGGTTCTGTCAAGGAATGTATTCCGCGCCAAAAGAACTTTTGATTTTTTGAGGCCAACCATTCATCAAGCCAAATTTTCACTTCTTCGTAAGAATGTAAGTCCGGTTAACCGTAATGAATGCGGCGGATGGGGTAGAACTTCCCATTTAATGTTTTCCAAATAGTTTTTTTACACATTTTGCAACATGACGCCAAGCATGGTCATGTTGAAAAATTACTTGATCGTCTCTTTGGGCATATTCTGGTCGTTTGTCCTTCAATGCTCGGTTCAACTTTATCAATTGTCGGTATCTATCGATAGTAATCGTCTCACCAGGTTTCAACAGTGCCCCTAGTATCCCACCTAATACACAGCAAACCTTCTTTCCTTGTACATTGCGCACTGGTTGTGATGTTGAAGGTTGGTCTGAGTCTACCCATGATATTTTGCTATTTGGGTTGTCAAAATAGATCCAATTTTCATCACCTGTCACAACACAATGCAAAAAAAACTTTTCTTTTCTGCCTTAAAAGCAAAATTTCACAAGTAACTTTCGCCTTTCAATGTCTCTTTCCTTCAATTCATATGGAACCCATGTTACTTTCTTCTGGATCTTTTCCAATGCGTGTAGATGTTCGGAAATGGTGGATTGAGCAACATTCAATACTTCTGCCAATTGTTTCAACGTATGAGTTCAGTCTTCATCCAATCATACTTGCAAATCTGCATCTTCAAACTTTTTCTGCTGTCCTGCACACCCCTTGTCTTTTATATCAAAATCATCACTTTTGAAACGTTTAAACCATTGTTTATAAGCTTTTTAGGTTAGAACATGTTCACCATAAGCTTCAACCAATAATTGATAACTTTCAGTAGCCGTTTTCTGCAAATGAAAGAGGGTTATTAAACTTCCCTGCAAAACGTCTTTTTCTGATACATAATTCGACATATCGAAGCTATGAAAAACTATGGTTTTTGCACAATGACTATTAATAACGAACTGGATTTTGATGCCGTATGTTTACCGTCCAAATTACCATCGACGTGACTTAGCAAAATCGACATTATTAACCGAAACACCTATTATTTTGATACTTTCGTATGCATCTAATAATCCTCTATCTTAAACATATATGTCATTTTAAGTTGCTTAAATCTACATGTGATTGGTTTTATAAATATGTTGGGCAACCGCAGATATATATTTCCCGCTTATAACCGCTGGTATATATTTTACTTATAGCCGCGGTTTTAAGATATTCGAATTTTTCTCGTTATTATTGTTTGATTTTATTTTCCTAGCCGAATTGTATGTACCAAATAGGTATACGTCATATGTCTTCTCATCAAGAAAGAAGTCTCTACTGTTTCAAATCGCAGAATGCATCTTCACTTAACTACTTCATCAACACTTAAAGCACGTTAGCGACGATCACCGACCTTGCCCTTTGCGAGGTCATGGTAGATCCCTCCACTCAAAGTTCTCGGGGAAACTCTAAGAGGGCTACTTGGCTAAGAACTCATACAAAAATTCGACATCTCTTACAAATAGCTCATATATCGCTTCTACATGGTGGAAGGTGGACAAGACGCACATTAGAATGGAGACCGCGAGATACGAAGTAATCTAGACTTAAACAGATATACCACAAAATACAAAATCACTTGTTTTTCATTTCTCGACGCGAATTTCGTTAACTACGATATAAATATTTCTAACTTAAAACGTAGTAGACGTGTGGACAACATAGGGCTTTGGATGCATATGAGAATATTTAAAAAGCAAAATGTGAGAATACCATGAATAAGGCATAATAAAGCATATTCCATATAATCAATGTTTTGGAAGTATTAATCCGACGATTTGTTAATTTCACGGTTCATACGGTATATACATTTCATTAGGTACGGTTTTATATAAATTTACTATAGTTTAGCGTTTTGATGTCACCAAGTTATGTTGGTGTTTTACGGTAAATCTATTTGAGTTTACCTTTGGTATTATCATTGACAGTATTTATTATAAAAAATAGAACAAATGAGAAATAGACGAAATAATTGATAAGGGAATGTTGCATTTTATTGAAAAGAATAGACTCACCATCTTTTTGACTTCTTCTGGATAAATCCTGTGCCAGATCCATATCTAAACTACTTTCTGAATCGGTATCCCTACCGCTAAAATCTCTATTTTGTTGATATGGTTCGGCCACAGGCGCATTCCACTGTACTATCTGAGGAGTTTGATTTTTTTTCGGTCCACAATCGCTCATCAAGGCTTCAATGGAAAACGGCCTGGGTACAGGTCTGGTCGGTATTGACTCCGCCGATGACTTAATATCGGTTTGATCACTAGGTATTTCCATTTTTCTGTCAGTTAGCTACCATCAGAAGCGATTTTTGCGTCACTAAACTGTCACAAACTACACGCACACTGATATTCAACCACTAATAGCAGCCTCAAGCGGACATATGAGTCAACAACGACAGTTCATAAAAAAGTCGTGCCAACACTGACGAGTATGACGATCAACAGAGGTTGTCTCTTCCCGTCTGGTCGAACGCCTCTTTTCGCAGAAGTCGGAGGCGTGACGGTGCACGAGTAGGCCCACCCTCGAGGATTCATTGGCCGAACGCCGACCAATGGCACTAGATCAATCAGCCCGACCGTTCAAGGTATTTATAATATTTAATTAGCTAGAGAAAACACAAATTAACGTAGCGTGTATGTGTCTAGCGACAGTGGCGTGTTTAGGACAAGGAGGCGGAAACTAATCAATAGGACAAAGCAACGTATTTGTAATGTTTCAGATCTTCAATTTGGTCGTTGTTAACGCACATAATTATGCTGAAGATTTTTTTTGATAGGATAATTTGGATTAGTCAATGAGAAAATTGTGTTAAATTATAAACAATAATCATTTTTATGTGAATTTCTCAAAAAAAATGTAGTTGCTTTAATTTTTACGTAATGAGAGTTTACATAATCAGATTAAATTAAGTTGAAAATAAAACGACTTTTTCTATGGACTTTCCGAAGCGATTTTTATTGGATATATCTTGATTTTTTGCCAACATTTAGCATTTTACGCAATCTCTGATCAATTTCATCGATACCACGCCGGATTGTTCTTTCTTTTGCGATCTCCAACTGTTTATACTGCCTTAGACCTTGGATTTTAAATAATATCACAAAAATATGTCGCACGGTGTTACATCCCAAGATTTTGCTGGTCAATTTATGATTATGACCACGAATTTGGTGGTGCAATAAGTCAATTGTTGCTCCATTTGTGTGGCAAGTGGCGCCATTCTTCTGTAACCAAATTTGTTCAGAGTTCGTCTATATCGTCTAGTTGGTACTAAAAAACTGTTGTCATGTTACTGTAACGATTGCTATTCACAGTTACCGTATTTCCACCTCATTAAAAAAAATTGGATTTTATTAAAAAAAATCTACTTCATTCAGTGACTCGTTTGAAATGCATTTCATGAATTACGCAAGGATTTTGCGAGACCCAAATCAGACAATTTTGTTTGTTTATGAAAGAAACATTCGCGTTGAAAATGAGCCTCGCTCTGTCCTGAGCTTTCTTCTGTCATTCGAGTCCAATATAAAGGGTAATTTTTTTAGTGTGTCCGAACTTCCGACAGGGGTCGCTGTCAAACGAACTGTGAGTTTGCGCATAAGTCTCTAAATCTGTGTCTCAATAGTCTGGCAAATCACAAAAAAAAATTGTGCGTTTCGAAGAAAATATCAATCGTCAATACCAATATTTATCAATTCGTCGCCGATCGAAGGAATTTGGGGTTTGTTATTCGACCACGTGGATTATTTAATTCCGAACTTGAATGTTATTGATCTAGAGAACCTGTGGTTGCAACATGACGGCCTCACATGTCATTGTGCCAACGCAACAATCGATTTATTTAGGGAACAACTAGTTATTAAAATTTATTTCGAAGAACGGACCTCTTAATTGGCCACCAAACTCAAAGTCATGTAATTTAATGCTTTTAGATTATTTTCTTTAGGGTTATGTTAAATCTTTGGTCTATGCCGATAAACCGGGAACTAGCAACAAAACAGAAGTAGCCGCGGGGGACATTTGTTGGAAATTGTTTTCAAACATTAATGCCATTAAAGTTGTATCACATAAAATAAATAGTTTCAAGGCATTTCATTTGGTTGATGTTTTATTTGAATTTAAAGTTCGGACGCACTAAAAAAATCGTCCTATAATTTCATCAGTCCATCGGGTCATCAGTCCATCGTGTCATCAATCCATCGTGTCATCAGTTCACCGTGTCATCACTCCATCATCGTGTCATCAGTCCATCGTGTCATCAGTCCACCGTGTCATCAGTCCATCGTGTTTTCAGTCCATTGTGTCATCAGTCCATCGCGTCATCAGTTCATCGTGTCATCAGTCCATCGTCCATCTTCGTAGACGTTTGTAATTAATCGGTATACACTCCAGGATTGCTTTGGTCCACCTGTCGTCACTTCGCTATATGGCCTGCCCACCTTCATTTCAATTCCTTTATTTTTTCCATATCACATACTTTCATATGTTCTCTGATCCATGTGCAGGTCTGTCTGATCCTCTTTGTAATAGCAATCATATATCTTTCTATTCTCATCTGTGCTATCTGAAGTTTTTGAACTGATTGTGATGTGAGTGTCCAGGTTTTACTTTCCTATGTCATAACGAGCAGAACGCACTGATCAAAGACTTTTGTCTTTAGACAAATTACAAGTTTGTTTTACAAAGCACTTTGTTACAAAATTTGTTGTTTGTTACAAAGTACATGTTTTTTCTTAAACACTATGTTGAGCCTGCGAAATGCCTGTCAGCTACATGTAACACGCCATCTCACCTCCTGAGCGGTAACAACATCCGAATCATCCATAAAATAGACATTCTTCTATTCTCAGCAAATTTATTGAACATGATCTTGCACTTTTTCAGATTTACTTTCAAAGCCCTTACTACCAGCCCTTTGCAGCTCTATATAGACATACTCTGTATTATATTAAAAAATAGTTATCTCCAAATTACGTCTTTCTCAAAAAAGAGTGAGAACGAGTCGAGAAAGAGTAAGAGTGAAGTGCTTTACGGGTTCGGACATGTAACATTACGATGGTAATGTTGCAGCATAACTAATATTTAGGTTACATGCTTACCTTTTAATTCGATTGATCAGAGACTTTTCTCTAATAGTAATATTTAATCAGCTCATAAAATTCGCTTTTTTCCATAATAGCAAAATTATCGAACTTATCTGCTTTTGAAGATTGTCAAAACAAAACTACCAGGTATATAAATATGAAACCGGATATGGAATTTTTGTATAGAAAATACACGTTTATTGAATGAAAATATTTAAGTATTGCCCATCGCTAGCTATACATTTTTCCCACCCGTCTGACCATTTGTGGATACCACGCCAAAAAAAAACTGTTGCTCTTTTGAGGCAAACCAGTCATCGAGCCAATTTCGTAAGTGAAGCACTGCTCAGCAAGTGCGTGTCCCATCGATGCAAATAAGTAGTAATCGGACGGAACCAACTCTGGTGCGTAAGCCACATGCGAAAGTATTTTATAAATGGTGCATTTTGCTTCATGATAATGTAGCAAAATCAATATAATCAAAGTAAATGTGTTGCCTTTTTTGATATTCTGTATGTATTTCACGCAAAGCTTGATTCAAATCGATCATTGAAATTTGTTGTCGGTAGCGTTCATTAACGGTTTTGCCAGGTTCACTCTTCTGATTCCACCAAACACATGACATCACATAGAATTGTCTTCCGTCCATAGCGATTTGGCCTTGCAGTGGATTTAGCCTTGCAGTGGATGTCGGTGGTTCGCCTGGAGTTTAAGCCTACGATTCTCAAAATATATCCACTTTTCATCGCCAGTCACAATTCGCTGAAGAAATGACTATCTTTTGTACCTGACGAGCAGCATTTCGCAAGGTTTTTCTGTTTTTCTGCTGTTTTTCATTCAGTTCATGTGGAACCCATTTTCCTATTTTCTGGATCTTTCCCATGCGTTTCAAACGTATAGAGACGGCGTCTTGTATCAGATTTAATTGATCAGCCAGTTGTTGCTACGTTTGAGCGTCATCTTCAAACTTTTTCGGTAGTCTTCCACGTTCTTCGTTTTTCACTTCAAAAATCGCCACTTTTGAATTTTTTAAACCATTCAAAGCACTGTGTTTTACCAAGAACATGCTCACCGTAAGCTTCGACTAGCATTCGACGCGATTCTGCTGTTTTCTTCAAATGGTAACAGATGTGAGATGTCAACTTACCAGGGTTTCCATGCCATTTCTTGCAAGAATGTTTTCCAGCTGAGATAACAGTGTAAGTTTCTGATCTTGGAGCAAGACCCAACCCAAGTCATTTGGAGACAATTCATTTTTACCCACAGACACCTTAATTAATAAATCATCATACACAATAACACTACACTTTACATAAAGTCTGTCGTCTTCACCATTTAGGAGAGAGTTGCCGAATTTGGACCACTTAAACATTTTTTTATATATGAGCTTGTAAAAGCATTTTTAATAAAAACATTTAGGTGGAAAATAATTGTACTATTGTAATCTTCAAACTAACATAACTATTTTTTTATTTTAAATTATCATAAAAAATTAATTTTTAAAAATTGAGTGTTCGGTCCATCCAAGGAAACCGGTTTCTTGCGATGGACCACTGGTTCCTTAGAATGGACCATTAAGTATAATTAAAACAAAAACACTTCTTGATCTTTGAACTCACACCAGCATATTTTCTATGAACCCAAGCGTGACGTGTTACGTGAACGTTATCAATACTTGATAATCATTGTGCTTTTTGAGCAATACTTCTTTGTGCAGGCCTGGCTGTGATATTTTATGAAGAATATTCTCAAAGTTTTTACGCTTTTTCTCCTGAGAAATATAAACAACAGCGGAATCACTGCCGCTTTCACTGTCATTGGGTATTGACGTACTTGCTGAATTTCCAGTAATTAATTCAATTTCAATAACATTACCACAATGTTGAGGTTCACTCTCAACAAACAATTCGGAATTTATGTAAACTGATTCTGATATAGTAACAAAGCTTGCAGGGGGTGCCCCCAATTTGAAGATCTTTATTGAATTTTTTTCTTTTAAAAATGATCATCGGAGGAACATAAAACCCAGCAGCACTGAACGCGCATACCATAGTTGTAAGAACGCCACGTTCAGCACTTGTTACGCCTCCTACTTGGCGTTTACCTTTACAAGCAACCACCTTTTGTAGAGTTTTTTGTACTGTCGAAAATCTCGATTCATCGACATTAAAAATAGTTTCTGCGGTAAAATTAAACTCATCCACAGTTTTTTTCTAAAATATCAAAAAATTGCCCTACGTTCTCTCTATTGAAGCCTCGTGTTCTTACCATTGAGGTACCTTCAGGTTTTCGTATTGAATGTTGCGGAATTGTGCGCATAAATGAGTAGAACCACTTTTTCCCTGCTATTTTCTTTTCTTTATTAAATATATGTGGCAAAGATTATTTTTTAGCGACTTCGAAAGTTAGTTTTCACACTCCAGCTGATAGTCAAACCAAAAAAAACATTCTTCAGGTTGAAGAATATGTTTGGTTAGAAATGTTTCCATGTATAAATATGGGCTGTCTACCAAGTGGTTTCACTTTATTTCCAGTAGTATTTTTTTCATCCGCATATCTCTTTATAGTTGCTTTAGGTACATGATAAATACGGCTATACTCATTCAAACCAGTATCACCATTCCTATAAGCTGCAACAGAGTTTAATAAATCGCTTTCGGACCAACGTCCGTAATGTCCTCTGTTAGCCATATGGACCCTAAAAGACATAAAAGATTAATTTGGAATTGTAGTTTATCAGGGTTGCTTAAATTGGACCGGTCCATTTTGGGCAACTGCGATATGATCCAATCTAAGCAACTTGACTCATAATGCCAAACTATACTACATAACCCTACTTTTAACTTGTGCTAATAAAACTATCACACTAATTTGTACCTGAATAAATTTGCTTTTAAAATATGTAATACAATTGGTTGTTCTTACTTTAACAATGATCCAAAGTGTTTCGTTAACATCTATTAAAACACTAATTCTCCTCTGTCTCCACTGTCAACAATGTATTGCATTACTACTTTTTGCAGCAACATGGTTTACGCTAATGTTCAATATAGCCCACATTAGGACATATATGTTATCCGACCTAGATAGAGTGGTGGTCCAATCTAGACGGCGGTCCAAATTCGGCGACTCTCCCCTACATAATCTAACACATCTAAACGCATATGATTAGACATTCGGTCTATCTTCCGTTTTTGAAAAATAACTGAATTAATTTTTATTAAGAGGTCATCATAGCTTCATATTAAATCTCTGTTCATAAAAGCCTTGTTAGCCTCTTCATGTATTTCTAATTCTTTACGGCGCCAGGTGTCAGGATTCGTTCGTGATTTTGGTGCAGGTGTGGAAAGATAACTTGGCAAGTCGGAAAATACGTGTGGAACTGTTGTGGCATTGTTCATTTACTTAGGCCTATTCAACGTTTGTTGTGATATGTTTCTATCTTTATCAACTACACGTTCGCCCCTTATAATATCAGTGGACATAAAATGTTTTTCACACACTACGGAACTGCGACTTGGCATCCAATCTTTTCCTGGAAACAGCTCGTAGCCAAAACTGGCGAATGTTCTCATTTTAAGAATTAAAAAGGTGAACACCAGTCCATCTTTTTACGTACTATCATAGTTACTTCTGCACCCTAGGACACAGTAACGACGCGGCATCTAAAAAATAACCTCAAATCACTAGATACCCTAGAAAGTAAACTCTAAATACAGTAAATCAGAGCAATATACAATGATGACTGTTTTTCCACTTACTTTTACGATGAATATAATGATGTCGGAATACTTTATAATTTAAAAAATGAGAGAAAATCATTAATAATAAAATACATAAACTTTTAACACTATAGGCGAGAAGTTGAAGCCGAACTACAGGCGACGTTGCCAGATTTCTCAGTTCATGGCTTGTGTTAACATTAAAGAATGTTATGGATGGAGTTATCCACTACGTTATTATAGTTCATTTTAATCAATTAAATGATTTATTATTTGTTTTTTATTCATGTGGAATATTTCTGTGTGCAAATTTTTAACATTCATTTTAATTTAAACGAGCAAAAAATTAAATCTAACCCAATAAATGGTTTAGTTCTGTTACTGTTAAATGTTAATAACATTTTCATGTATTTTATTCCTTGTCTTCTACATCAAATGGAAAATGCGTTCAAAACTTACTAATGATAACGAATTTTCGAGTGTCTTGTTTCAGTTAAGAGTTTCAAAATGAAACTTATGGTAAACCACAACCAGACGAGAGATATTTCGTTTTTCGCACAAATTTCAATTAAGCCATCATCACCGTCGTCAAGTCCGCGAATAAATATGAAGTTTTTCGAGCAAACGGAAATTGGGGCCATGACAATAACGAGACCCACCGTCACCAACAATCCCCACGTCCCCATTGCCCCCCCTCGACAAAGCTCTGGAATCGCGAACAGCGAAAATCGTTTAGCAACGAGAGGGGTCTGGGCTTTTGCACGGCCCCCGGGCATTGTCCCTCGGTCATTCTTGACGTTTTGGTTGCGGCATCGCCATTTGCATAATTGGTTTTTATTATTTCGAGATCCCTCAGCCGATTTGTTTATATTCCTTTTGGGTTTTCATTTTATTATTCGGATGATTTTAAATGAGCTGCCTTTACTCGATTAGGGGGCGCTACTGTTCAAGAAGGGGGAAGCCTTGGAATGAGTAACGATTTGATACAAATCACTGAAATAAAATTAGTCTTTGTGTTTATGTAATAGTAATTATATTTGTGTCATTAATTATCCAATTTGGTTTAGAATACGTAAGAAAGAAAAGAAAACTAAGTAAAATATCAAACAAAAAAAGTGTCAAAGTTTATTTTTATGTATGAAATTTTTAAAGCAATCATTAAAATTAATTATGCTATTAAAGTAACTGCTGGTTTAAAGCAGTTTGTTGATGTGAACAAACCACAATTTAGATGTATGAAATTTAAAATTACTTAGAGAAGTTAAAGATAGATTAGGATGATTTCAGTTATAGGTTACGGATATGCTTTAGTTTGAATCGTTTCCTGATGATGCTAACTTGGTTAGCAAAACGCGCGTCGAGTAATTTTAGTGCGATTTGATGTGAGTGGAAAATTGATTGTAAATTTTTGGTTTTATACTAAATCCTATTGGTACTACAGGATCAAATAAATACCTAGGAATCCTAGGTAACTATTTGAAAATTTGATGTATGCCAATTACACTGGTACTTCTACGCAGCAAAGTGTGTGTATGATACTAAGAAATGTAAAATTTTTGTTTGCGACGCATTTCTCTATCCCCATTCCAAAATTTGGTTATACTTGCGCTACCCGTTTTCCTCCCATAAACCGCCGCTGAATGTATAGCTGATTGAAGAAGAAAAGTTTTTTTGTTTCCAAAGGCCATGAAATCATTCGTCATTGACACACCAAATATATATTGACACACCAAAATATATAATATTCTCCGTTGTCCCAAATTGGCATCATTTGAGGTGAATTTTCTACTCTGAGAAAAGGAAAAAATCGCTCAAAAGGACACAAGTCTCAAGCCAGTCAAAATAATTAAAATCTGTTGACTAGGGGGGATGGGGAGCCACAGTGATGTTTTTTTCGTGCTCAAAACTCGTTAATTAAAATTGCTGAGTGACAAGGCGCATTGTCCCAATGCAGCACCTACGTGTTCTTGATGTTCGGTCTCACATAAATGATTCTTTTTCAAAGTATTTCAAGAAGTTCTCCGTAAAAATACTGGTTTACGGTTTGGCTTTGAGATATAAACTCCTTATGGACCATCTCCTGGCTAACAACAAAGTAATTCAGCATGCTTTTAATCTTTCATTTGCTCATTTTGGCTTCTTTTAGTCGTAATGATGTTGAAGTGTGCCATTCCTGACTGGCGCTTTGTTTCCGGTTCGTATCCAACAATCCCGTCACCAGTAACGACACATTCCAGAAAATGAAGATCATTTTCAATTGCCAATTAAAATTTAAAAACATGTTTATTTTCTGTTGTTTTTTTTTTGATCCTGCGAAAGGTTTTTCGGAACAATTTTCGTGCATATTTTCTTCATCCCCAATTCATTGATCATAATCCGATGAAGGGTTGTGTGAGTCAAATTGAACTACTCCTTGATTATTCTGGCCACCAACTGACGATTAAAACGCTTAAGATCCTGAATTCTGTGGACATTTTTATCACTTTTTACAGTTGCAGGTCTTCAGCTGCGAGGTTCAGCTTCAATAGAGTCTCGTCTTTCTGAGAATGTCTTAAACCACATGAAAACTTGGACGTTTGACAAAAAACTGTTTCTGTAGGCCTGTTGAAGTTTTACAAAAGTTTCCGTCACACTGTGCCCTAGCCTGAAACAAAACGTCATAGCGCACCATTGCCCGAAATTGTTGTCACTCATTTTCAGAATGCACTAGAAAAATCCGATTTACGAAAAGAATTGCTACGGACCACCAAGTGACTCTAGGAAGTTCAAACTCGTACTCAAGACGCATCAGCTGTGGCCTACCTACGTTCCATAGGGAAGCCAACACGAACAGAGCCAACAGGGAAGCCAGATAGAACGCTACGCCATCGTCTCATTACTTTATTAACATACTTCATATTAAGATACATAGACATACCTTGGGATTACGGGATTATTTAAAGAACAAGGTTTATATTAGCTTATAAAATTTAAAATAATACCTGGCCTAAACTCATAATTCAACGAGAAATATCCAGAATTTGATAACGAGTAATATAGGGCTGAGATTGGAAGAGTATCTACGAAGTGATGGAAGTCACAACATTTTCAAACGTTAGCTTTAAAATATAAAATGATTTTTTTTTTCATTTTGTAACGTGGTATAATTAGTTACTGAGTTCGTTTAATTGCGCATTTCTCTGCATCATCCTGCATTTCACGCGATGGATAATATGCTAGGCTGATTGAAAAGTTCACCGAGCGACACCTATAGAGCAGTAAAAGAACTATATGATTTACTACATTTAGAAGTTTTATTCTTCACATGAACATATGTGTTTCAAGTCGATCTGTCAATTCGTTCAGACAAAGACAACTACTTAAAGTAAACGTATCAGTGTTATTTTTTAAAGTGGAAAATATTGAAAATGGTTGTAATGTAAATGTTGTGTTGTAATGTAAATGTAAAAAAAGGTTTAAGGGTAATGGAAACTCATAGTGAAATGGTAAATGTATTAATTAATAATAATGGTAATTCTGATCAAAAACGACTTTGAGTAAAACTTTCTAGTCAACATTTGGATCTTTTTTGAAAAAATAAAATAGATTTTAAACTTCGTTCTGTAACTATGGATAAGACATGGGTTTACTTAGTGGACTAAGCCAGGTTGTTCAGTTCCGAAGCAGCCAAAGTGATCAAAATCGACCAAAAAGGTTATAGCATCAATTTTTTGGGATGCAAAATATATTTTGTTAATTGATTACCTTCAAACTGGTAAAATAATAAGAGGACAGTATTACTAAAACCTTTTAGATCAATTTGATGCAAAAATTCGTGTAAAAGATCTGTTTTACCGAAGAAAAAAAAATCATCAAGACAATGCACCGGCTCATAGAGGTGTTCTTGCAATGGTCAAATTGAAGGAGTTACACTACGGATTGTTGGTGCATCCACCGTATTCGCCAGATCGGGCCCCCTCTGACTTTCATCTGTTCCCAAACCTGAAAAAATTCCTAAATGGCAAGCGTATCTTGAAGGATTTCCAGAAAATCACTTTCCGCTCCGCGAACTTTTCAATTAGCCTAGTAACGTTCAAAACATTGAAATATGCCCGTAGTTACCAGATAGCACGACTAATACAATTTTTAAAATAACATTTCGGTTACTTTTGGATCATTCTGTGTATAAAAAGAAACAATTTACAAAATTATGTCAGAATTATATGACAAAAAATCACTTTCACTGTTATTGAATCAAAATAATCGTACGTCAATTATCTCTCATCGTCGACCCGAGATATAACTAACAACTAAAGAATAATCATCAATCGTAATTTAAAGACAAAATCATTTATTTCTACTAGGATAATTTCTTTTGGTAAATAATTTACTATTATTGAGGAATCATTAAAAGTGGTTCATTGATAATTGATACGTAAATTAATATTATATTGGATAGTTCCGTTAACTATGTTAGGTTGAATAAAAGAGGCATATCGAGGCAATTAGGTCCAACAAAAATTACCGGTTTTAATGCAAATGCACAAGGCTTCCACGATATACACAATAATTATGTTTTTAAATTATAAATAAGTTAAATTTATTCCTTCTAAATGGTCGATTGGTTTGTTGGAACGTAATTTTCTGGCTTCGGTGGAAATTGTCATGGAAAACTATCGTAATGACTGAGACATTGTAATTTTGAAATGTTCCCTTTTGAGTCGTAATTAAAAAGCGATCAGTTGGTAAATTGTACTCCACAATACTTATTGTCTTTTTTATATTTACTTTGTAATGTTTTATTAAGTTTATGTAAAAATATTAATCAGTTTTGAAATATCAAGCTTAGTAAAACTAATCTCGTTTATTTTTAAACGAAGGTTGCTATTTATGCATCCTGTATTGACAATGGTGTTGCTAGGTGCCATCTGACATATACATCGTAAAGTTTGACATTGTTGACTGTATACGCAGTCTTTTCGACTTCGACTTTTGGCGATGAAGCACCATCTAAAACCACTGTGTATCACTGGTTTAGTGAATTCAATCATGGCCATCGTTCGCTCACGGACGAATTTAAAGAAGGTCGTCAAAAATCGATTGTTGTATCAGAAAACATCGATACTGTGCGCGAACTGATAAAGCAAGATAGTCATGTAATATACCGTGAGACTGAGGCATCTCTGAAGTATGACAAGCATACTTAAGATTTTACATGAACATTTAACCGTGAAAATGATTTGTGCGCGTTGGATTCTGCATAATTTGACAATCACTCAAAAAAAAGCTCCTGTGAATTGGTGCAAAGAAATGCTCAAAAAATACAATCGTGATGCGTCTATGAATAACATCTACATAGGTGACGAATCTTGGATCTATGCGTATGAGCCGGAAAGTAAACAGCATTATTGCATGGGTCTTTCAAAATGAGCCAAACCCAACAAAAGTTGTTCGCGCAAGAAGTACTTCGAAACAAATGGTCGCCTGTTTTTTTGGGATGAATGTGCATGTGGATACAGTGCTGCTAGAGAGTCATAGAACGGTCAATTATGAATGGTACACAATGGTCTTTCAAACTCAAGTCAAGTCAAGAAATATGAAAAAACTACCCTCGACGAAAGATCATTTTTTACCATGACAACGCGAACTTTCACACATCGGACCAAACAACTGATTATTCAGTCATGATTTGGCACCGGATGATTTCTTTATGTTCCCGTCCGTAAGAATAAACTATGAGGTCAACGATTTTCGACACTAGAAGAAGCGGTTGATGCGTACAAAATGCATGTTTTGGAGATATCTCAATCGGAATGGAAAAGGTTGTATGCAAATTGGTTCAAGCGTATGCAAAAGCTTATCGATCATAGCGAAGAATATTTTGAAAAACAATAAAACCCTTTTGCAATGATAAATATTTTAATTATTACGTTAAAATGAGTGAAATAATTCGCGAAATTAAGGCAGTTTTAAGCTATTTTTTTTTTGAGAAAGGACTAAAAGCGACTGATACCGCTCGTAAGATTTGGGAAGTAAAGTAGGAAGTTGCCGTATCAATCCGCACCCCTCAGCTCTAGTTCAAATAGTTCGGGGAGGAAGACATAAGTCTTGAAGTTAGGGAAGAACAGACCATCCATGGTATCTCGATGCCGACTTTTTAAAAGCAGCTGTGGCTCATGATCCTAGAATAGGCACTAGGAAACTTTCAGGGGAATAGGAAGTATTCCACACTACCGGTAACCGGCATTTGTGCGGTATATGAATGGTGCCAACGAGCTGTAGAAGTATCCCCTATGAACTGTCTGCATTGCAAGCCACGCGTCGGGTTGAAGCGTGTAAAACTCTCTTCATAAACTCTACTAGTTTTCGATTCATCAAACGGATTGTTATCTGCGATGTAAAATGGATTTACTTCAATAAATCTAATGACGAAAACAGTGGGCGACAACCTCTTCCCGTAACAAGGTGATAATTTTGATAATGTGACAAATTTTTTAAACAATGTATATCAAAAGTACACGAAAACGCTTATACTTTTGTTACACCCTAGTATTTTATTATAATTATAATTATGGTTTCATAAGTTGTAAATTTCCTTATATTTCTTTGATGATATCACAGGCTGACATAATCTTTGTAACATTGATGAGAATGCTCATTTTGCGTTTCATTTAGTTAGTTATTAAAACACCTTTTCACAGAAATGGCCTAGCATGTCCTGTTTTCAAGTACCTGTTTCTGGTACTGCAAATTTAAAATATGTCTCCCCCCCTTTGTTAACCCAAAAAAGGGGCTTCTTCCGCCTCTCTATATTAAACTTGGACTAATGAAAACTTTGTCAAGGCCATGGACAAATAAGGTAATGGTTTCAAGTACTTGAACCATTGAATTGAAGAAATATTTCCTCAATTAAATGATTTCGTCCCGTTTTCAAATACCTGCTTCTCCTTTATATCATGGAGCCATTTGAGATTATTTATATCTGACTTTGGACTGAACAATGTAGGATTCACCACAAACCATGGACAACGAAGGTAATGGTTACAAGTACCTAAAAGAAATATTTCCTCAAATAAATGATGCAAAACTAAAAGAAGGCATATTTATTGGACCTCAAATAAGGAAGCTTCTAGGTGATTTCCTTTTCAAGAAAAAATAAATAAAAAGGAATTGGCAGCTTTGAAGTGCAGTAAAAGAATTTCTGGATAACAAGAAAGATGAAAACTATAAAAACCTCATAGATGAATTCCGGAAAGCCTGTGAAATACTAGCGTGTCCTTAAAAATGTATTTTTTGCACTACCATTTGGATTTTTTTCATGAAAATTTGGGTGCAGTAAGCGAAGAACAAGGCGAGAGGTTTCACCAGGTCATCAGGACGATGGAAGCAAGGTACCAAGGACACTGGAACTCATCTATGTTAGCCGACTATTGCTGGTTGAAAAAAAATAATGCTACAAAACACAAGAGGAAAAAGTGAAAGTTTTTGTCGCTGTATGTACATCCTTAGTAATGTCTTTCTTTCTGCACATTTTACACGTTTATATTAAATAAATATTTGATTGTAAAAATAGGTCATCTCCTTTTTTTCCCCACCATCGACCCCATGTAACAAAAAAACTGTAGGTGTTACAGTAATTAGCTTATCATTTTCGGATTTAGATACTACAAAATACTTCATATACACCTATTTTCATCAACGTTACTTCAAAAAAGTTTTAATTTATTGACCTGTGTTTGTATTATGACCTGTAAGGCAGATGATTTAGAACTTCCTAGCTCAGCTCGTTCAATTTTAATATTAGTTGCTAATGCTGTAAGGAATCATGCTTATGACAGTCAATCTCGACCCATTCTGGAGATTCTACTCTAATATTAAGTGAACCTAATTCGATTTGTCTTTCTCTTAAGCGTTTTGTTTGTTGGAACTAAGTTAGAAAGTGTTTTATCCTTATTAATATCGGCTGCTAAACCATTTTGTGGCTAATTGGGTCGGCATTGAGATACCGTGGCCTAGTGTTTCAAATAGTTTAAATAGTTTCTTCAGAGATAACGTTTTTTCTGTTGTAACTTAAGTCAAAGATTGTGCTAGTATAACCAAATGACTGTGATATTCATCAAGTATGATTCAATAGATGATATGTTCCGAAGTGTTAGGCGCGTATGTTTTATTATTTGTTTGTGGTGATTGATTAAATTATAGGCGTTAATGGGGATCGTTACAGAGCGATGATCAATGCTTAATTAATTTCGAGTTTGAATTGTATTGATCTGGAAGAGATGCGGTTCCAGAAAGATGGCTCCACATGTGATACAAGCAATAAAAGAATCGTTTTATTGAGGAAACAATTCAGGGGGAAAAATTATTTCGAGCAATGGATCTGTTAATTGGCCACCAATGGCCATGCGATTTAACATCATTAGATTATTTTCTTTGGGGTTATGTTAAATCTTAGGGCTATGCCGATAAACTAGCAACTATTGATGCCTTGGAAGCCAACATAACTCGGACAATTGCGGACATAACACAATTGGATTAACAGAATGCGTTTTGTCAGAAGTAGCCGTGGCGGATAAGTGTTCGAAATTGTTTTCAAACATTAATGCCATTGAATCAGTGGCGGTTCGTGAGGAAGGGCGTTGGGGCGCTGCCTCTTTACTATTTATCACAGTTTATCACAGACAATTTTTCAGAGCAAAACACCATATTTTATTTCAATTAATTCAATTAATGCGGATAAAAATTGCATTCTTTCGCCAGAATTTTTAAATCGTTGGTCGAACGTTTACCTCCAACGTCCCTACGCCACGTCCATTTATCCCGTCATTGGCGTTACATGTTTTGTTGTTTGCCAGAATTCGGGGGCTAACTGCTTTCTAAAACATGCGATTTGAACGTAGATTCCCTGCATCCGAGGGTATCGGTAATTAGTTGTAAACGCTGATTTGACGGGTACGAATCGTTTGATATGCCTCGCGTCGCGTATTTTGTTCGCTTCGCGAATACTTGTTTTGATTTGGGATTTGCTACGTGTCTACACACTGAATAGTACTTTTTTAATAAAAATAATCATCTTTTAATTGCAAACATGATGGTGTCTGATTTAAAACAGTTAATAATAACTAATTTAAGTTATTTATCGAATTTTCTTTATTGATTTGCAGTTACAATAAACGGTTTGAATGGTTTACTCTTCCGAAAACGGTAAGTACCTACTTATTTATTTCTTTATCTGCGCAACCAACAACAACCCATTCTCCAATGTCTTTGTAAGTAGTAACAATACAAACTTTTAATATTTTCCTGGTTCACCTCCTGTATAGGGTTTCAATAGAACGAAAAGTAAAAAGGAATAAGGGGATAGCAAAAAAAATTCTTCAGCAGCACTATTTTCTTCTACGCCCTCCCTCTTTAACACCTCATGAGCCGCCACTGCATTGAATGATATTTCACATAAAATTAATATATAGTTTCAGTGCATCTAATTTGGTTGTTGTTTTATTTGAATTTAAAGTTCGGACCCACTCAAAAATCATCTTATTGTCAAAAAAGGAAATTGCTTTTGATTTTTTTGTTCCTTCTGCTTCTTTTGTCCATTGCGAAGTTGCCATTCCTGGCCCCGACCCTTTATTTTCGGGTCGTTCAAAAATCCAAGACTCATCATCAGTAATGACACGTTCTATAAAAAGGGGGTAATTTTCAATCCGTTACTGGTGTTGTTTTATCCTGGGAAGGGTTTTTCGGAACCATTTTCGCGCAGATATTCTTCATATCCAATTCATTGGCCAAATTCAGATAAACGGTTGTGTGAGTCAAATTTAAATCTTTTTCGATTATTCTGACTATCAGCCGACGATAAGAATGCACAAGATCCCGAATTTTGTGGAGATTTTCGTCACTCCTTGCAGTTTTTCCGCTGAGAGGTTCATCTTCAATCGAGTCTCGATCTACTGAGAATGCCTTAACCGTCTGAAAACCTAGCTCCTTGACAAAAAAATCACTCTTTCCATAGGTCTGTTAAAGTTTTGCAAAAGTTTCCGTCAAACTGTGCCCAAGTCTGAAGTAATATTTGATGGCGCACCGTTGGTCGAAATTGTTGTCACTTATTTTCAAAAACTCACTAGCAAAAATTGATAAACAAAAAGAATTACTATGGAGTAATCACAAAGTGACTTTAAAGAGTTCAAATTCATAGTGAAGACGCATCTGATCTTGGCTTCGCCTCCAACGGGGAAGCCGACAGTGTTGACCACAAAGTGACTTTAGGGAGTTCAAACTCGTTGTGAAGATGCATCTGCTCTTGGGTTCCCCTCCAATTGGACCGCCAACAGTGTTGCCAGATGGAACGCTATGCTACCAGTCTCATTGCTTTATTTGCACGTCTCGACACAGCCTCCTATTTAATTGCGTTAATATATCGATCCGGTTGGAGGCGAAGATTGAAGTAGGTCAAGCCTCACTAATGGGCTGTAGTACCACACTAAGAAGAAGAGGAATAAAAAGTTCTTCCATTTTCACAGCTATTCAAAACACACTATGGCTATGACGTTAGCCAAATTTATATAATTGTCCTTTTAGATGAACAATCGAATTAGGAAATAAGGATGTTAAAAATAACAACGAATCGGGGAGAACTTGTAGAGTGAATCGGTGGCACAGAACGAAATTATTTGACAAGCCAGTATATACCCCATTTTCATTTAGCAACTGTAAAATATATTATTTATATATAAGGAAGAAAGTATTTAGAATCATTTGCAAATGACCTACCTGGTCTATTTAGGTAAATAATTTTAGTTAGCAACAAGAAACGTCAATAGTTATTGACATTCGTTTTGTCATTAACTGCATATATTATCTTAAAGTTATTTTACTCATACATATATAAAAAATATTCACTATAGTACAAAATAGAAAAAAATGGAGATTATGGCTGATAAAGGTGAGTCTAATATTTCGAAATATTTAATGTGAAGATGAAATATTTTATTATAATATAATGTTTAAGATGTTTAATTTTAATTATCTTCTGGTTAGATAAAGGTACTATAGCCAGAAGAAAATAATTTCAATTTGGAATTGGGTTAGATATACCAAGGATTTCCTCATTTTCTCTTTGATTTTTATCCTGGTTTTATTCATCCTGGTTATCTGTTTATTCCCCAACATATCATGGTATCGATTAAATGAAATGATCTATTTCTTCTTGAGATACTAATCCAAACTAGTTGCAGTTTATGTGTTAATGTGCCCCTCTAAAGTCAGTGAGAGCCAAGACAAATTTCCTATCATTCTATATATAATATCCTAAATATTATCCCACATGGGTGATAGGTTATCTGTCCGTTGCATTATATTTACATGGACTTCTTCAGAAAAGAAAAAGAAAAAATTCTTCAAATAAACTCAGATATTATCTTGTTAAAAAATTGGATCTGTTAGTGCCAGTTAAACTAGAAAAAAACATTCAGAGGTATTATTAAGAAAAGAAAGATATTATTGCGCTCTCATTTTACCTTTAATGAAAACGACTTGCATAAGTTATAGCACTTTATGTCATAACGCCTACTGTTCGGTGTACATGTCACTCAATATCAACTGATGTTTATGTCTTTTTTCACATCGCTGCCTGATCCTTCTTTGCCCATCATACCCAAAGTACATAAATTTGGGATTCATCACTTAGAACGAGTTACTGCTATTTGACGTTTCAATGCTCTCGTTGTATACACCACTGTTACCTTTACTACCGATGCTTAATGGAGAGACCGACAATATCCTCTCTACATGATTTAATGTGGTGATAAACTGGTTGGACATATATAAGTGGGTCTTGTTCGCTTAACAAGAGCCCTCGACATCGGTGCTTATTCTTCTTCGACTTTGGGAATTATCAAACCTAACTTAACAACATCTCATTACAGTTGTCTCATTTCTGTAGCTTTCGCTGACTAATATTTCAGACTCAAAGTCGTTTGGTGGTACATATGCATAATCAAAAAAATATTAAAATCAAACACTTTCTAGGTGCTGCAATTTCTATTTTGATTTATATATATTTGTTCAGTTGTTGAATTTTTTTTAACATAATTGATATTTTTATGAATTATATGGAGTTTTTCAATGAGAGTGTCAGAACATTGAAATGTAAATAGCGGCAACTGTTTGAAATGTAAAAGTCACTCAGACTGTTGTGTTCAGTACATTGGGTCAATTCCCCATGGAAAGATACACGAATCAATAGTGCGTAGAAATTATTCGTATGTATCATGAAAATGAGTGTTCAATTCGCCAGACTTTTCGACCGTTGCGTTAAATTTATGGCCGACATAATCGACCAACCATAAAGTCTATTTCTCGCGTTGTCGAAAAATTTGAACGAACTCGCTCAGTTGCAGTTAAATCAGTAGCTGTGCATCGTGGGACCGCTCTATCATTGGAGAACATAGCAGCAGTTAAGTCCAAGAGTAAGAGAAGAGTTAATCTATTCCACGTCATTCTCAGGACTACGTGGATAATTTTCATAATGATATTTGTTGTAAGGTTTATAAACTTCGATTAACTCAATAGCTAAAGCCAGCTAATCATCATCTGCGTTGAATATTCGCGAATTGGGTTCTAGACCCGTCGGAAGGCAATCCTCACTTTGGGGACAAAACAATATTTTTAGCGTACTAAAGCGTACTAAAGCGTACTTTTGACTTAATGTGTTTATGTTCAAACATAACTATAGAATTTGGGCCGACGAAACTCCTCAAGTGATTCAGCAGTTACCTCTTTATCTTCAGACAGTTACTATTTAGTACAGTTTTAGGCTGAAGAACTATATTTTTTTGAATACGATGATGGAACTGGTATAATGTTAATAGTGAACACTATAAGAATATGCTAACAGAATATCTGGCTTGAACTAATAAATGTGTGTGTAACTAATAATGTTTTCTTTCAACAGGACTATAGGATTCATATCTCGCCAGACAATCGATTTATTGCAAGAAGAGTTTCCCGGGATACGTTATTTCGCGAAATGTTAATGTCAACAGGCCACCAAGATCATGTGATCTCACTTCCTTGGATTATTTTTGTGAGGTTATGCTGTGTCTCTGGTTAATAAAAATAAATCCAGAACAAATTTGACCTTAAACGAAAAACTCAGACCACCATTGAAAACATACCACGCGATATATCGTTGGTTTAGAGCGTAAATCTGCTAAATCCATTTTTTGTCCTATATGACATATTTATACCGTTCAAAAGATAAAGAGATAGATTGCATCGGCTCGGCAAAACAGCTAAATGCAAAAAACAGCTAAATTTTTATATGTGGAAATTGACGGCTAAATCCGTGACTGACGCTATTGTAAACTGATTCAAGTGCTTAATTTAACTGAAGATATATCTAACAAACCAATCGATGGTCTTACAAGTGGATTCATTTCTTATTTCTTTGACAGATTGAACCAATAATATTTTTAATTCCCAAAATTTTACTTTATTTTATATTTTCCCAAGAAGAATCAATGCAAATATCTGAAGAGGACTATTTAGAACATGAAAAATAGAAAGAAGAAGCCAGATTATAAAAAACAAGAATGATAAATAAATTGTTTTCACGATTCAATGATACTTACATTGACAATAATAGTTCTTAATGACAGCTATGAATCACAACATAATAATTGAACAAAAGTTTCTTGAAGTTGGGCACACTCAAATGGAATCATTCCACTATTGAGCGGGCTCTGAGGAACAAAACTATCAATGTTTTTGCAGATTTTGTGGGTATCTACAGAAGTGCTAGAAAAACACCAAAATATTTCGGAATTTGGACTATACATTTTTCAAGGAATTCAATGAAGTTCATTTCCTTAAATGCATTCGTCCCAGTCTTGGAAAAGGTGATGCGATAGTAACTAACATTCGGACTCTTTGGTATACGGTATACTCCAAGTGGTGAGATATTTTTCGAAACGGCGATTCTCTGATGAGTGAAAATTAATCCCTGACGACAGAAAATTATCGTAGGTCACACTGTTACCTTTTGCTCGCTTACAACAATTGCATCAAAATAAAAGAAAAATCACAGCAAGGAAGTTTGATGATCTGCAATACTTAAAGGAGTCTTTGTCGGAAGATTACTGTCAGGATTACAATACTTTACCACATGACTGAAAGTGAGACTGATGTTACAAATTGTGCCTATTTTTGTTTTAAGTTACTTAATCAATAAGGTGAAAGTCTAATTTTTATATGATAGCTTTAGATGTTACAAAATGTTCCCATTTTTGTTATGTTACTGATTTTTTATGGATAAAATCTTATTAATTTTTAACTTTTTATGATATTAACTTTTTGACAACTATGGAGACACCTACCTGTTTTTTTTTTGGATTAGTAATTAATCCAATTAATCCACAATTGGATTAATGACTAATCCAAAACAACAATTTTGTTTTGGATTAGTAATTTAATTTGATATGTAATTAGTTTCTTACAAATTGTATTAACAAAATAAACCCTAACATCGCCATAATATTTACCCTAACATCGCCATAAATAATATTACTACGATACTCAAAAAAATCCAGCTAACTTTTTTTAAATATGTTAAAATCTCTCAAGAAAAGCTGCTAAATCACAAAAATGCTGATAAAAAAAATAATTATTGATATCTCTTTTTTATTTTTTTCTTTTTTTGGGTTTTTTGCCACGATCTAAAATTGAAAAAAATATCAAAAATATCTGTTCTTATCTAAATAAAGAATCACTGGTTAAAACAAAAAACCAAACGAAGACAAATTTCCCAATGATCCTTTTTATGTAATAAAATTGCTTAACGAACAAAATTTTAAAAAAATACAATAAATTTGTGAAATAAATACAGACTTTTGATCGTTAACGTTTCGGGAGGTCTTCTCCTCCCGTTTTCAAAACGAATCTAAAAAATAACAGATAGGAAGGAAATATATTTTGTGTATATGCCAACGATACTTACATTGACAATAATAGTTCTTAATGACAGTGACATATTACCAAAAAAATATATATAGGTGAAATTTCCTATGTGATTATTATGTATTGAAATACTTAAACGTTTTTAATTGTATTCTTAAGAATCGGGAACCATTATTGAATTTAAATCTACCGAAGGCATAGCAATACAGTTATTTTTATTTAAATTAATTATAATATATAATTTCAAGAGACAATAATCACACAGTAAATCTCACCTATATATATATATATATATATATATATATATATATATATATATATATATATATATTTTTTTTTTTTTTTTTTTTTTTGGTTATTGTCAAGTATCATTGGTAAGTATCATTGACATATACACAAAATATATTTACTTCCTATCTTTTCAATATATATAGAAATTAATATAATGTATTGTTTAGATTTATTTTGAAAACGGAAGGAGGAAGCCTCCCGAAACGTTAACGTTCAAAAGTTTGTATTTATTATAGAATTTTTTAAAAAATTTTGTTCGTTAGGCATTTATTACAGAAAAAGAATCACTGAGAAATTTGTCTCCGTATTGTTTTTCTGTTTTTTACCCAGTGATTCTTTCTTTAGATATGAACAGATATTTTTGATATTTTGCTTCTTTTTTCAGACTTGATTATAGAAAATAATACAAATAAACTACAAAGTTTACTTGTTAACATGCACATCAATTTTATGAATTTTTTTTTGTTCCTATTGTTTGTCCTGTAAAGTTTCCTAATATTGAGTTAGCAGATTTACACTCCAAGCTCGTCAGCTTGGAGTGTTGATATGTGAGAGAGTAATCGAAAATTGGGTCTCCAAAATACATTTCACTAGACGAAACCGAGGGGGACATTTCAACGACGAACGATTTGACATACGAAAGACGTATCACTTCATTATATCTCATTTGAAATGTTTGACACTCTTATTCGAAAATCCTTTATAATTTTTATCATATGCTATTTTAATGCAATCCATGAAATTACATTTTGGTTTCATTGAAGGTTCACGAGAATCCAACGACTATTATTGGGCCATGAGCACAAGCATGTTCAAAGATGTTGGCGCTGATGACTGGAAGCAAAGAAGAGCAATTCCATTACAAAGAAGGCGCATCTCAAAGCTACAACAATCCGTGTCTAGCTTAAACTCAGAATGGGCAATTGAAGAACACACCAGAATATTTGCTTCTCTGGTTCCAGATGAAGTCATCTATCACATAGACGATTATTCTAGAAGATATTTTGATGGGTGTCTTTTATTTGGAGATGTTTCAGGTTGCTTGATACACAGTACTCAAATTAAAACATGTTGGGATTGGTTCGTTTACTTAACATACTTTAAATACACCGAAAAGTATTTTTTCCTGATCTCGGTTGGTAAAATAATTACTTGCAAAAGATTAAAACAAAAAATATGAACAAAGCTGATTTAGTAAAGTATTTAGTACTCGAGTTTAACAGATGGTCTTTAAGGATCAGCTCTGCCTGACTTGAGCATACTTAAATGGCTATCTTACAAGTGTACAGCCCTTGACTACTCCCTTATTCTTGATATATTATATACAAATATATCATATGCCCCAAATTGCAGTCTTTATACATTTATCTGGCACATATAACTTCGTTCATTAGAAACCATTCAAAATTCTGCACTCAGAATAACTGCTCAGTCTGGGCGCATTTAGTTCTCAGCCTACATGTTCGTGATCCGAGCTGTTGATTATACTAGTGTCACAACTCCTTCTTCTGTCCGCAATACTCTTTAGACCATTCCATTACTTCCATGGTGATCAGCTTGACGTCTGCGTAATTTACTCCAAAATTTGAATCTTTCTTTAACTGATTCCGTATCCCCTTCTTTCTCTGCTGCCTCTCTCTTAACATATCCTACCCTCACATTTGACTCATTTCTTATTCGATATGCCCAAAACACACTCTCACCCTTTATCTCTTTTCAGAAACTCTTTTTGTAATTTTTTTTATATTCTTATCCGTTATATCGTAACTTGTTTACCGATGACTCTAAACTTTAAGAGGGTGTGGGTGCTGCGTTTTATATAAATTAAATCTACTATCAATTTTTGTCCGTCCAATATTTCTATTGTTTTCTCTGTTATATTATTTCATCTGTGTTCTGTGTGCCAAATTTGTAGAGCACTTCATGAATCTGAACTTCGTGATGTATTCGCTGAATTATCGACAAATTCCGAACGCATTTCATGTTGCTTGATATCAAAACAAAAACAAGACAAAAATCTGTGCGTTTCGAAGATCACGGTTGCTGCTGACAGGGTTGACGAAGATCCAAATTTATCAATTTTGCGTCGTTTGCAGGAAGTTGGGCTTTACGACGAAGTTATTCGACTACATGGATTATTTAATTCCAAATTTGAATGGTATTGATCTGGAGATGTGGTTCCAACAGGACGGCTCCACATATTATGCATGAGCTTACATATGTTCATGAGGTTCGCTTTTACAGCAATTTGTTGCAGGGTCTGTGCAGGGTTTTCTGCTCTTACTATAGAGTAGGAAGTTTTATTCAATATTATCGATACCTGCGTCATCTAATGTACTAAGCCATCGTTAAGTAATTTATGACTATGCAGTGAGCGACAAAGATATAATTCTAATTACTAACCCCTTTACCTTGCAAAGACACTAAATAGCAGTCTGTTGGTTTCAAATCTGTAAACTATCTGTTGATTTCATATGTTTGATAATACTTTTAGGATTTACTGATTTATGTGAAAAGTATAACAAAACTGGAAAAGGTGGACCATCCAAACTGACTCAAGTATTGAACAGTTACATTGGTGCTATGGTACAAGAAATTCTCTCCCACGACGGAGATGTTTTTAAGTTTTCCGGTGACGCTTTTATCGCACTTTGGAAGGTAACAGAGAATTTATCAATGAAAGACGCCGTACATGAAGCTATTGATTGTTCCTTGGTCATCCAGAAGACCTACGGTAGATATCAGGCTGATCAAGACGTTATAATCAGAGGTAGTAAAAATCCTAATGTTATTAAAACTTATAATAACCGACATTTTTCTATGATTTTTTTCTATGATTACATTTTGTATCATAAAAACTAAATATCGCAAGGAAAAAATACTTTGTTCTATAGTTTGTATCTACAGTTCAGTATCCTTCAGTTCGAAGTCCAGTAGCATAATGTTTGAATGATATGCTGAATCTGGTTGGGTTGGGTCGACTGTTTGAAAGGCTCTCTTTTCATTTTCTTCTATATGATCCCATTAAAGTTGACAAGAGAATCTGTTTTAGGCTTTATCTTTCAAAACTTTTATCTTTTAGGAAATTTTCCAGAGAAAATTGATTGATTTACTTTTTTGATCTCTACAACATGTCACTTATATTAATTTCTAGTAATATCTGTTATGCCATCTTAAGGTTGAGTTTTGATCGTTCTTTATTTATTTATATTATATACGAGGGCTGACTGAAACGTTATATAGTTTTTAAATTAAATTGTCAAACTCTACAAAATAGTCCTCTGACATGGCGGTGATCTCCGTATATAATGTGAATTTCTTTTCAACCTAACATTTATTCATGTCTGGAAAGTGAAAGAAGTCGGAGGAGGCTAAGTCTAGGATGCGATATAATTTCGTAGCGTAAATTGACCAATATTGCAGCGGCAGACTATTGGACGTGAGTATTGTTGTTGATTTCTTTACCAAATAAGGACATATTTTTAATTAAATCTTTGTGGAATTTAACTAATTATACTGCATAATACTCTCTTGTGATCGTTTTACCTTATTCCAAATAATCATCGATCATGATTCGTTTCACGTTAGAAGAACATTTGGAAATTGTCCAGTTTTATTACGCAAATTTGATTTTTACGCGATTTATTATGCGATTCAGAACTATCGTGGTAGTCTTTTTGAACAGGCTATCGATCGTGTTATTAGAAAATTTTAAAGTGAGGTACCGAGGTACCTGTACGACAGAAAAAGCCAGAAGTTTTAAGAATATTGCCGCCGTTCAAGCAAGTGTAGCCGAAAATAACAACATCTCGGTTGTTTGCTGCTCGCAAGAGTTAGGCATCTCGCCAATGGCAACCTGGCGAATTTTGGGGTTGGATTTAGGCTTGTATCCATATAAGATGGTACTGGCACAAGCATTTAAATCAACTGACCATTGATTCGTCGTGAATTTGCTGATTGGGGATTTCAATGATGAAAGTCGACAACGAATTTCATCGCAAAATCATCTTCTCCGATGAGGTTCATTTCTGGCTCAATGGCTTCGTCAATAAACAAAATTGTCCGCATTGGTGCGAATCTAATCCACGCGGATACATGAGAGCCTGATCACAGTTTGGTGTGGAATTTGACATGGATGAGTTATTGGTTCTTACTTCGTTAAAAATGAGGTAGGAGCCACCGTTACCATTAATACCGAGCACTGCAAGGGAATGCTGGAAGATTTCTTTTCCCGGAATTTGATGGAATCAGGATTCAACAGGACGGCGGGCCACCGCATATTTCCCGAGTAAACATGGGTTTATTGCAAGCCAAGTTAGACAACTCATTAATTTCACGAAGTGGCTCCATCGCTTGGCCGCCGAGATCATGCGATTTAATTTCTTTAGATTATTTTCTCTGGGGACATGTGAAAACACAGGTTTATAGCAATAAACCTGCGACTATTGGTGAACCTATCATTTGTCAAGCCATGGTCTCCATACAGCCCGAAATGTTCGTCAGGGTCATCGAACATTGGCGGGAGTGGATCCTTGTCTACAAAAAGAGCTCCTGTGGCCATTTGGCTGAAATCTTGTTCAAATCATAAATTGTGTTTTGTTTAAGTTCCATCATTCTTATTGGTAGACCCTTTATATATATATATATATATATATATATATATATATATATATATATATATATATATATATATATATATATATATATATATATATATATATATATATATATACATATATACATATACATATACATATACACATACATATATACATATATATATATATATATATATATATATATATATATATATATATATATATATATATATATATATATATATTCGTGTCAGAAGCATCGAAACTACATGAACAGCACAAGCTCCATAGTTTTTGTAGTGGATTTGTAAAGATACATACAAAGCATCACAGAGGATGAGTACTAACAAGTTTTAGACCAGAAGCTGGTCAGGTCTAGCGCACATTTGGGGTAACCTTCATGAGCTCCTTTACCGTGCACATGTTTGGGCATAGCTTGCATTATATGAGATGAGCAGGCAGTAGTCTGCTCATATTCGCAATCGAACAGCATCAATTCGTGTGAAACTCCCCATCTGTTCATATTACTTTTGCACCTTACAACTCCGAAGCGTAGTCTGTTCAAGGATCTCCATATCACCCATTCCTCTATGTGTTCCATGAGGAAGTTCCTCCATTGATATAAACGAATCTGAAAGATGGGCTTTTCTATCTTGCTACGTTTCTAATCTAGTTTGTCGCGGTGTGTTGGTAAGATTGTGTGCAGGAAACATTTTATTCGATTTGCGTCGGCGACGGGTAGGTTGATGTCCGGATAGGGGATGGCTTGTAGACGTAGATGATTTAGTTTTTTCCCGCCTGACTGCCAGAGTTTATCATTTGGCGTTGGTCCCAGATAGTCCGTGATGATACGATATTATTCGTTTAGCGGTATATCCACTTGTTTGGCATGGCTAGAGTTATACTACACCCGACATATGTACTCCGCGGCTAAATAATACAAGACCAAAGCTGTAGTTCTTACTGTCCTGGTTGGGCACCCCACTTAGTGCCTGCTAGTTTGTGTACGAGGTTGTTTCTAGCAGCTTCTTTGTTTTTGGTGTTCATGCAGTGTTTCCTGTAGGTAAGAGCTCTATCTAGAGTGATACTCAGTTATTTTGGGGTTGGGCAGTGCTCCAGGATCTGTAATGTTCTCTTGGCCTGTCTGTTTCTCAGGTAGAAGGCACAGGTTTGGGGTTAGGTCTTCTAGGAGTTAGGTTTGAGTTGATTATCTGTATAATAGGCAGCAAATTAAATAATAAGGCAGCAAATAATCGATGAAGATAATGCTTTGTGAATCCCAGTAAACAGTGGTCGTGGCCTTTCCCGTCGATAGAAGCGTCTTCGCCTTCTTCGGGCATGTTCGACAGGTAAAACATACTGTTTTAACCCTCCTTTCAGTTTTGGTATGTCCTAATAAATTAAGTTTTACCGACAGTCACGAATCGCCGCAGAAATTCCTTCGGTTTATATACCACCAACTCTCAAGTGATTACTCGATTTCAAAAAAAAAAAATGCACGAATTTATGGAATACCCCAATAGCTAATATTATAATTAATAATATTTAATGATTGATTTTAGTAAAATTGGCGATATCGGCTGGTCCTTTGGTATTTTCACTGTTAGGTACAAAAGATAACTCTCACTATGCATTACTGGGTACGCCAATTTGGGATTTGAAAGCGGCAGAAAGTCAAAGTGTTGCTGGAGACATCATCATCACAAAAACGGCTTGGCAACATGTTAGTGCTAACGAATATTTGGCTGAAGAATTAAAAGATGGACTTAATGCAAAGGTATTTTTCTAGCAAGATATTAAAGCGGTTGTGTTATATTCAGCATAATGCACGAAATAACTAAACTAGTTTTGTATCATATTTTCTAAAACGATCTATTACCCTTAACTTTGAAACCTTTAAACTTGTAGTAATCGGATCATCTAGTTATAACAGGCCGAATTCCATGTTTTTTATGCGCAACAGCATTTAAATTACTATATAACAATTTATGTGTGAAGTCAAATATGTTATTATACGTAACTTAATATAAAAAACTTTAGCGGACCATACATTACAGTATCCAAAATTTATCCAAATAAGTTTCTTCCTAAGATAAAAAAAATAACAAATACCGACAAATAAAAAAAAATGTGGGGATGTACATTTTTAAGAGATAGAAGTATCCAGATTATACCGAAATTATAATCCGTATCCGAAAAAGATTCAAATAGTTAATTATCATGATCTACCTATGTCGATTCGTTCTCACGCCACGCCCTTCTGTTCTCTGCTTCTCTTATCCAGCAGGTACCAGCCATTTGTTTTATGTTACATCTGGTGTTGAGTCTGCCGCTAGATTTTCGTCCTGTTCTGGGTTTTCATCCCAAGATACGTCTATTCCATCTATCATCTGTTTTCCGGGCGTCTTGCCTAGTCCTATTTTAGTTGTGCAAAGTCTTCCACCTTAGTTTGTTTTCTGATCCACAAGTTCTTCTTATGATCTTATAGTATAATACCAATCATTATTCTTTTATGGGGTCTCTGTTTTAGTAAATTTTTGGCTAAAAGTTATCAGGTCTCAAATCGCCAAAATTATCTAGGTTCTTTGGAACGTGATTGAAACCAAATAAAAGGTATACAACTTTGCTCCCGCCGTTTTTTTTTAATTCAAGGCCTTACTGTAAAAAACTGGTTATGCTTTTATGATTCAAAGTATTGTCCATCGTTGGCCACTACTTTCTCCCGTCTTTCAGACAGCATTGGAATTACGCGTTGAAAAACTGGTCATCTTTTGAAATAGTCAACGATTCTTCATAAGACCGGAAGTGCTGGTCATCCAGGCCGTGTACCATCGATCGAAACATGATAATTAGAGGAAACAACATCTGGAGAATACGGTGGATGGGGTAGGACTTCCCATTTCAATATTTCCATGTATGTTTTCACCACTTTCGCAACATGGGGCCGAGTATTGTCATGCTACAAAATCACTTTATCGTGTCTTTCGCTGTATGCGGCCGTATTGTATTTGTCTTTCAATGCTTGGCTCAAACGCATTAATTTCGTTCGATAATGATTCACTGTGATTGTTTCAGACGTTTTAACAGCTCATGATGCACTACACCTACCTGATTCCATCAAATACAGAGTATAACTTGGAGCCATGAATATTCAGTTTGGACGTCGGCGTGGAAGCGTGGCATGATTTTCGACGCATGAGGTTATCGTAATAAACTCATTTTTCGTCCCCAGTGACAATGCGATGCAGAAATGCCTTCCTTTTTTCCCTTTTAAGCAACTGTTCATAAGCAAACAGCCGGCGTTCAACATCTCTCGGTTTCAAGTCGTATGGCACCCAATATCCTTGCTTCTGGATCATTCCCAGGTCTTTGAGATATTTTGAAATTGCTTGTTCAATCACTCTCAATGCTCTTGCCAACTTTTCTTGACTTCTTCTTGATTTTAACTCTTCTTGATGACGAGTCTTCATTAAGAAGTGCCTCTAATTCTTTATCTTTAAAAACTGTCGCTCTTCTACCGCTATGCCGGTCTTCGATGTGAAAATTATCGCTCTTGAAGCGTTGAAACCACTCACGACACGTTTTTTCACTTATAGCGGCCTCACAATAAGAGCATTCGGTGAGTCTCAGCCGCAGATTTCTTCTTATTGAAGAAATAAATTAATACCTCCTGCGAATGACGAGAATTTGGCCCATAAACTGACATTTTTAATCGCGAATCAGTTTATGATGTAAACACAAATCGACTATTGGTGCTATGGGGTTATGTTTACAAGATGCCCAAAGGTATTGCATGCCGTCTATGAAATTACTTGTTCTGAAAGTTACTGCAGATAGTGTGTATAACTGTCTTTCGAAAAGTTTTCGTCCTGACAAAGAAAACACAACATTTTTCAGAATGTTTTACTTTTTAATATGTAGCCACCTTGTAGTTTAATATAATTAGACCAACAACATTCCATCTTTTTAATACTCTCCGAACAACTTCTCCTTTGAACAACTCTGCAACATAAGCTGTTGTCTCAACTTTACTTCATAATTTGAAGAGAATTTTCATCCAGCGAGCTATTTATATTTATTCAGGTTTGGGAAGATAATCGCTGGGAGTAAAATTCGATGAATTCCTGTAGAAACATCTCAAAGCGTAGGTCGTATAATTTTGCAGTAAAATCCGAGACGTACGTGCTGACACATTGTCGTGATGAAAGAACACTTCCTTTTTACCCAGATGTGGATGTTAAGTCTAAATATCACCGAATTGGTTCAGTAATGAAGCGTAATATTCCCCAGTGATGGTTTTACCTTTTGTTGTAAATTTAACAGCAGTTTTTAACCATCGAAAATGATGGTTAAACCCAACATAATAATCAATTTCAATTTTATCAATTTATCAGAAAATATGAGAACTTGTCTGCTTTACTTGATCACCACAAACAAATGATTAAATGTACGCATCTGAAACTTCGTCTAGTGAATCACTCTTGGCAAATAGCATAGTCATTTGGTAAAAACTTACACTATCTCAGTGTCAGGTCGAAAACTTTTCGACGTATCCTCGTATATCAAGTAACCAAACATATTTATAAAATGTTTTTGTATTTTTTTTTCATCCTTGAAGCCAAATTTTGATTTATTTTGAGATAATTTGTGCATAATCTTTATTTTCAAGTGCGATTGATCTGTTATGCTCACCATATGCATTATCTTTTTGTTATTACATTATGATAAATAATTCAAAACAGATCACTTGTAAAACAATAATTAAAAAACTTCCAAGACATAACGGAATATAAGAAAAGAAGCGCAGGTGTTAACTAACTATCGCCATATTCATTAATATAACAGTCTACTATTTATTTATGGGAGTTTTTCTTTTAGCTGTATATAATACAATATAGTTTTAAAGATCTGTTAATTTATTAACAATTAAAAAATATTTCTCCTCCCCTTAGTAATGATCGGTAATATTAGCATAACTAACAATACCATATGTATTTTTCCTGTGTATATTTATAAACAACAACTTTGTAACTTTTCTGCAACACAACTGATTTGGTGCCTCGTGTCTTAATTTATTTTTTTCACCGTAGAAAATAATAGTTGTATGTAAAATATAATTGTTAACCTAACCAAATCTAACCAATTTTAGATCTTTGGTGTGGGTCCGAATTGGCGCAACATCCAGCGAACAACAACATATGCAAAAGGTACAAAACAATCTTTCTTATATTTCTACGAGGGTTGATATTTTTGTATCCATAATTGGCAACAATAGTTTTGATAGATGCCATCTGACATATACATCGTAAAGTTTGACATTGTTGACTGTGTAGGTACTCAAAACGTTTTGTCAGCAACAATGCATCAATCAACTCACTTCGACTTTTGGCGATGAAGCACCATCTAAAACCATTGTATATCATTGGTTTAGTGAATTCAATTGTGGCCATCATTAGAATTTAAAGTTCAAAACGAACGAATTTAAAGGTTTTCCAAATTCGGTTGTTGTGCCAGAAAACATCGATACTGTGCACGAACTGATAAAACAATATCCTCGTGTGATATACCCTGAGATTAAGGCATCCCTGGGCATTAGTATGATAAGGATATATAAGATTTTACATGAACATTTTGTCGTAAAAAAGATTTGTATGCGTTGCATTTCGCATAATTTGATAATCTAAAAAAAAAGGTCTGTCGTGTCGATTGGCGTTGAGAAATGTTTAAAAAATACAATCGTGGTGCGTCAAAAGTCGAGTATATTATCTACACCGGTGGCGGATCGTGGATCTATGCGTATAAGTCCGAAACTAAACAGCAGTCAACTGTACGGATCTTTCAAAATGAGCCAAACCCAACAAAAGTTGTTTGCGCTTGAAGTACTTCGAAGCAAATGATCGCCTATTTTTTGGGATAAATGGGCATGTGGCTACAGTTCCACTAAAGAATCGTAGAATGGTAGAATTCTGAATGGTATACAACCATTTGTTTGCCAGAAATCTGGAAAAAATAAGAAAAAACAATCAACGACGCAGCATCATTCTTTATCATGACAACGCAAGCTCTAACACATCGAACCGAACAATTCAATATTTGACCGGTTAAAACATAGAATTGTTGGGTCATCCATCGTACAGTCCTGATTTGGCACCCAATGATTTCTTTTTGTGCCCGTCCGTGAAGAATAAACTACGTGGTCAATGATTTTCTACGCCAGAAGCGGTTGGTGCGTTCAAAATAATGTTTTGGAGATACCTCAATCGGATTGGAAAAAGTGGTATAAAAATTGGTTCAAGCGTATGCAAAAGTATATCGATTATCGCGGAGAATATTTTGAAAATCAATAAAATCATTTTTATTGATAAATATTTGTTTTTATTTATTATTCCGTATAGATTAATATCAACGCTTGTATTTATACCAAAGTGAAACACTTTTTTATATACTTATAAATTATTTAGAAGATTTTATTCAAGCTTATATGAAAATCAGAACCAGTCAAAGATAGCAATGCCCACGGAAGAGCAAATGCCAGATGTCCTGTTGGATGAAGTGACAGATGCCATAGAAGCGATGAAGAATGGAAAAGCTCCAGGAAAGGACAATGTAACGGTTGAAATGTTAAAAGCAGGAGGTCGAGCTTTACATAAAATACTGGAAAAATTGTACTCAAAATGCCCCAAAGATAAAAAAAAATACCCAGTCTATGGAAAAATGCTGAAGTGATTCTTCTTCATAAGAAAGGAGCACAGGAAGATTTAAAAAACTACCGCCCAATAAGCCTATTATCTGTAATGTACAATGTTTTCACCAAGGTAATATCTAAAAGAATATTAAGAACACTGAATGACGCACAACCAAGAGAGCAAGCAGGATTCAGAAGCGGATTCAGAAGCGGATTCAATACAATGGGTCATATCAAGGTTGTCCAACAGGCCATAGAAAGGCACAATGAGTACACCATGCCACTATGCTTTGCTTTTATTGACTATGAAAAGGCATTTGATTCAATGTCAACGCAAGCCATAATGGATGCATTGCTTAACAAGGGGACAGACAGAGCCTATGTGAATCTACTGCGGTCCATGTAGGAGGAAGCTATAGCTACAGTGCACATGGATGATCTTGAAGTTAAAATCAACGTAGAATGGGGCGTACGGCAGGGTGACTCAATATAGCCTGTTCATTTCTCAGCCTGTCTTGAAGAGGTATTCCGTATCTGGATTGGGAACAGGGGGAATAAACATCAATGGTGCATACCTAAGCCATCTTAGATTCGCAGATGATATCGTTCTCCTCTCACAAGATCCAGATGAGCTACAAAAACACCTACAAGAACTGTATAGGACGGGAGAACCATTTCGTTTGAAATAAACTTAAAAAGAGTCTGGTTAGGTTCAACAAATTTGCTATCAACAGAAGAATTTCTATTTTACGAAGCGATTTAGGGATTGTGGACCACTACATATATCTTGGGCAAATAATTTCAATGGAAGGTTATACTGCATGGCAAGTGGAACGGCGTGTTAAATGTGGCTGGCAGGCATTTGGCAGGATCAATATAGTGTTTAAGAACAAATTCCCACTTTGTCTGAACAGCAAGGTTTTTAATCAGTGCGTGCTGCCTGTTTTGATAAACGGGAGTGAAACGTGAACACTCACATCACAATCAGTTTAAAAGCTTTAGGTAGCTCAGAGGGAAATGGAAAGGTGTATGCTTGGCATTACAAAGCGGGATAGAATGAATTAGAGAACAAACGAAGGTATGTGATATCATTGGAAAGGTGAAGGAATTGAAATGGAAGTGGGCAGGCCATATAGCGAGGCGATGAGACGACAGATGGGCCAAAGCAATTCTGGAATGGATACCGCTTGATCATAAATGCCCACGAAGAAGAATGAAAGCCCGATGGACGGATGACATCGTCAAGTATATTGGATCCGAATGGCAGAGGAAAGCTCAGGACAGCGCGAGTTCGCAGTATGCTGGAGAGGCCTTCATCTTGCAGTGGATTGACAATGGTTCAATAATGATGATGAAATTAGCTTACAATATATTGATTCCCATCCAGAAGATATGTTAATAAAGTTGCCCAGTCCGATGAAACGTATTATTGAATCTGTATGAGAATGACCGGATATATTTTGAGAAGTTTATAGAGTCACCATTTATGTCTGGACAGACTAAACATAAACAAAGTTAATGCCAAAAGAATTGCTTTAATATATCAACACCAAATAAAATTGATAAAAATTGAAAATGGTCTGATAGAATTAAAAGAATCAACCTGTTAACCAGGTTTTACTTACCCTAACATCAATCTATTAATAAAGGGTTGTCCAATAGGACTGTTAGAACTTTAAAATGAGGCCTAATGACAACTACAAGCGATAATAATCCAGTCATTTTTATTTCATCTTGAAGAATAACTAATGGCATTATGTTTTGAAAATAATGTCGTTCAAATGGAACCCTCGGCTTCGCCTGGTAGCATTCTCGACGTATCTCACGTATTCACACGTATCTCGTGTTTTCACCATTTTCAATGGTGGCCTGGATGTTTCTTTTAGCCGGTCGCTTTGGTGCGGCGGTAAGAGCGCCTGCTTTGCCGCATCCGCGCTGAGCGGTAGCTGGTTCGATTCCAGCGCTCGGACGGTTATTTTTCTTTCTTCTGTCAGTTTATCTTTCCTAAATGTTTGTGATTGTTTCTAGGCAAGAGTGTAAAATCCGACTACGAATTACCCCTCAGTCACGCCAGTTAAAGGCTGGGTAAGGCCGGATGCCTTCTGAGAAGTGTTCTACGTTGGTCACTCGCCAGTCGGTAGGTTTCCTGATAGACTTATGGGTAGGCACATAACCAAAGGTTTATAGCCCGAGGGGGGTGCTGGCCTGGGTTTGTCGGAAGCTGATGACCGTGGTTCGGAACCCACGTTAAGCTGTAGGTCCAGTCGCTAAATAGCCTAGTTGCTGATGCGCCTCTAACCCAAACACTTTACTTTTTACTTATTTGTTTCTTTTAAGTTCAAAAATTATTTGGGGTTTATTTCTGTAAAGCAGGGGCGTTCTGCAAACAAAATAATAATAGAATGGCGTGAGATCGCATGGCCAAATTACATTATTATTTTACGAAATAACGCGTCCAGAAAACTGGTGAAATATGTGACAATTTGTCGTTTAGAAAGAAAGCATTATTTATATCCACATTTATCAGTTCAGGTCAAAGGTACTCTGTTAGCATATTCCGACTTCAAAAAAAATAATGTCGTATCATTCCTTCAACCCAAAAACCGCACAAAACACGGCGATTTTCAGAGGATGAAGAGGTAACTTCTGAATTATTTGAAGATTTTCATTGGCCCAAATCTTGCAGTTATGCTTTTTCACAGACTTATTAAACCAGAAGTGCGCTTCGTCGAAAAAGACTATTACTTACCTAAAGTGGGGGTCGCCTTCCAACTGTTCTAAAGTCCAATTCGCTTATTATGTATTTTCATGGTGAATTAAACCTACGTACTGAACACATCAGTCTATGAGTGGCATTTATATTTCAAACAGTGTTGCCACTAAGTTCTGACACTCTTATTGGGAAATATCTCACTGATCAATGTTTCACATGAAATTTACAAACTAAGGGTCTTTTTGCCGGAACATTCTGGAGATTGAGGTTGTTGTACTCACGCTGAACGAGGACCCGAAATAGGAATTGAATATACGGGAAAGGTTAATCCGATTAGGAAAAAAAAATATGCTTATTAAAATGGGTATATTGAGAAAAAAATTGAATTGATAAATATATTTTGTAATTTTTATAGCAAGACTTTACACCTTATTACATACGTTAACTTTTTAGAAGAGAGATACAGTATTATTAGTGCTGCCGATAATCAAATTAGCGATCTCAATATGGCCGACGAGGAAGATATAGACGAACACTCTGATACAGGCATAACAGAAAATGATAAGCGTACTTCGGATACATCTGACGTTAGTCAAGTCGCAACCACCAGCGACCAGTATGCCTGTAAGTATTAAGTGTATTCTAGCATCTCCATAATATTTAATACAATTATAAAGCAAATGTATACACAAACAAAAATATGACAATTTTTAAGTATTTCTTTTTAAACTACAGATTATAAATAAAGTTGGGGAAAAATATCATAATACTCTTCTAATGAATCACCTGGATTCAGTTATTCGGTCCACCTTGTTCTCTGATCCTTATTGGTCTATAGCATATCTTACATATTTTTTTTATTGTATCCGGTGATATATTTCTTTACTTTTTAAAGTCTCTTTTTCCAAGAACAATATAAACTTGAAGAGATTTACCACCAAACACCAAAACACTTTTTTGAACTGCTCGACGCACGTTTCGCTAACCATGTTAGCATCATCAGGAGATGATTTAATCATCATTAAGAGATTAAATCATTTCCTGATGATGCTAACATGGTTAGTGAAACGTGCGTCGAGCAGTTCGAAAAAGTGTTTTGGTGTTTAGTGGTAACTCTCTTCAAATTTAGTGTTTCACACCAAAAGTTCCAATAGAAGAATTGAAGAACAATATAGTAAAAATGCATACTTTCACGTTTGTTTCAAAGTTACACTTAATTCACTCATCTTCATTTTTATGTTTTACATAAAAAAAAACAACAAACAAAACAGAAATTTTTCGTTCAAACAAGCAGCAGTTAATAAATAGGTGCTTCGGTTAATAATGTCGATTTTACTAAGAGATAGCGTTACTATATATTTGTTGGTATAGACTATTAACGTGTAACATTTTTGAGGGTAAATAAATGCCATCAAAAGCCAGTTCGTTTTAAATTGTTATTGTCCAAAAAAAAACATCTTTTTTCATAGCTTTAAATATGTCGAATTTTGTATCAGAAAAAGACATTTTGTGGGAAAGTTCTTGAACTTTTCCTTTGAAGAAAACGGCTGCTGAAAGTTATCACTTGTTGGTTGAAGCTTATGGTGAACATGCTCTAACCCAAAAAACTTGTGAACGATAGTTTAAACGTTTTAAAAGTGGTAATTTTGATATAAAAAACAAGGAGCGTCCAGGACTGCCGAAAAAGTTGAAGATGCAGGTTTGCAAACGTTATTGGATAAAAACTCATCTCCGAACGTCTACATGCATTTGGAAAGATCCAGAAGCAAGGAAAATGGGTTTCATATGAATTGAAGTAAAGAGACATTGAAAGGCGAATAATCACTTGTGAAATTTTACTTGCCAGGCAGAAAAGAAAAGGTTTTTTTGTGTCAAGTGACGGGTCATCTGACAAGTGATGAAAAGTGGATCTATTTTGACAACCCAAAGCGCAAAAAATCATGGGTTAGCTCCGATCAGCTTTCAACATGACAACCAGTGCGCAATATACATGGAAAGAAGGTTTTGCTGTATATTTGGTGGGATAGTAAGGGAGCTGTGTACTACGAACCACTGAAACCTAGTGAAACGATTATCGACAACAATTGATAAAATTGAACCGAGAACTGAAGGAAAAATGTCGCCCAAAGACACGATAAAGTCATTTTTCAATATGACAATGATCGGCTCCATGTTGCAAAATGTGTAGAAAATTTGGAAAACATTAAATTTGACGTCCTACACCACCCGCCGTATTCACCGGACTTGGCCCCTTGGGATTACCCTTTATTTTAATCAATCCAGCATGGACTTTCAGAAGAACACTTATATTGTTATGAAGAAGTAAAAATTTGGCTTTTGGTTTGCCTCAAAAACCAAAAGTCTTTTTGGCTTGAAATCATTCTTTGGCAGAAAGATGGAAAAAAGTAATAACTAACGATGGCCAATACTTTCATTATTAAGGTAATTTATTTTGTTATGGAAATAAACGCCCACATTTACTACGAAAAAATCTACATTATTAACACATAATAAAAATTAATCAATAATGTATTGTTTATCAGTCACAGTTCACAACGTGCTCCTATCTCTCGACCAATATATTGATGCCGTTTGGGCACTTTTTGGGGTCCTCATCATCGGTGAAGGTTACGCTCCTTATTTGGCGAAAGAGGTAATAACCCGTTGGCGCAAGATCTGGAGAGTATGGCGGACGTGGAAGAATCTACCATTAGATTATTCAGGCCTTATTGACGATATTTGCTGTGTGAGATCCAGCATTGTCGTGGAGCAAGATGACTTGGCCTTGCGGATTGGATGGTTGCATTTGAATGACCCCAGTTACCGTTTGTTCTTCTCCAGCATTTCCCAGTACACGAGACCCTCCCAATCTTACCAAACGCAGATCATGATCTTCTTGGGATGGAGATCTTGCTTAACTCTCGGCTTTGGCACGTCTCCTGTGGGCACCCACTTCTTCGTCTGCGTCATTTTAACCGCATGTGTCTCGGTGTCGGGCGAGATTTTGAGCAGCTTTGTTAGTGCGATTTTGTTTGTTGTTGTCGATTAGTTTGAGTGGCACTCAAGCTCCGAGTTTTTGAATAAATCCCATAGATTGGAGATGTCGGGAGATTGTTGCAAGGCCGCATTTCATCTTCTCAATCAATTGTCGGCAAGTTTGACAGCCGTCCTTCTTTAAAAACACTTTAAGATGGTCCTCGTTGAAGTCGGAATGTCGACCAGAATGGGGTATGTCGTCCACGTCGAAGTTGCCATTTTTGAACTTGACAAACCAATCTCGAGCTGTCCGATAGGTTATAGCGTTCTCTCCATATACAGCGCAAAAGTCTCGAACTGCTTCTATGACTTTTTGACCACGATGAAAGGCGAAATATAGCAAATTTTTTTCTGCTAAGAATTTTCATTTCAAAAACCTGAAAGCCTATTAAAATTAGGTTTTTCTAGAAAATTATGGCATTAATTTTGTAGAGTAAGAAAAGAGCTCTTTCAAATGCATATATTCACTTATCCAAATAAAATAAAAATGAAAGAAAACAGAACAACCCATTACTTTAAACTAACTGTCACTAATTCTATTTCAGTAAGACCTTCGGTAAATATGTGTATCCGTTTGAAAATGATTGATGCTTTAAAGCGATTCATCTTGGCACCGGTAGAAAAAGGAATCATGGCTGATGAGCCAATAGAATATTTAACAGAAATTCGTCAAGTAACAATATTGTTCATTAATTGTAAAATGAATCATGCCGCAGGTTTAAAACCTTTGCAGATGCTCGATATAGTGGACGAAATTTATATAAACGTGAGCAAGTAAGACATCAACTTCTAATGTTTTAATACATATGCTATCTAAAATGAAATTATATAGGTTGTCTACAAAGAAACATAATTTTTTCTCTAAAAAGAAACACTATAAAATATACGCGGGTAGTCCTAGAAGTACCCGACCTAACAAAGAAAACACAATAAATTTGGGAAAAATATCTTTATTTCTCTACATAGTCTGCTTTTAGCTCGATGAACTTTTCCCAACGATGTTCAATATCTTCGGTTTCCTGTTTTTAGAGAGAATCGTCGAGCTCATCAAAATAGCCATCAACTGCAGACTCCACTTCTTCATTGTTGGCAAATATTTTACTACCGAGCCATTTTGTGAATAGGATGCATGAGGAAGCAATTCAAATTTTTACTCATTGATTTTGGCCATCGCAATAATGGATATGAACTTGTGCATTGTCTTGATGAAACAAAACTTTTTCTTTTTCGCCAAATGCAGCCGTTTTTTCTTGATTTGATCACTCAAACGCTGCAATAAGTTCGCATAATACTCGCCGTTGATTGTTTTTTCTTTCAGAAGGTAATCAGTGACACTTATCCCACGCGCATCTCAAAAAACTGACGCCATCATCTTGCCGGCAGACGGAACTGTCTTCGCCTTCTTTGGAGCTGATTCTACCCTTTCAATCCATTATTTTGAGTGTTTCTTCATCTTAGGTCTGAAATAATGAACCCATGATTATGAATCGACGAAAAAACTCAACTTTATTCCTGTGAAACTTCGCCAAACACTCGATTGAAATATCCTCACTACGCTGTTTTTGTTCAATTATGACTAATTGCGGCACCCATCTTGCGCACAGCTTTTTTATGTCCAAATTTTTAGTCAATGTACAGCACCCGTTAAAAGGTTTGCTAGCTCGCGCACAGTCGACGATCATCAAATACCATTTTGTCGATTTTCTTCACCATTTCTGGCGTGCTCTCCTCAGTTGGTCGACCACTATGCTGTTCATTTTGGCAGCTCGTACGGCCTCGTTTAAACTCTGCCGCCCAATATTCTACTGTTGTAAACGAAGGAACAGACTCCCCCAGAGTAGAATTTAGCTCCGCTTTGATATCGATTGAAATGAGACTTTTCAAATTAAAGTTTTGTGTCACATAACGATGACCAATTTTTTCCATGTTTACAAATTCACGGAGAGCGTTCACTATATTAATGGTTGCCAATCAAATACTAAATAACGTAGCTTATAAGACTTTATAAGGTTGATCCTTTCTACCATAGTCATTCTTTTTAAAAGACGACCGACATCTATACGTCAGGTCGGGTACTTCTGGGACTACCCTCGAACTTTCATTAATAATTCCATACATTGTTCCCTGTTATTTTATTGGCATTTATTTATAACACCATAATCATATGAATAAAATTGACTTCAAAAATATAAAATTTTATAGATTGAAGTGGTATTTTTTATTACAATTTACAAATATTATTAAACCTGATTATTTTTACATCTCTTATCACGAATTTTATCTATAATTTGTTTATATTAACTATTTTAGTATTGTGAAAAATAACTATGGATGTTTAAATAAAGTCAATATGTTCGATAAAGATCTGTTGGTATTAGTTATTTTTGGTTTGCGCGGATTAAAACATGAAATGGAGTGTCAAATCGCCCTTAAGTGTGCTAAAGAATGTTATGACAGTTTAATGAACATTGAGAATATGTTAAGTGTGGGAGCTGCGGTTACAACAGGTAAAATATTTATTGTTTATTACACTCTGTCATATATTTCTTAAATTGTCAACAGGAAAGACTTATTGCGGTGCTTTTGGTCATTCGCTACGTCGAGAATATACAGTGATCAGTTTGATTGTTAATAAGGCAGCCCGTCTAATGGTTGCTTATCCTGATAAAGTTACTTGTGACAGAGAAACGTTTTTACACAGCAAACTAGAAGCTAAAAATTTCATTTTGCAAGAGTACAAGCCACTAAAGGGCATAGTTAATCCTGGACCAATCTACGAATTTAAAGAAGTCGAAAGGTATTATCCCTTACTTCTGATATTTTATTCGTGATAATACTTCGTGCTTACTTCTGAATTTTAAATTTTTGTAAAACAATTCAACAATTTATTATTCTTCATTCCTTATTTACCTTTCTTTATTTCTTACTCGTCATTCTTTATTTATTATTTCTCATTTCTTATTTATTATTCCTCATTCCTTATTTATTTTTCTTTATTCTTCTCTCGTTATTCATTTGTTATTTTTCATTCTTTATTATTTTTTTCATATTTTGTAGCACTAGAGATGTAGCATTGAGTGTTTCGATAAGACCTCTACTTGGACGTGAACAAGAAATAGATTTATATCTACATCTATACAACATAGCAAAGGAATGTGCAACAAGGAGAAATTATGACGATGAATTTTTCGGTATGTTGGTGATACAAGGCGAATCCAGACAGGGAAAATCAAGGCTACTTGAAGAAATCATATATTCAACAGATCCCACTACACCTATTAGTAGATTTACACTAACAAAAGCAGATTTTGAGGTATGCTGTTATGATTTAATAATACAGATTTTAGTTTAATTTTGTGCAGAAACCCTATACCTCCATCCAGCTGTTGTTCAATATCATCTTGGGATTGACCGAAAAATCGTCAATGTCAAATCGCGAAGCAAAAATTTTGAAGAGATTACACAAAGTGAAAATGGGAAACTATAGTTACTTTCTAAACAACATTTTTAACGTAAACTTCAAAGCACCATATGAATACGACGACTTAGATAAGGGTCTTAAATATAAACAATTAAAAAGGATTTTTAAAGGATTTTGTGTGTCGGTAAGGCAACTTATTATAATGCTTGTTTGAAAATCGTATTTAATGTTTTGGTTCAAAGATCGGCCGATTTTCGAATTTTCATTATTATTAGTTAATTGTTGATAGTTTTCCGATATATATATATATATATATATATATATATATATATATATATATATATATATATATATATATATATATATATATATATATATATATATATTATAATTATTATAATTATTATTATTCACGCGCGAAGTATAATTAGAGGCGTTTGTTGTTGTTAGCCTTCCTTTACGCCCATACTAATTTCAATATTTCGCTATGAGCTTTCTTCCCTTCGTCAGACCAAGTTGTTCCAGTCTTCCTACATTTTTCTCTCTAGCCAACCTTCCAAACGTTAACCTTGCATCTGAAACAGCCTCTATCCTGAATTTCACTTTGTGTAATATTTGCTGATCTTAGGTCCTCTTTAATTACAGCAATCCATTTAACTATTTCTACTTTAGCTCTACTCCTATTTTCATAAAATTTGACTATTTGTCTAGTTAGTCTACTCGGATTCATTCGTTTTATGTGTTCCGTAAAACTTAAGTCTTCTTTTTCTCATATCGCTATGTATATATGTGTATTGTTTGATTTCTTGGTTTTCTCGAAGTCGGTATGTTGTGCTATTTATTTGTTTCGGGCCTAAGATTTTTCTTATGATTTTTCTTTCCTTCTTTTCAATGTCCTCGATGTCTCTCTTTCTATTCAAAATGAGCGTTTCTGCCCCATATAGATATTCTGGCTTAATAACCGTATTGTAATGTTTCAGTTTTGTGTTTTTAGATATGCATTTTTTTTGTCGTAAATATTTTGTGAAAATCTCAATGCCGTTTCCGGAATCTGTTCGGTTCGCCAAACTTCTTGTAGAATTTTGATTATTTTATTGATTGTACGTGGACCAGCGGATTTTAAAAGTTCAGCAGTGATTCCATCTTCACCATAAGCTTTGTTATTTTGAAGTCGCTTGATTTGACTAATTATTTCATTTTCATTCGGTGGTAATTAATCTGGATTTGTTTGTTTAAGGTTTAGTGTTGGTAATTTGTTTACGGGCTCAGGACAGTTTAGTAGTTGTTCAAAATATTTCGCAAGTTCTTTGCAATTGTCTTGGTTATTTAGAGCTAATTGTCCGCTTTCGTTTTGTATGCAAAGACTTTGGGGTTGATAGCCTGTTAATTTAGTTTTAAATGTTTTGTAAAAGTTTCGGGTGTTATTTTTTTGGAAATCTTTTTATATTTCATTAAGTTGATTGTTTTCATATTTTCTTTTAGTTTGTCTAATTAGCTTCGATGTTTCTTTTCTTACTTCCAAAAGATGTTATAATTTATTGCTGTTTTTTGACTGTTCCAATCTTTGAATGCTTTACTTCGGCTTAATACTGCTTGCTCGCAAACTTCATCCCACCATGGATGTTTTCTACGTTTTGGTAACGGGACAACTTTAAGGCTGTTTTAATAATTTTTTATTTCAATTCTTGCCAGTTCTGTGCTGGTTGTTTATCAAGCTCTTCTGTTAGAGTTGGTTTTATTTTCGTAGGGGCGAACTTTGGTGTTAGCAGTCTCTTTTGAATAAGTTTTCGAGGTTTTAAGCTAAGTTTGATTGTAGTCAAGTAGTGATCTGTATCTATGTTAGCTCCTTTCCTGACTTGAACATTCAAAATCTCTTTAAAATTGGGGTACGAAATGGCAACATGGTCAATTTGAAATTCATCCATGTACGAATTTGGGCACCTCCAGGTCTTTTGTTTTGCTATTTTCTTGTTAAAATGGGTTGATATTATTTTTAGATTAAGCTGCGAACATAGTTCAACCAATCTTCTACCATTATGGTTAGTCCATTTATGAGCGGGAAAACTGCCGACTGTTTTCCTGTACTTTCTTTCTTTCCCTAGTTGGGCGTTGAAATCACCCAATAAGATTTTTACATGGTTAGAGGGAATTTTAGAAATACTCTTTTCCAGAATTTCCCATGCCTTATTTACTTTTTTCAGGATTAGATTTATTTTCTTCGTTAACTGGGAGGTGTGCATTGATTAATGTATAGTTTTTGTTAGCACACTTGAGTGATAGTGTCATAAGTCGATTATTTACTGGCTGGATATTATTTATTGAACCAAGAATGTTTCTTGAGATAGCGAAAGCAACACCGAGATATGGTGTATTTTTGAGTATTCTTTTGTCCGTTTTACAATTAAAAAGGCTGTAGTTGCTGAATTCCAAAGTGCTATCATCTGTCAATCTGGTTTCTTGCAAAGCTAAAAATTTGGATTTTTTGCTGATACAATGTCCGCCCCAATTCGTGTAGTTTTCCTGGGCGCAGAAGAGAATTGATATTTACCGTTCCAAAGAAGGTTTTTGTTCCGACTCCCTCTGAAAGATTTTGCGTTTAAGCCCGGACGCGCCAGAATCCGAAAGTCCTGTTGTACCAGCAAAGCTGGCAGAGGATTGTCTACCTCCTGGGGTAATTTTGTAATTACTAGAGCGCTTCATCTTATACTTTGAATTAAAGGTTTGAACCATGACGGTTCAGAGGTTAAGACTGGATGGGTTAGTTCCAGAATTTAAATATCAGCCGCACCACTGATGAACAGACGCTGACTACTCAACCGCTTGATACAAGTCAGACATTAAGTGGATTTAGTTTTTTTTTGCCTTGGTTCGGGGCTGCTTATTTTGAGATATTCGCAGCTGTCCATTAATATCAAATGAAACTTTCACCATCCACCACCCTTGACCCATTCAGTACCTTAGGTGAGGTATACTGCAATATATATATATATATATATATATATATATATATATATATATATATATATATATATATATATATATATATATATATATATATTTAATGGTTTTAATGCGAATATTAAGTTTATCAATACTGTATGAATCTGACACAATCATATATAGTAGGCATGCATTTCTGAATATTGAAATTAGTATTACAAAATATTAATCTGTAAACAGAATGAATTGAATGAATTGAATGAATTAATTAACTAAAAAGTCTATGAAACGTTATAACTAAAAACCACTAATGAATCTTCAATTTCCTTACGATGCCTTCTCTAAATATACCGAAGAAATATGAGGTCAGATTTCGAAATCTGAAAGAGCGGACCATTATATATATATATATATATATATATATATATATATATATATATATATATATATATATATATATATATATATATATATATATATATATAAGCAGTGTTAGGAAAGGAAATGATTTACGGCTAGAAGCGCATCAGCATCTAATGCTATTTAGCGACTGGACCTACTGCTTAACGTGGGTTCCGAACCACCGTCATCAGCTAACGACAAACCCAAGCCAGCACCCCCCTCAGGCTATCAATCCTTGGTTATGTGCCTACCCATAAGTCTATCAGGAAGCCTACCGACTGGCAACGGAGAACACTTCTCAGAAGGCATCCGGCCTTACCCAGCCTTTAACTGGCGTGACTGAGGGGAATTCGTTGTCGGATTTTACACTTTTGCCTAGAAACAATCACAGGCATTTAGGTGTGGATATGCGTGGGCGCGTGTGTGTATATGTGAGTGTATATAAGTGTATGTGTAGGGTAGGAAGTAAGACGGTCAGAAGAATTATAGAAAAACAACCATCCGAGCGCTGGAATCGAACCAGCTACCTTTGGATTGCCAGGCAGGCGACTAACCCACCAGACCACCTCGGCCGGCCTAAGCAATGTTACAATTCTTTGGGCTGTCCAATGAGACAACGGTGCTGGGTGTCATCAGGCACTCAACTGCTGGGTTCCACAGTCTCATGTGGAACACACAGCAACCTGCGTCTCCGCCTAAATGAGCATTTTGTTGATTGTTTGACTGGGGACGGGTCCTACCTATTCCTATTCCCATCCCTTCCATTGGAGGGCACATGTTTCGTCTCTTGATGTTTAGACTCTTCAGGGCACCGACATGTGCTGTCTCGTCAAGAACAGGAAGAACCGATTCACAGTCAACAACCCATACTTTTCGCCGACTTCTCGTCGGATGGCGTATATATGCAGTGTTAGAATTCTTTGGAATAATATATATATATATATATATATATATATATATATATATATATATATATATATATATATATATATATATATATATATATATAATCTGCCAACCCGCATTGGACCAGCGTGGCAGATTACGGTCCATACCTTCAACATGGTATTTCAGTATGTTGAAATATGACAGTACAACCTCAAACACGGCCCTCATTCCCCGGAGGCCAAGGGGCAACTACCTACGGCAGCGGGAAGACCTGCCCCAAGGCAGAGGGTGCTAAGAATCACCGGGTTAGATCAGGCTGCCATTGGACTTTTGACATTGCAACGTTAAATATACGGACTATGAAAACAGAGGCCCGATTGCAAGAACTGTTAATCGAACTTGACAACATACATTGGGATATTATTGGGCTCTGTGAAACACGAAGGAAGGGTGAAGAGTTAATCAAACTGGAACCAACTGGACACGTACTCTACACTCGAGGTACGGAAAATGGCCGATGTGGCGGAATAGGATTCCTCATCAATCGAAAGCTGAAGGACAGTGTGGTAAAATTTGAAAGTACATCCGACCGATTAGCCCAATGCGTCATTCAGCTGAATAAAAAGTTTAGGCTTCAAATCGTCCAAGCTTATGCACCAACTATAAGCCATAAAGATGAGGAAATTGAGGAATTTTATGATGATGTGGCCCAGCTTTTATACAAGGAGAAATGTAGGTACAAAATCCTGATGGGTGATTTTAATGCCAGAATTGGAACAACAAGAACAGACGAAAATGCAACTGGCCCATATGGAACTGGTGAGCGAGACAATAGAGGTGACAGATTAGTTGATTTTGCTGAAGGACAAGAACTATATATTATGAATTCATTCTATAAGAAAAATATCAGCAGAAAATGGACATGGAAAAGTCCATCTGGGCTCACAAGCGAAATTGACTACATCATGACCAACGATAAAACAATATTTACCAATTGTACTGTCCTTAACAATTTTAATGTTGGAAGTGACCACCGAATTGTACGAGCAAGGGTTCGGATTGACTGTCGAAAAGAGCGCGAAAAAATGGTAAGATCAAAGAAGGGCAAGGTGGATTCTGGAAAACTGCTGGAGAGAGGAAGCGATTTTGAGATTGCTTTGTCAAACCGGTTTGCTGCGTTACAAGATCCAGAGGAGGTGGAAATATCAGTTCAATATGAAGAAATCGCCAACAATGTACTTCAAACGGCTGCTTCAATAGCACCAGAGGAAAAATGTCTCAAACAAACAAAAATCTCCAGTGAGACCATTGATTTAATGAAGAAACGGCGAGCAATGAGAAATGCAGGTAGTCCTTTTGGCAGGGTCGAGTACACTGAGCTCTGCAAAACTATAAGAAAACGTATCAGAGAGGACACGCGCCGATTCAATATGCAGCTGGTGCAAAAAACCCTGGAAGAAAACAAAGGAATTAACAAAGCTAAACAGAAGCTGAGAAACAAAAGAACGCAAATATATGCTTTAAAGCGTGAGGATGGCACAGTGTGCAGGACGCGTACCCAAATGTTAGAGATTGTCAGAAGGTTTTATTCCCAGTTATATGAAGATCAGAGCCAGTCAGGGACAGCAATACCCACGGAAGAACAATATATAATACCAGATATCCTAGTGGAGGAAGTAACAAATGCTATAGAATTGATGAAGAACGGCAAGGGTCCAGGAAAGGATAGTGTAACTGTCGAAATGCTAAAAGCTGGTGGTCGGACGTTACATAAAACACTGGCAAAATTATACTCAAAATGCCTCAAAGAACAAAAAGTACCTGACTTATGGAAAAATGCAGAAGTGATCCTTTTACATAAAAAAGGAGCACAGGAAGATTTAAAGAACTACCGTCCAATAAGCCTCCTATCAGTGATGTACAAAGTTTTCACTAAGATAATTTCTAAAAGAATATTAAAAAAAACTGAATGACGCACAACCAAGAGAACAAGCAGGATTCAGAAGTGGATTCAGTACAATGGATCACATCCAGGTTGTACAGCAGGTCATAGAAAGGCACAACGAATACACCATGCCACTGTGCTTGGCTTTTATCGACTACGAAAAAGCATTTGATTCCATCTCAAAGCATGCGATAATGGATGCACTGCTTAGCCAAGGTGTAGAGAGAGCCTATGTAAACCTATTAGAATCGATATATGATGGAGCTACAGCCACAATTCACCTTGATGATCTTGAAGTGGGAATTAATATAGAACGAGGTGTACGGCAGGGTGACGCAATATCGCCTATTCTTTTCTCGGCTGGCCTTGAAGAAGTATTCCGTAAACTGGATTGGGAACAGGATGGGGTAAAGATCAATGGTGCAAACTTAAACCATCTTAGATTTGCAGATGATATTATTCTCATTTCACAAGACCCAGAGGAGCTGCAAAGACGCATACAAGAACTGCAAAGGGCTGGCGAACCATTTGGCTTGAAAATAAACCTGAAAAAGAGTCAGGTTATGTTCAATAACTTCGCTCAGGACAGAAGAATTTCAGTTTTAGGAAGGGATTTAGAGATTGTGGACAGCTTTGTATATCTTGGGCGGAGGATTTCCATGGAGGGGAATACCGCCCGGGAGGTGGAACGGCGTGTTAAATGTGGCTGGCAGGCATTTGGTAGGCTCAACATAGTGTTTAAGAGCAGACTCCCACTTTGCCTGAAAAGAAAAGTATTCGATCAGTGCGTTCTACCCGTTATGACATACGGAAGTGAAACCTGGACACTCACATCGCAATCAATTCAAAAACTTCGGGTGGCACCGAGGGGAATGGAAAGATGTATGCTTGGCATTACAAGACGAGACAGAAAGTCCTGCGCATGGATCAAGGAACAAACAAAAGTCTGTGACATCATTGGAAGAGTAAAACAGTTGAAATGGAGATGGGCAGGCCATTTAGCGAGGCGATGGGACGACAGATGGACCAGGGCAATCCTGGAGTGGATACCGCTTGATCGCAAACGTCCGCGAAGAAGACCGAAAGCACGATGGACTGATGACATCGTTAAGTATATTGGACCCGAGTGGCAGAGGAAAGCCCAGGACCGTGAAGGTTGGAAGCATGCTGAAGAGGCCTTCATCCTGCAGTGGATCGATACGGGCTGATGATGATGATGATGATGATGATATATATATAAGATATATATATATATATAAGACTTTAGCATCTCATTTTCATTCGTAATGACAAAAGATTGATCTTTTGAAAGCTGTAGTTCCAGTCGCTAATAGCCTCAGTTGCTGATGCGCAGCAAATAGAGTTAAACTGAAGCAAATGTCAAAAAAATTGCTTAACTTAATATAAATGATGGTTGAGTGTCTGCAAGGTTCATGAAACTTTTTTATGATAATTAGCGCCTCATTTAAGCTTTACTTTTTCAAAGATTTGTTTGGAAAATACTTTTGATCTAAAATCGGAGAAATTTGAACAGCTGTTAATGAGAAATCAGAGAAAAAAATGAAGTATTACAATGTTGGGGAATTCTTTTTAAGGGAATGAAATTCATTTTGAAAAATAAATATTTTTTAAATTTGAATAATACTCCATTCTTCTATTGAACCTTTGGTGTGAAACACTAAACTCAAATACCACTAAACAACAAATCACTTTCTTTAGCTTCTCGACGCGCGTTCCGCTAACCATGTTAGAATCATCGGGAGATGACTTAATCTAATCCTATTCTTTTAATTAATGTTAAATAAAGTGATTTGGTGTTTATTGGTAAATCTATTCGAGTTTAGTTGAGTGATAACAACTTGAAAGGAAACAAGTTAAATTGAAGAAGAAGAACAGGAAGGTATAATTAAATATAATTTACATTTTGTAGGCCTTTCGTGTATTTTGGGTTATAGCAATCGATAATTCTGAATATGTTGACGATGAGTCTTGGGTGTTAATAAGCATTTTGACAAGGCTTAATTTGGTTTTCATTGTTGCTACCATGGGGCTGAGAAGTATCGTAAGCCCAGTGGCGGTTGAAGTTTTGAAAATGCCCAAAATCAAAATTATCCAAATGAAATGTATTGATAAGTGGTTTCATTGTGGATTGGCTTGTCAGATGTTGGACGTTGAAGCACTACCACCAGATTTAGAGAAGTAAATTGTATCCAATATGAAACACAAATTATGAAAGTTTGATTAGTCATTTCGTGTTATTTTTTGCGGCTGTGGTAGACTCTGTGCTAAATTGTTGTGACGGTAGTCCATATTCAATTCTCACTTGTGAATGTTTGTATTTGTTTAATTTGACTAATAATGACTATTATTGTTAATGTAATATCAGATAAAGAATCAATCCAAAGTCACAATAGTAACTAGGATGGGTAAAGAGGGATGTGTTCTGAAAGGCTTGGAGAGCAGTGGCGGCTCGTGAGGGCGGGCGTTGGGGCCCCACCCCTCCAACTTTTATCACAATAAACAATTTTTCAGAGCAAAACACCATATTTTATTTTCATTCAGTTTCTTTCCTTTAACTCCTTCCTTTAACTAACTAACTAATTTTAAGATATTAAAAATTAAAATCTCCAAATGTAGAAGAACGTCTGTCGACCCACCACACCAAGTAATGCCGATAAAAATTCCATCCTCTCGCCACAATTTTTACATCGTTGGTTGGACGTTTACCTCCAGCGACCATTTATCTCGTCGTTGACGTTACATGTTTTGTTGGTTGCCGGAATTCGGGGGTTTAACTGCTTTCTAAAACATGCGATTTGGACGTAAATTCTCTGCGACCCAGGGAATCGGTAATTAGTTTTAAACACTGATTTGATGGGTACGGAGTGTTTGATATGTTTCGCGTCGCGAATACTTGCTTTAGTTTGGGATTTGTTACATGTGTACACACTAAGTAGTACTTTTTAAATAAAAATAATGAACATTTAATTGTAAACATGAAGGTGTCTGATTTAAAACAGTTAAGAATGACTATTTTAAGTTCTTTTCGGACTTTTTAGAATTTTCTCTATTGATTTACGGTTACAATAAACTGTTTGAACGGTTTACTCTTCGTGAAATGGTAAGTACCTACTTATTCATTCCTTTATCTGGGCAACAACGAACAACCCATCCTCCAATGGCCTTGTAAGTAGTATCAATATAAAGTTTTAATGTTTTTCTGGTTCACCTCCTGTGTAAGGTTTCAATAGCACGAAAAGTAAAAAGGAGGAAGGGGAAAGCAAAAAAAATCTTCAGCAGTACTATTTTCTTCTACGCCCTCTCACTTTAAAAACCCACGTGCCGCCACTGCTGGAGAGACTGTAAGGTTTAGCACAAACCAAAGATTGTGGAAGATTTTTACCGGCCGATGCCGAAGCCGAAGCCGATGATCATAGTTTATTCATTAATAATTTCGTTTTCGTTGATTGTTTTTCATGATCGACAGTTTGTCAATGTATCATATTAATCACAACCCTCTCTGACAATATTTTGGATAAAAATTTTATTAATATTACTTTTATTTGTTTTGTTGCTCTTGGCCCATTTTCGAATTTATTCACAATTAGAAAAATGTTTGGGTAAAAGAGCGAGTTGTACCTATTGGAAAAATGAAGTCAATCGATAAGAAAATAAATCTGAAAAATAAGCTGGATGTGGAAGTAGCCATCCACTTTATGTACTTCCTTCACTTCCTATCCATTTAAAATGTTATCAACCTAACACTAATATGACTCAAGTATGACCAAATAGATATGATGGTTATCAAGTATACTTCATTCGACGATGTGCCGCGAAATTTTAGACGCGTGCATTTAATAATATATTTGTGGCGATCGAATAAACCAAACAAGTTTTAATATTTTCTGAAAAATGAATAAAATTGAAGTTCCAGCTGTTATATAAGGGATTTGAATAAGTTGCTCTTCTCGCTGTTTCCCGACAGATGGTGTTATCTTAGTCTTTTTACATCGGGCAATATTACAGCCAACTTCATCGTGAAGCTTCATCATTAGGTTTGAAATGACAGTATATGTTATTCCGCCGATATATTATATCAGCGTAACAGTATACAACATATTTTTCCATAGCGTTAAACATGTCGAATTTTGTGCCAAAAAAAGAGTATTTGCGGGAAATTTTATTGCATTACTTTTTTCAAATAAAATCCGCAGCTGAAGCACATTGAATTTTTGTGGTGACTTACGGCAACTATGCTCTGTCGGACACAACATGCAGAGATTGGCTTAGACGTTTTAAGAATAATTAATTTGGTGTTAAAGATAAAGAACGCTCTGGCGCACCGAAAAAGTTTGGAGACGAAGAATTGGAAGCATTAGTCGATGTAGACCCATATCAGATACAAAGTGAACTTGTAGAATGATTAGGAGTTGATCATACAACAGTTGCCAAATATTTAAAAGCATTAGGATTGATTGAAAGGCAAGAAAATTGGGTGCCATACTAATTGAAGCCGAGAGACGTCAAACGGCGTTTTTTCATGTGTGGACTGTTCCACCAGCCGCAGAAAAGGACAGGTTTTTTTGCATCGTATCGTAACGGGTGATAAAAAGTAGATACACTACTATAATCCGAGGCGTAGAAAACCGTGGGCTAAGCCTAGCCATGCATCAACATCTACCAGTTTCAAACTCATGCTCAATATTTGGTTTGGTATGTTGGATTTGGTTTGGTATGTATTTGTATGTGCAATGAAATCATCACTGGAGACCGCTATCGACTACAATTGATGCGTTTGAACCGAGGATTGAAAGAAAAACTGCCGCAATAAGAGGAGAGACACGACAAAGTAATTTTGCAGCATGATAACTCTCGGCCACATGTTGCAAAACCGGTCGAAACCTACTTAATAACGCTCAAATGGGAAGTCCTATCCTACCCCTGTATTCACCAGACATTGCTCCTTCCGATTGCCACTTATTCCGATCGATGACTCACGGCCTGGCTGAGCAGCACTTCCATTCTTATGAAGACGCCATAAAATGGATCGACTCTTGGATAACCTCAAAAGCAGTGGCGATTGGTCCATAACGACAGGTGGGCTAGTGCCCTACCTAAAGAATTAAAAAATAAGTTCAAATTTTATATTAATTTATTCTCTATTCTGTCTATGATCATGCTTCTTGCGAGTTCTGTAGTCTAACATCCATAATGTCATTCGCGGTAACGAAATAGGTCGTGGGTTGCCGAAGCGCATCGATTAAAGAACACGTGCTTTGGGTACAGACAAGTTTGTGCCGCTACTGATTTTTTACTATCGCGTGCGAAAAACAAAAACAGCAATGCATCGCTTTGCTAGTAACCCGGAGATTAAACGCATTTATAACGTCATATCTTGGACTCTGCTCCATTCTCTATAGTAAGGTGTTTTTCGCCATCGCGCTTTTCGACTTTTCGAGTGGTTGCAAAGTGAATGTTTTGAACGATTACAATAGTGAAAATGAATTCAGTGCAATATATAAATAGAAATAATGTCACATTAACATTTGAGGACCGAATTGTCATTAAAAATCATCAATTGAATCTAATAATTGAAAGGTGTTACACTAGAAAAAGGTGTAAAGGTGTGTTTTGCAAATCTGTCTGCATTTCCGGCTTTCTTTTCTCGATCATCCAAAAGGACAACTGTTCTGGAAAGCGTTGTGAAAAAGCGTCTACCCCATATGGCCCCTACCAGATGGAACTTTACGTCTAAATGTGTGAATACTATTTACATTTACGAAGAAGAATTGCAAATCTGCCTTAAAGAAATTATGGACGTCGAGCCGGATAAAAAATCTATTAATCAAGCTCAGGGGTTAATACATTATTTAGTGGATGATAATTTTAAATGGTGGCTGTTTTCTTTAATAAAATAATGCCTCATTGCGACATTCTCTTTTATCAACTGCAAAGCAGGCAACTAGATGCACTTAAAGTTAAATAGAATTTGGTAACTTTTTCAACAGCCATTCAAAATATTAGAGACAATATAGAAATACAATTATAGAAATACAAAAAGCCGGCTTTCCAAATGAAGACATTAAAATTGTTTGTAACCTGATTGCAAATGTAAATTACTTAAAATTAAAAAAATGAACTCTTGGTAATGTACGCACGGAACGATTTTAAGAAACACAGTGGGACTGTGCGGCTGTTACAAATGTTTATTCAAAACAATTTAACATCAATATTTAATGAATCTGTGGAATTGCTGACTGTTTTATGTACCGTCCCTACGACGACTGTGGAACGCGAAAGATGTTTCTCTACCCTCAAATGAATCAAAACATTTCTAAGAAACACTATGGGCCAGGAACGGCTGTGCGCGTTAGCAGTGCTTTCTATTGAAAAAAAAAAAATTCAAGTCAATTTCAAATATTAATGATCAAGTTATCGACCACTTTGCTGCTCAAAAATTTAAGAGGATGGACTTCAACTATAAACAAAAGTGGTACAACAATATTTACAACTACAAATAAAAAAAATATGTTGCTGAATTTAAACCTGGTCGCATTTATTGAAGATGATGTTGCTGCTGTTGAAAAATTTTTAAATTCCTAAAAATCTTGAGTTTTAATTGACGGTTTCAACTTTTACTTGATGAAAATCCATTATAAATTACTTTTTTATGATTTTTCACTCAATTATAATATTCTGACATATTTCGCCAACACAGTGGCTTATTTAGACGTTGAATATAAACTTAGTAGTATGTAGTTTTTTTTAGTGTATACTCAACATCTGGAGAAGCTACTGTGTTGGCGAAACATGTTAGAATAATATAATTCAGTGAAAATCGTATAAAACTGTAGTTTTATTTTTAAGTAATCTCGAGTTTTCTTTATTTAGACTGAGGTTTTCCAATGATCCTCATACAGTCCGCTATTGTTATTGCAGATAATTATTGTCCTTGTCTTGTTTATGTTGTTCACGACATGTAAAAGTGTGGAAGCAACCATAGGAGTACCTTTTAAAACTTTTGAAAATTTTTCGAATGCTTGATCTGAATTTTTCGGTTATTCAGATATGTTTGTGTCTACCACAGTATTCATGATCAACAGTAAATACTTTTCAAACTTCTGCACATCACCTAGGATACATTACCTATATAATACAATGAAATAATTGTAGAGTTATTCAGGAGAGAAGTAATGGTAATCCAGGTTGGATTGAAAGCTTTTTGATTACCCTGCTGCAATCCAATGGATTATATATTAAGAATATCACCAGAAAATTGGCATATGAGAACGGTTTAATACTGCCACCTTTGTATATGATGATGAGATTAACGGAAGAGGAGAAGAACCTTTGGATTGAAATAATGGAAGAAGGAGGGGGGGATAAGATCGAGAATAGATGGAAAATGTATATTGACAGTTGCAGGGTATAAAAACGTAAATTAATTTAAAGAACGTGATGATAAAAATAATGAATTTTTAGGAAAGTTTTCCAGATCTGACAGTAGCAAAAAGTTTAAAGGACAAATTCGACTTATACTCGGGCATTAGGGTCTGTGTATTGAATCCAGCTTTTAACATCGATGAAGTGGAACCTGAACTTGCCATGGACGTAATCATTCTAAAGACTTTTGACGCCTTAACTTCCTACGAACAACTGTTGATCAAATGCAGTGCGATCCTGGGTGATATTTTCCCTAGAGATATGCTCATGTACATAATGTCTTCGTCCGCGGTTAGACTGACAGCATTAGGTTAGTGAACAAGAGCTAGAATTTTTTGCTTTATTGCCCTATTAATTTGGCGCTTCTCTTACCCTTAAGGTGTAGTACAAATGGAAGTATACATTGTATATATTTTCAAAATTCCTCCTTAACATTTCATCAACTTGTACTACCCTATTTCTAAAATATGTAGAGACTGTGCAATAAAGTTTTATTGTTCTATTTGAAATGTCCCAAAATGGTATTCTCGGATGGATTTTCATTTATGAAAATGAATTCATAGATGAATTTTCAATCCTGTGGCAAAGACAACCCACAAGGACTCAAATCTGGACCTATGCTGCTGTTCTGTTTGTACATCATGCCTTACTAGAATGCTTCTTGCTATCTGCCCTTGCTCAAAGACATGGATTCCCCAGGAACCTCCATTTGTCATATGTCGATATATATACTTTCATCTATACTGCTATATATATATATATATATATATATATATATATATATATATATATATATATATATATATATATATATATATATATATATATATATATATTAGCTATCCATTATCTATACATCTTATGATCAATTTACTATTTACGGGCTGCCAAATTGTCTCAGTTGCTAACGCGGCAAAACTAAATTCAAATACAAAAGGAAAATTCCCAAGGACTCAAGTTTAGTAAATAAGGGGACTGCGGAACCACAGTAATGTTTTTACTTGCTAAAAACTTGTCATTTGAAATGTTTGATGTTTGGACTTACACGAATGCGAACACGAAGAAGAACTTCTCAGAGGCACAAATTCCTTATGTACGATTTCCTGTCAATTAAAAAAGTAAAGCAGGATGCTTTTGATCTTTGATTTGCTCATTCTAGCTTTTTTGGACGTAGTAAAGTTGAAGGGTGCCATTCCTAGCTGTGGCGCCTGGTTTCCGGGTCGTATTCAAAAACCCATGATTCGTCACAACGTTCGTAAACGTTCCCTAAAATGAGGGCCATTTTCGATGCGCCCTAAAAAATTAAGATATCTTTCCTTTCTTCAAAAGGACAACAGGAGGGAAGAAAGATTTTTCGGAATCATTTTCAGGCAGATTTCCTTCCTCTCCAATTCATGGATCAAAATCCGATGAACGGTTGTGTGAATCAAATTCAACTCTTCCTCGAACATTCTGACTATTAACCGACGATCGGAAGGCTCAAGATCTCGGATTCTATAGACAATTTCAGCATGTCTTGCGACTGAAGATCTTCCGGCTCGAGGTTCTTCAATCGAGTCTCGGCTTTCTGAGAATGCCTTAAGCCATCTGAAAACTTGGGTCCTTGACAAAACACTATTTACACAGGCCTGTTAAAGTTTTGCAATCGTTTCCGTCGCATTATACCGAAGTCGAAAACAAAATTTGATAGTTCACTGTTCCTGGAAATTGTTATAATATTTTGAGAATGCTCTAGAAAAATCCGAATTTTTCCAAAATAATTACTACGGACCGCCACGTTTTTTAACCTCGCGTTGAAGACGCATCAGATGTTGGCCCATCCCCAGGCGCAAGCCTACGGAGTTGCCAAATCGAACGCTACGCTACCAATCTCATTATTTCTTTATTCACACCGCGTATATACACATACATGTATTTCTCATTTTATATATAATAATATGTTTGTTTATGTTTGATTGGTAAAGAAAATGACACAAATGATAATCATAATTCTCAGGCATTTAATCTAGCCGAAAATAATATTTTCTATTTGGTATTAAGAACATATCAACGTACAGGATTGGTCTAATAAGAATCGGTACTGAGATCATAAAAAAAAACATTTACTGAAGAAATATGTAAAGTAACTTAATAAATTCAAAATATGACCCGCCTGCATCAATACACCGTTACCAGCGGTTTTCTAGGCTTCATACGCCCCGCAACTGCAAGGCAATTTAAGTACTCCGTGGAAACCTTTTGGGCTGCCTCAATCGATCCGAAACGATGTCCTTTTAGGCTCCTCTTGATCCGAGGGAACAAGAAAAGTCAGCGTTACCACGTTATGTTTGGCCAGTGTCTCCTTCACAATTAGCGACGCGTGACTGGGCGTGTTATCGTGATGGAGCATCCAGGTATCGGCGATCTCTTTTCGGACGCGACGGACCCTCATTCTCGAGGAAACGTTCGAGCACTTCTGAGTAAAATTTGACGTTCACTGTTTGGCCAGCGGACACAAACTCCTTTTGGACCATATCTTTTGCATCAAAGAAGACAATGAGTATCAATTTCACTCTTGACTGTTGAAGTTTGTGTGGCACTCAAAATTTTGCCTTTTGATTTCCAGATCGTACTCGAAGATCCAAGTTTCGTTACCGGTTATCACTCCGTTCAGAATATTTGTTCGGTCTCCAAACGTTCCAACAGTTCACGGCAAATCGTCACACGGTGTTCCTTCTGTTCGTCTGACAAAACCTTCGGCACCAACTTCGCGCACATCTTTTGCATTTGCAAATCATCGGTTACAATTGAATGCACAGTTAATTTTTGTAAATTCAACTCCTGTGTCATCAAACGAACACTTAATCGGAGTACAGAAATTCTGGCTCTTTGATCACATTTTCATCGGTTCTGGCCGACATCCAGCGCGTTGTTCGTCTTTAAAGTTTTCCTGGTCTCGTTTGAATCTTTTATCATTCAATAACACGTATTCTGGACATGCCTTCGTCCTTGTAAGCCTCACGGATCATGTGAAAAGTATCCGTAGCGGATTTGTTCAATTTCACGCAAAATTTGATGGCACTTCGCTGCTCGATGTTTTCTTATATCTTGACTTTCAACGCTAACTTAAAACACACGTTCACTTCTTGCCCGATCTACTCACTTCAAAGTTTCAGAGACAACTGAGCCAGGTTTCCTAGGTTACCTGACATCAGATACCTCCGATATTATTTATTAAATCCACCGTCCACCTCTTCCCCTTGGCATGAATAAATCAGTCGAGATATTTATTGGACTAACCCTGAACAGCCGCACATATGATAGTCATGGATGTCGATTTTTGGATTTGATGTTTTTTATAACGCAGTAAACGTTTTTGTTTAAATGCAATAACGAAAAAGTTTAACGCCTTAGATGCTTTTTATTGATTACTATTATGTTTAATTAGTTATGTGAATGAATTTAAATTCAAGTTATTCAATTAAACATCATAAGAATATTAAACAAACATTTAACATGAAATAATTAAAACAGATGGGCGTTAATATACCAAAAACTTATTCGGAGATTTTCAATGCTATTAAAAAAGATGGTGCAGAATATTTAATAGATTCGTTTTTACTTATTACAGCTGTTAGAAAGTTATTCGAAATTCATGTTCTAAGTTGTGCACGTGGAAATTTTGTCGAAGGCGGTCTGATTTTTGCAGAACGACTGAAAAATCCTAATGAAGAAACCGAGGTCACTTGTCAGTGTAAAGGTTTAATTATTGATGGTGAGTAACAATGTAGTTAGGAAGAAAAACGTGTCAAATTGTTGTTATGGACTGAAATAAGACGTAAATTCAAAACTTGGATATTTTTTTCAGAAAATTGTCAAGATTTACCAAAATACGCATCGTGCGGTTATATGAGATTTCTATCTACATCCTTTCGAGAAACAACTTATAATCTTTTAACAGACAATCAGAAGAGGGAGTTTCACGCTAGAGCCATTCGGTACTTGGAGAAAGAAACCAGGAAGTGTCGGGCATGTGGGAATGGATATTTCACCCGCTACATGGGCAATAAATTGGATTATGTAAGTTTTATTAATGACAACATAATTATTATATATCATGTTGTCGGGAAAGTAGAGGATGTGGAAGAGAAACGAGTGATTTTCAGTATCAACCTTCTCGCCCGTATTTGTGGCACCACAAGAATGAAAAATTGATTACTTACCGTAATATTCACATACAATTATGAAGCAAGCGAACAAAGTAAGCAAGACAAAAAAAGTGTATCAAGTTGACAGGAATATATGCGAATTGATTATTTTAAACTTTTACTAGGAATCAATCAGGTCTATGTGCTATCAATAACCAGTGAAATTAAATATAATAGAAATGTCCAAAATCTGTTGAGTAATCATTGATTACCCGCCAAAAATTATTGGATATTGATCATCATAATATTATTTATGGTTTCATTGTAAAACTCCCCCTGTCAGATAAAATCTTCACTTCAAGAGACATTATTGTATAATCATACTTGGATTCGATATTTTTTGCGGAAAATAATCAACATGAAATGAAATTTGCTGAAAGATGAAAACAATCTTGAAACGGCCCATCACAAAAATTCATTAGTAAACATGTATCATGAATCATGGTTCAGTGGAATGGCGTACAACGTGCGTTCGCCGTTAAGGCGTATTACAAAAATAATGATTGTTTTGTAGTAACTCAATCAATGGTTATTTCGTCGCCAGTTCAATACATATATATATATATATATATATATATATATATATATATATATATATATATATATATATATATATATATATATATATATATTACAACAAAAAATGCATATCTAAAAACATAAAACTGAGCTATTACAACACAGTTATTAAGCCAGAATATCTATATGGCGCAGAAACACTGATTTCGAATAGAAAGAAAGACATCGAGGATATTGAAAGAAAAATTATAAGAAAAATGTTGGGCCGTAAACAGATAAATAGTAGGCCGAGTAGGTATATATATATATATATATATATATATATATATATATATATATATATATATATATATATATATATATATATATATATATATATAGATATATATATATATATATATATATATATATATATATATATATATATATATATATATATATATATATATATATATATATATATATATATATATATTATTACATTTATTCTTTTGACCGTTTATTATTTTTATTTATTGGGACTTTCGATCAGTAATTAAGTTTTAATTTTTAATTTTTTTATTAACGTTTCGGTTCAACAATGAACCATCTTCAGAATAATTCTATAATACATATAACTTTTATAAAAAACACAAACTTACATTTAAACACCTACCAATATTAAATTAAACAATTAATTTTTAAAATTTTTTAACTAATATGTGATAATTTTGTATAAAATTTTTATATATGTCATAAAAATATATATATATATATATATATATATATATATATATATATATATATATATATATATATATATATATATATATATATATATATATATATATATATAGACGCATCGGCTACTCTGGCCATTTAGTGTCTATTTTTCTCCAGCATTTTATAATGCTCCGATCAAATCGGATAGACTGAATAAATTTCCATACCCCAACCAGGATTCAAATACGCAACAATTGACCATTGTCAGGCGAATGAGTTCAATATTAACTGTGATTCGGTATCATCTGGTCATGCAATCAAAACATATCATCACCTGAGTATTGGATTACATCAAGTCCACTTTTTATTATTTCTTTAAAAATATGATTTCGTAAGGTGAAAACTACAAGACTGTTTAGATGCCAGTTAAACAAAATCCAAACAAGGTATGGAACATTGAAAGTCCATTACTGGTAACCCAGTGTTAATATTGGTTTGTTCATTGTTGGTGCATATCCAAGGAGATTACACCTTCAAGTCACGTGACAAATTAATATCTACCGCCAAATTTTCAACAACGAATTTAATATTTCGTTTTTTAAGCTAAAAAAGCTTAATAAGCCTATGATGGGCAATTAATTCAAACAAATGACTTTGAAAAAGAAAAATATAATAAGCTATGCTTTAAAACACACATATCAAGTAAGGATGTAACAATACTACCAGTTATTATTTCAATTAATGGATTAGTGCAGAAGAACTTTGTAAAAAATCTGCAAAAGCTAAGATTGAATACTAAACTGAGTGACGATTGCTTGAAAGCCGCCATTCTGGCAACACTGCGCACGGTCCCAAGAGGGAATGAAAGAGAGCCCAGAACATAGTTCTGGCTCTAATTTTTATCTACCGAACTAATCGTGTTAAAAAAATTAATAAAAACAAATAATAACAATAGTAATAATGCTTTACTAGTCCAACAGTATAACCCGGATATCACAGGATGTAAATAATGATTACACAGGTCAACAAATTTAAACTTTTTGAGGTAACATTAATGAAAATAGGTGTATATGAACAATTTTATAGTTCTAAATCCGAAAATGAAAAGCTTATTATTATAACACGTGCAGTTTTTTTGTTACGGCGGGAAAAAAGGGAACGACATATTTTTACAATCTAATATTTATTTAAGATAAATATGTAAAACGTGTTAAATATATGCAAAGACATTACTTAGGATTATGTGAATAAAAAATAGATATTATATACATCATTTAATTGAGGAAATATTTCTTTTAGATACTTAAAACTATTACCTGCTTTATCTACGGCTTTAACAAAAATTTTTATTAGTGCAAGGTTAATACGTAGAGTTGGAAGAAGCACCTTTTTGGGGTTAAGAAGGAGGCATATTTCATGTTCGATGTACCAGGTTTAAAAGAAGTTCTGTGAGCCAACCTTTCTATAATGTTTTTTTGTTGTCCTACTATCCCACTAGACACAAAAACAGCAATATTTGTAAAACCCCCTTAAAGTCGTAGCAATATATCTATCACTTTTAAATCTACACAAATATCCCATTGATACTGTTCATATTTAACGCGATTTAGTATGATTGCTAAGTTGTCATATATTTCTTTCATTGTCACTGAATGAGCTAAAGGAATAGATAGGTTTTTGTTTCCATTATGAAGCAAGACTGCTTTTAGGCTGTGTTTCGACGAATCTATGAAATTACATTTGGAAGGTACATATTCCATATTAAACTCATTCATTAAACCATCAAAATTACAACAGACACATCATTTCATTTTATTAAAACTTGAAAATGTTACATTCCGTTTTCTGTAAAGTGAAACACTTGCATTTTTATCTAACAGGTTCCACTGTTGAAGTCTGAAGTTCCGATTTTTGTTTTGACAATCCCAGGTCACGGACAAAATCATTTAATTCCGTCTGAGTTATTAAGCGAGGTCCACTGATAGTTGTTAAAAATGTTGGGTTTCAACTGGTATTCTCAGGAAGTTGTGGATCAGATTCTGATGAAGAATTAATTAATTTAAGGCCCAATCAATATTTGTATTTAAAAGCGCAAATTGTTTTTTTTTTAAATAAATCCCTTTTGTTTTAGTGACACAAAAGTAGCAATCACTTACATGTCTGAATGATTGTGGCGTGTTCACACGAGCGTAGCCAGGGGGAATTGCCCCACCCCCCGAGAAATAATCCAAATATTACCTAATATTATACCGAAAAAATACGAGGAGTGAAGAGAGTTAAATTATTACATTTGAATTGAATATATATCCGAACTAGTGGACGTTGCGCACAGTAGCGCCATCTCTTGTCGAGTAGTCGAACTATTTTGTATCGTATGGAAACTTTGCGTTGATTCTCGATTATTCGCCACGCCCCTCGGTCAGAATGAGCGGAGCTTTGTGGAAGTTTGTGGTAGTTTCTGGGCGGCTACTGCTGGGCTGCTATATAAGCGGCGCGTGACCGCGCTTACGGCAGTATTGTTCCATGCGAACTCGAAGCGAATATAAGTGAAAAATGGTGAACGAATAGTGAAGAGAATTAAGTGTACCGTGTAAGTGAGTAATTTTAGTGCAGTGTTATTCGGTGACCTTGTTAAGGATAGATACGTGAATCATTATTACTGTCGAAAAATGGAGGGGAAAAAAAGGAAGAGTGATAAACTTAAAGGTATGGACTACTGGAAAAGGTGGGGTAGGCAAGGGGTTTCTAATAAAGAAACAAATTTGGATTTAGCTATCAAAGCTTCAGATACCTTGCATGCTAATAAGAAGACTGTGATGACAAGCGGGCCCTCGACCTCGACCTCAATCACAATACCAATGTCGAAATCGATGCCATGTCGCTGGTGCCCTGTTCGATACCTTCAACTGCCGAATCTACATCTAGTCTGCAACAGGCCAGCTTGCCTGTTACCTCATCTTTTACAACTGCAGCTAAGTTGGATGTTGGTTTTTACGCGATTCAAGAAAAAATCTTGGATGCATATTTTAAAGTCCAAATTTTAAAAACGCCATGGAACCCACCCAGAGATTATAAGTTTCCTATTTCCACAAAACGAAACTTGCGGTTTCAATTGAAATGGTTGGAGAGATTTTCCTGGTTGTCATATTCGGAATATAAAAGTGGAGCATACTGCAGAGTTTGCGTGGTAATGGGACGTTCGCTTGATGAAGGTAAAGACGGTCATCAAAGGATCGGCCAGTTGGTAACCGAACCTTTTTGTAAGTGGAAACATGCCCTAGAAATATTTTAAGCTCATGCGAACTCGGGATACCACAAGCGATATTCAGAACTGGCAGATAACTTTCTAAAAGTAATGTCTCCGCAGGCTTTTTTCGGTCCCTGAATAGCTGTCTTCTAAAAGAAAGAGACAACAAGAGGAGAATCGAAAGAAACTAATCCCTATCGTAAAAGCAATAATTTTTTGCGGCAAACAAGGCTTCTCCTTGAGAGGTAAAATCGATTCGGAGCGTATACAAATTACACCAGAATCACCAGAACCTGAACAACCACTACAGAATGATGGTAATTTTAGAGCCCTGTTGCGGTTTGCGGCTGAGTCTGGAGATAAAGATCTGGCTGAGCATTTGAATACTTCACAGAAGAATGCCCTGTACACAAGCCCTCAGATCCAAAACGAAATAATTGACATTTGTGGTGAATTAATTCAACATAAAATAATTGTAGAAGTAAAGAAAGTCAAACTATTTGCGATTCTGGCTGACGAAACCACCGACATCGGACGTGTAGAACAAGTCTCGTTATGTCTTCGATATGTTGATTTTACAGATAATAAACACCATATACTTAAAGAGATATTCCTTGAGTACATTCCAACGGTCGATGTTTCAGGATCCGGTCTTGCATATCTTGTTATTACAGCTCTGAAAAAGCATGGACTTGAATGTTCTCATGTGGTTGGTCAAGGTTACGATGGGGCTGCAGCTATGAGTGGGTATTTGCACGGTGCCCAAGGTTATGTTCGCCAAGAATGTCCTCTTGCTCTTTATGTACACTGTAGTGCACACTCTCTCAACCTTGCTATTGCTGATTCATGTTCATTAGCAAATGTCCGAAATTGCATTGGGATTGTGCAGTCTGTTGGTTCCTACTTTCGACATTCTGCTCAACGCACTGCTTTGTTGAAAGAAAAAATTCAAAAGCTACTACCCGTCGGTAACCAAAAAAGCTTGCTCCCAATGTGTGAAATACGGTGGGTTCACAAACATGAAGCTATTATAAGATTCAGGAAAATTTATTCAGCGATTGTGAATGCCCTCGAAGAACTCCAATTTAATCACAATAAGGAAACATCGCAACAAGCCGCCCAATTGCTAAGTACGCTTCGATCTTCGGATTTTGTGATGTGTTTAGTGATTCTTCAAAAAGTTATGAGCTATACATTGTCGCTATCAAAACAATTACAGACAATTGACATCGATCTTATCACGGCATTCAGACATGTAGATGATGTTATTAATGTCTTACAACTCCTGAGAAACAACACTGACGTCGAATATCTTCATCTCTATGAAGACGCAAAGGTTTTACCGGAAGAAAATGGTGGTATACTGCGAATGCCACGCGTCGTCGGAAGACAATTAAATAGACCGAACATTCCTGCATTGGATGTATGCACGTATTACAAAATCAATTTGTTCATTCCATTTCTTGATCATACAATTCAACAATTGGTTGAAAGGTTTACCAAACATCGTAAAGTAGTATCAGCATTATCTGGTGTGCTACCTTCAAATTTTACCGCCAGTTCTGAAATTGAAGAAGCAATTTCCATGTACTTGTCACTGCTTCCCGAAAGCAACATATCAGTGGTTAAAGCAGAACTTGAAGTATGGGAAACAGTGATGACAAGTATCTCGCCTACCCCGAAATCTAGTTTGGAATGCCTAGATATGTGTGATAAAAACCTTTATCCGAATATTTACACATTACTACAAATCTTGGCTACCATTCCTGTATCCACTGCTACCCCAGAAAGGTCTTTCTCGAGCCTAAGGAGACTGAAAAACTATTTACGAAACACTACAAGTGAAAACAGACTTAATGGTTTGGCTCTCATGAACATTCACTATGGAACAGAAATTCATGCAGATGAAGTAGTGGATATATTTAAAAGAAAAAGCCGAAGATTTCTTCTTTAATGGTTTTAGATTTAGCCCAGAGGAACGAAATTAATTTCACCATTTCATTTAGAGTTAAGAACTTTATAAATATGTCGTAATTTTTCCGATGAATATATAGATATTAAATTTCATGTAAGTATATTTTTGTGGTTTTATTTATTTCAAACTAACACCCCCCCCCCCCAACTAGATCCTGGCTAGGCCCGGGCGTGTTCATATATTTTTTTTGCTTTATTTGGGTTTTTCGCCACTATCTTTAAATAAGAACAGGTATTTTTGATATTTTTTGAGTTTTAGATAGTGGCGAAAAACCCAAATAAAGGGAAAAAAAATCACTTACATGGTCAGTAGGTTCTCTCCACACTATAGAAACAGCAAACGGCATACAATTTTTTTTTGCGGTGCATACACTGCACTAAATTTACGTCACAACTCATGTTGCAAACATGAAAAAAACTTATCCGCTGGATTTTTGCAAAATTTACGACTAGAACTTGCCATTTTAGACTATAGAAAACAACTATAGAAAACAATAAACCTGCCCTTAAAGGTTCGTTAATACTGTGGAACCCCCTCTACGGTCTTGTGGTAATTTCTGTATTGTCCATTCCAAAGTCAGGTCCAAGTAATTTAAATGGTTCTATGATATAAAGGTGAAGCAGATACTTAAAAATGGGACGTGCTATGCTATTTCTGTGAAAAGGTGTTTTAATAACTACCTAAATAAACCGCAAAAAGAGCATTCTCATCAATGTTCATGTCGGCGTTCATCTCAACAAAAATCATGTCGACCTGTGTTATCAACCCTCAAAACTACATGCCCAATATCAGTCAAATAGGGCAATTTAAGGTTGTAAGCTAATTCGTCAATCTTTAATATCGAACGAAGGCTGTTACACTCATAAGATCAGAAGAAGATACAAAATGATAAGGTAAGAAAATGCGAAATGGTAAGAAATGCAAATCGAAATTTGCAGAAGATGTGGAGGAATAGGGACATAACTCAGAAGACAAAGAAACAGATAGTACCTTCGTTTTTCCAGTATTGAAACCCGCTGAAACAGGGATCATTAAAAACAAGGCCTCAAGCGCATTGATTTTTTAAACTTTGGAGCTGGTCTTTCGCATTCCATGGACTGCCAGACGAACAAACGCATCCGTTATTCAAGAAATTAATGAACCCACAAAGCTAATTATCCCACTCCCAAGCTCTCAAATTATTCTTGAACAAATACTAAAATTCTTCGACTATATTAAACGCACGGATGGTAGTTACAAAAAAACTGATGCTGCAGAGATGGATGGACGGTCTAGATCACGCGGCAGACTTCCAAAAAGATGCGCAAACTAAATTAAACACCTAACTAGTTCATCTCTCCAATATGCAATCAAGGAAGACCGAAATAGAGAATGCTAGCAAGAGGCCGAAAAGGCCGCAAACGGAATGAGTTTTCATAGGTCACGACTCTTCTGCAAACAAGAATACTAAGAAGAAGAAGATGGCTGCACATTAACAAAAGCGACGAAATGAAGATGGGCAGAACTCTTGAAAGACTGATCGATGAGAGGTGGACCAAGAGAATATTAGAGTATGTATTGGAAGACCCTCTATAAGAGTAACATATTATATCGAAAGGCTTTGTACTAATTGGATAGCAACTGTGCAGAATAGAACCCAATTGAAACATCTAGATAAAGCTTATGTTCGACGATAGGCAAAAGATGATGAATTAATGACGATGATGATGATGATGATGACGGTGGCTGTAGAAATTGGTGTATATAGGCGACTCAATCAAAGAAAAATTTGTTACAGGAATTAAAATGCGGTTACCAGAAGAAATTTAAAAAGAGACGAATACGGAGTTCTTTAGCATCTGATAATGGTAGTATATACACTTTAGAAAAAGATGGACACTTCTCCGTGTACAGTAGAGACAGTGGTTATTCAGCTGAAAGTAAAAAGTAAAGTCTTATATCTCATAATTTTATCAAACTTTTTCTATTGTATTTTTCTATTTCAGTTTATCAAAATCAATAAAGGACTCTGGACAAATGGCTACTAGTGTCGTATCTGATACTATTACTTATCCAAGTGGCAGAAATTTAGATGATGATTTAGAAACGGGTAAATTTTTTTAATTGTATAGAATTACAAATCCATAAAATGTATATAATTACAAATGAAGTAAAATGAATACCAAAAATATTAGCCGAACAAGAAGGACAATAGTAGAACGATTTAAGTGACATTCATTGTCGTCGTTGTTTCTGGTTATCAGTTCCATAAATTATCAACTTTGTTGATGTTTCTTGTGAGTAAATTAACTGGCGGCTCGTGATAGAGGGCGTTGGGGCGCTACCCCTCCAGCCTATATCACAGTAAACAATTTTTCAGAGCAAAACACCATTTTTAATTTCCGTTTAGTTTCTTTCCTTTAATTCATTTTCCTGGTTCACCTTCTCTATAAGGTTTCAATACCACGAAAAATAAAAAGGAGAAAGGGGAAAGCAAAAAACTTCTTCAGCAGTATTATTTTCTTCTACGCCCGCCCACGTTAAAAACCCACGAGCCGCCACTGATAACTTGCCTAGAAAAATTTACAAATAATGCTTTTCGGTGTTACCAGATTTCTTCAATAGTTGCTAAAAACCATAGTTTTTAAATGGCAACACCGTATTTTTTGACATAATTTGCCAAATCTTAAAATTCTAAATAAAAAATGTCACATTTCTTTATTGGAGTAGCCGTTTTAGAACAATTAGCAAAAACAACTAAAAGAATCTGCAGTCGACAGGAATTAAAAGAAGCTAACATAGCAATGTAGGCCTTGGAAATTAAATAAAAATTGTGTTGTTTGAAAGGAGCCATCATTATTTTTTTTTAGAAATATTTATTTTAATTTACAAGATCTTTAAGATCTTTACAATATGCAATACAATAATTTTCAATACAATACCATACAGCCTGTATGTATAGATCTTCCGCTAATACAATAAAAATACTAACCTACAACGAGAAAATAGAAATTTTAGAAAAAAAACAGCAATTCAGCACAGGCATTCACATTACAAGAAATAGGACAAAATAATGAAAAAGGACACAACCCCATCCCATATATTAAGGCTCAAGAACAAAAGAAATCAATTCAGTCATGTTGACAAACACCGACCTAAATGAGGTGCACAATTTCTTTATATTTTGCTTAAATGCCAGATAACTGATATTCTTCTTCACAATGTTATCTTTTATGTTTTCCGGCAAAAGGTTATATATTTGAGGAGTCAAGACGTAAGAGGACTTTCTCACTCCAGTTTTGTTAGTGAATGGAATGTTTAGAACAGTTGCACCACCAGCCCTTGTGTCATGATGAACTTGCTTATATGTATACCCCAGAGACCCAAGATGCTTATATAGAAGAACAGAAGAATTCCCATCTTAAGAAAAAGTTCCCCACTCAGGTGGTCCCTCAGTTTGCTGCACGTTATCCTTAGAAATATTTTTTGCATTCTCTCAATCGACTCAAGGTGGCTGTTGTATGTGCCACCCCAGGCAACAATTCCATATGTTAAAATATAATTAGCAAGAGCGTAGTATATATGGCTTAATATATCAAATGACATACACTCTGATCCTTTCCTAGATTGGGCCATTACAACAAAGAGCCTTTTCTTTAAATTAAGTATATAAGGTTTCCAAGAAAGTAGCTGATTCAAAGTAACACCAAGATACTTGACTACAGCAGACTGTTTCACCTCTAGACAATCACATGATGCATTTCTACAGTTTAAATGATGCCATTTAATAGGCTCATCGAAGTGCCAGGGTTTCTGAAGTGCCAAATTAAGCATTCTAATCTTACCCATGTTAACAAGTATTTTATTTCCAACAAACCAACTTTTCAATATTTTCAAATCGTTTTGTATATTTTTCAGCACTTTTAATTTTATATCCCCTGCGTATAGCAGGGATGTGTCATCAGCAAATGTAAAAATGTGGCCATTTATAAACCCCCCCCCCCCCAAGATGGTTATGCCCTAGACCATCGCAGATATTTGTCTGCCAAATTTTTTTCATGTTACCATCATAGTTGGCAATTTGTCTTTCAAAGTAGTTCCTTTTCACCAGTTTCAATAGTTTGTCTAAATAATTTTTGTAACTTCTATAGTTATGTAAAAGTTCTAGATTGCCTTTCTGATTAGCCCACTTTCGATATAATGCTTTCTGGTTCTAATACTATTGACTAAGCCATTGGTTATACATGGCTTCAATTTCCGTTTTTTTGACATTTGGTTTATATTCCTCTGCTCAATCACCCATAATGTCATTATATATTGCATAAAATGATCCAACTGCCGAGTTCACATTACTATGTCGGTAAATGTCACTCCAATCTATCTGACGTGACCGATCACACATTCTATTATAATTTATTTTGCCGCAATCGGTATTATTATATTTAGCAGTTACTATATTACTAAAACATAAACATACAATGTAGTGATCAGTTATATCAGAGTGAATTATTTTTATATTAATATCACTTTGACCCACACCTAAATTAATGTATATGTGATCAAGACAAGTGCCAAATTCACCCGTTAAACCTGGTCTAGTTATACAGGGGGCGAATGTATAGAAGGCCCTTTTTGACATGATGCACCTGTATTCATCAACATCACAATCTTGCCTAAACAGATCAATGTTCAGATCTCCCATCAAGATGGTCTTATTGTAATCAACTAAGTCTAAAATTGAAATGAGTTCCTTATTAAACAACTCTACTATACTTATTATACCTATAAATTCCTAAACTATGGTAACATATTTTGCTTATTACAATGTTTACGGAAATATGATCAAAAGTTTTAGTTGATATACCAATATCTTGCATCTCACATGTCAGTGAATCACCAACATAAATGGCAAACCCACCCGATCTACTCTCAGAGTTGCAGTAGAATAAAAAACTCTGAAAACCCTCAATGCTATACAAAGATACCTCCTCATCATACATCCACGTTTCAGTTAAAAGTATTATATCCGATTTTTTTTGTAAGATCTTGTAATCAAATTTTGTAATCAAAGTTCCCTCTTAGGCTCTTACAATTAAAATTGATAAACGAAATACCATCGCAGATTTGATTAAATTTAAGCACATTCGAGTTTCTAAATGGTTCACAAATTATATCATCCCCATCCAGTTTTGTGGTGTCCCACCATTGCCTATGCTCTTTATACGTCATTGTTAATTTTAATCTTCCCACAACTTTCCATAATATGCCACCACTCCTAAATGAATTAATTCAAATGATCTTCATTCCTCAATCTTATAAACTCATTATTCTCTGTTCTCCTAATATAGACATTACCATTTCTACTCCAAGTGTACTTAAAACCTAGACCTTTTAATTATTGTGCTGTCATTGTGATATTTGAAAGCATTTGTATTTGAATGTGTCTAAAAATAGCGTTTTAATTAAGTTGCTAAGATGAATCAGTTATTTAATCAAAAAGAGAAAGTTGAATTAATTTTTCTTCATGTTGGTGGCTTAAGTCTACGCGATGCGTGTGTTGAATTCCATGCAAGGTATCCGGATAAGTCTCTTCCAATTCTGGAGTTTTTAAGAAATAACTTAGTAAAACTAAAATATAACTGGTAGTATGTGCCCAAGGATCCGCAAAAGGCGCAAAAATGTTGTTACGGGAGAAAATATTCTTCTTTGTAATATAGAAAATCCCTCACAAGTCAACGTACAAATTTGCCCAAGAGGTAGGTTGTTCTTAGTCAAAGGTGTGGGCCACTTTACATTGGAATAATTATCATCCATACAACATGAAAAGCTTACAAGAATTGCATGATGATGATTGTGATAGAAGATTGGAATTTTGCGACTGATTTTTGGACAAGAAGCGTCAGCAATCCAATTTCGAGAAGCACATTTTTTATAGCGACGAAGCAACTTTTATTTAAAGAGCATGGTCAATAGATAAAATTACAGATATTGGTCTGACAGTAATCCTTGTTGAGTTGAAGAAAGAAGAAGACAAAATAATCCAAGAGTTAAGGTGTAGTGTGGAATATATAATAAAAAAGTGATCGGACCTATCTTCATAGAACAACATTTAAATGGTGAACGTTATTTAGAGTTATTGAGAAACGAACTTGAGTTGTTTATTGATGAACTACCGTTAGCAAAAAGAAGGCTGTTCTACTTCCAACAGGATGGGGCACCACCTCATTTTGCGCGAAATGTGCGGGCTTATCTTTATGAACTGCTGCTAGAAAGATGGATAGGAAAAAGGGATTCAGTTGAGTGGCCTACTAGGCCTGACCTCATACCATTAGACTTTTTCCTGTGGAGTGTCTTAAAAACCATAGTATGCGTAACCGCTCCTAATTCTGTTGATGAACCGAAACAATTAATTCGGCGAGATTACGCCCAATATGTTGGAAAATGTTAGTAATAACATTGTTAAGAGTTCATTATTGTAAATTACAAGGAGGGCACCAGTTTGAGCATTTACTAAAAAAATAATTATTGATTAGTAAATAAGATTTATTTTTTATTGTTATTTTAAACTAGTTTATTTCAGCAAAAAATGTTGTTTTGTTGTTGAATAATAATTGATTGTTCTAAAACGTCATATAAATTCATATAAAAAGATTTATCAAATTATGGTATTTTAAAAAAATACGGTGTTGCCATTAAAAACACTGTTTTAGTAGCCACTGAAGAAATCTGTCAACATCGGGAAAGTATTATTTCTAAATTTTTCTTAGTCAAGTTATTTCCTACAATTTTGCATTCGGAAGTACTTGTCAATCACTGTATATATATATATATATATATATATATATATATATATATATATATATATATATATATATATATATATATATATATATATATATCTGTTGATATATATCATCTGCATATATATATATATTTGCAGCTGTTTCGCCTGTATATATATATATATATATATATATATATATATATATATATATATATATATATATATATATATATATATATATATATATATATATATATATATATATATATATATATATATATATCTGTTGATATATATCATCTGCATATATATATATATTTGCAGCTGTTTCGCCAAGGTCACACTTGGCATTCTCAATGGTTGTCTGAAGACTGAAAGCTGTGGATCTCTTGATCTCTTGAACATGGGTTGAAGGTGTTAGGTCAATTGCTCTGTACTGCAGGTGTGTGGACGGTGTCCCGACAGCGAGTGAGATCGCTGTTGGTGAATTGTAGATGGGGCGGAAGCTGTGGAAACCGTCTCGTAATATTTATATTCTTCTGGGTTGCAGATAGTGATGGTGCGTACTTCTTATTGGTTCTGGTGTTGGCCCCGCCCTCTCAGACGATGTTTGGGGTGTCACAGTGGTAGTCAGTTGCTCTCCCGATAGCAGCCGGTGAGCTTCGGTCTGTCGGTTGATTACTGATTTCCACGTGTCTGGCAGATCTCTTCTGTTTAGGCGGCCGACTTTTTCTATTTCTATTGTTTTTCGTACAACTGTCGAAGTCGATTTTGTGTCCTGTTTGTAGATGGTGTTGGTACAGAGCCAATGTGGTTTGTTTTTTTTCTATCCGTCAATTTGTGTTCTTCGAGCCGAGCTAATATTCTTCTATTGGTTTGTCCGACGTATACCATGTTACAAGTCCCGCACGATATGCTGCATACGCCAGGATTTTCTAATGATGTGATCTTTGGGACTTCTAATGGCTGATTTTATTATTATTATTAGTAATTAATTACTAATAATAATAATAAATGAATAGCTAATAAATTAATAAATCAATAGGCTATTAATAGTAATAGGATTTTTACCACCGTTTTAGAAAAAATCGCTCATATAGCACAGGTGAGGGATCTTCTGAATAACTTGATGATTTTCATCGGTCCAAATCCTACTATTAAACCAGAAGTGCACTTCATCGCAATAGTATTTTTTTCCAAAGTGGGGGTCGCCTTCCAACTGCTTTAGAGCTTAATCGTTGCGTCGTGTGTCATTCTATGATGAATTGATACAATGTAGTGAACCCAGCAATCTATGAGTGACATGCGTATTTCAAACCTTGTTGCCGCTATTACTTCAAAGTCCTGATACTGGAATTATTGTAAAACTCTTTATGAGGTGATATTTTAGCATACATATATTTTTTCCAAAAATAACCAGACATGTATTTTTAGCCAGATTTTTAACCAGATATGTGTTTCTATCTTTCTGTTTCAGATATACCCGAATTTGAAAGTGGATTTGGTTTAAAAACTATTAATAAATACAAAAATGACTTCAACATCACTAGAACATTCTCTGACACCGACTACAGTCAATGTACTTGTCCGCTGATACTTACAACCATGTATGTCCAAATGATTGAGCACTGCAGTGGTGCAGGTAATGCAATGCAACCATTTTTACCACAAGTGTGTTTAAATGCAGGACATTTTCGCTTTAGGTCTAATTGACAAGATGATGAATGCAATGATCGATTTTTGTTATGTGTGCATTGACTCGGACAATGTTCCCCAAGCGTTGAAGATTCTGGATGAAGCAATGGGCCTTTTAGAGGTGTTTTAATCATTTCCCTTTGACGATTTAAGATTTAAGCGTATTTTATTTTAAAGGGCCCCTTAAAAGATACCACAGAACTTGACTGGATGATAACATTGAAGAGAGGAAAGTTGTATTCAATCATGGGTTTCGCTAGAATGAATCTGAAACAATTCAATGAGGGATACAAACATCTGCAAGATGCTTTAGATTGTTATGGTATTATTAAGTAATGAAAAATATTAGGGTGATTCATATGTCCATACACTTAGTATTAGTAGAAAAAATCAATTTGCGATCAAACCCTTATGCAACTTCGCGTATATTCCGTGGAATTTCAAACTGTGTTCTTTTCCACTACCTTTTTAAGGTTTAATCATTTGTTTTCCTTATGAAGATTTTTGGATTGAACAATTTTTTAACTGCAAGTCATCATTTGGTGGATGAATTTGATACATTTAACAAGGCGTTGTATAAATTTTCGATTTAAATCAAAGACTCTTTTGATTATACAGTTCTATTGATATATTAAGAGCGTAAAGGTTTTATGATTGTGGATTTTTGAAATCAGCGGATAATCGGCGAATACTGATCGATTGAAGAATGTCAAATCTTTCGTAACAGGTAGATTCGGACATGCACGTTTTCCTCTCCTTCATTGATTTTTAAAAACTCTTTATACGCTGTATTAAGTGAGATGATATACCTGATATAGTTTCTTGATAGCCTAAATTTATCGAAAACAAAGGCCGATGCTTATACGTTAGGCTTTGTGATTTGCTTTCATTGATAACTGATGCTGGGCAATTAATTATCCACAGAAACATTCAATTGGATGGAGCAAGCGAGACGATTCAGCTTTAACGACAACGAAGGATGATATTCATCAATTTTTTTATTATTTGGAAATTGTTTATTTGAGTTTTAGCCAACAAGCGAAATATACACTTTCGCCAAAAATTATTAGATATTAATTGAGGTATTATGCGACATCCACCTTATAGACCTGATATTATACACCATTACTCTTTTAATAATGCTTGTCAAGTAAAACGGTCATTTCATATAACAGAATCAAATCGCACTTGGAAAGTTTTATTGCGGAGAATGAGAACAGTTTTTCGAAAATTCGAACAAACACCATGAAATTATTTGAAAGATGATGAAATAATATTAAACAAAATAATGTTGTTTCATTGTCACACATCAGGTGAAAAAATTGAAGTTACTAAATCAGTACTCGAACAGCTATGATAAGAATAAACATTGTAAACAAATATGTGTAACAGCATATATTTGGCAAATATAATTGGTTATTATTTAACACATAAACTACAAATAAACTAATGAACGTTGTTAAAACAATTTTTTATAAATTAAGAATTACGCCAATATGGAAGTGACAACGTGGCATTGACTAATTGGGATGATCCCCAGGAGAAACAGTGTTATTTCAATTATTTCATTGTATATTAGTACGTGTATTTAAGTTGTTTACAAAACAACATTAACAAAAATGTATTCTGTACGTGAATATCACGATATGCTTCTTATTTACGGAGAAGCTCCTATTAAGAAGAACGCATTTTTGCTGCTGCTGGCCAGATTAAAATATTCGAGGATTTTTTCAACGTGTTCGGGAAAACTGGTTAAAAGGTGCCAGGGTTGCAGAGACTCAAACAGTGGACATTTTCACATTTATTTTAGTAATTTTATTTTAATAATGTGACGTGAATTGTTTAAAACGAGTTATGGTGTGAAAAATTAGTGCTAGTAATTTTAACCTTGACATTAAACGATAATAATATGTACTGTTTATGTATAGTGATTTACGTATGTGTTGTATGCTGAAGAATTTTTCCGGGTGTACATTTTTCCGGGTGTAGCGTTAAGTACTGAGAAGTACTTGATGATTTATGATGATTTATTACCTAATATATAGTTATATGCAGTTACATAGTTATATACCAGGTGTGACAGTTATTAATTCATATTTTTTTCTAAAAAAAAACGTTTAATTTGGAAGAAATGTAAAAAATGGTTTATTCAAAGTATGCGATAGTGCTTGCTGCACATTTTTCCTATTTCTTTTACAATTTGTGGATACCATCCTAGAAAAACCGTATATTTTTTGAGGTGGTCCACTCATCAAGCCATTTTTCGACATTTCCGTAAGTGTTAAAATGTTTCATGGAAAGTGCGTGAGAACGTGCCTGAAAACGAGTGGTAGTCGGAAGGAACTAAGTATGGTCAGTACGGTGGGTGGGGCAAGATCTTTCGGCTATTTGCAGAAATGGTGTCTCTGACCGCTTTCGCTGTTTGATGGGGCGTTGTCGTGCTGTAAAATAACTCCGTGTCTTGTAGCCACTTGAGTCACGTAATGTGTATTTTAATATTAATAAAGGCTTTTTTTTTATGGACGTCTCTCTTTAATTTATTAATTTATATCGCTATATCAAAAATAAACTATCTTTTGGGACACCTTTTGTTAATCCATACTGAAGTAAAAGAATCGAGCCTGCATCAAAATTATGTTCTCACTTATGCTCTCTTTTCAGTTTATTTTTCATGCTTTATATTCACTTGATATGATATGCTTCGATACTCTCGAAACTCTCAATACTCTCGACTTTACTTCGATATTCTCGATAAAAAATCACCATTGGGAACTATTTAAAATTAATAGATGTAATAAAAAATAATTGTTTTCGATGTAAGATTTAGATTATTTTGTAAAGAAAAAAATAATTTTGTTAAAATCCTTTATAATTTACATGTTATTGCTGTTAATACTTTCAGAGTATTCTTTTTTAATTTTAGGAATCACTTTTCCAGTAAACTCCGTATCTTTTTATCTTCACAATGCAAATTTACAGTGTCAACAGAATATGTCTCTCTACCTTTTTCCCAGTAGATACACCACCAAGAGCACTGATGATGACGTTTCAAATTATTATAATGATGTGTCTGAATGTCTTGGATATTTATGCGAATATTACTTGGTAAGAGTTTATATAGAATGAGCAATAAACTGACCAGTTTGATTTTCCTATAATTTTAGAATATAATAAATGTTTTAACTTTAGACGTTGCTTGGTCGATATATTTAATAATGGTAATAATATTATGGAAAGATTTTTGTAATTTTTAAAATTTTTTAACGTCGTCGCCTTACAATTTAATAAATATATTTAGACAAATGATATTCCATTTTTTAAAATCCTAAGTATAAAACGATTTGTCCAATTCTGCAAAATAAGCGTTTATCTCAACTTTGACCTCATTATTTGAAGTCAATCTTTGCCTAGCTAACCATTTCTTTAGATTTGGGAAGATGAAGTAATCGCTGGGAGCCAAGTTCGGCGAATTCGGCGCATGTAGAAACACTTCGAAGTGTAGGTCATGGAGTTTTGAAGTAACTACCCGAGATAATTTTCTTTTTGGCTAAATGTGGATGTTTAGCCTGATTGGCATTCTTCAGTTGATCCATAAGTAAAGCAGTGATGGTTTTGTCTGCTGCCAGATAGCCTATAAGGAGCACCACACGACGAGAATCCCAGAAAACTATTGCCATTACTTTCCTGCAAATGGAAGCGTTATCGCCTAATTTTTGCGCACTTAATCGGTTTTAAATAAGCCTAGCATACTTGAGAAGTGAGTCAAAGAAAGATATCGCAGGCAAACAAATATGGTTAGCGTGAGGTCCAACGAATATTGTTGAATACATGCTGGAGAAATATTTACCGAACAACTGGCACAATGACCTTGTCGTGCAGGCGACCGTTGTTTTTCCGATATACAGTGTATACAAAGTATTTTATCAAAATTATTACTTTTCTATATATCAAAACATCTTTAGTTCTATTTCAAATGTTGATATATTCAAAAATATATGTGGATCACAAAAATATTCGGACAGGTATATTACTATAAGTGTGCTTAAGAAAATACAAAAATTAAATGTAATAAAAAATAATTTATTATAGAAATTAAGTATTCGTATTTTAAGTATTAAATAATTATAAATCTATATTAATAGTAAATAGTCAACGAAAAAGATCAATTTGTAAATTTAGAGTCACAAAAATGTTCGGACATTAATTAGTATTAATAAAAACCTTAATCACATTTCTTAAACGTTTTGACATGGATACCACCAATATTTTTCAATGATTAACGTCGATTTTATTCCATTCCTCTAATAACATATTTTTCAAAGTTGTTTTATTAGTAATGTCATGTTTCCTTATATTAGTTTCCAAATAATGCTAAACGTTTTCAATAGGATTAAGGTCAGGTGACTGAGGCGGCGTTTTAATCACTTTTGGGTAGTTGTATAATAACCATTCGCGAACTATATCCACACTATGTTTAGGGCCATTGTGTTGGTTACATTTAAATGAGTTTGTAATGTTCATGTTCTTCGCACTTATTCTCAGAGTGGGCCTTAAAATATTCAAATAAATGTTTTTGTCCATTATACCGTCAATAAACACCAAGTTACCAACCCTCTCTGAGGATATACACCCCCAAACATTACCGTTCCACTCACCGTGTTTAATAGTTGAACAAAAATTTTCTGTGTTGAACTCTTATTAACCTTTCACCACAACATTTGACGCCCATCTGAGCCAACAAACTTGAATTTTGACTCATCACAGAAAACAACGTCGTTCCAATAATTTTCAGGCTTCAAAACGTACTCCTTAGCAAAATCCAGCCGAGTTTTAACATTTTTCTTACTTAAGCAAAGCTTTTTCCAGTTTCATGATATCCATGTTTTCTTATACAACGGCATATTGCTTCGATGCTAAGTACTTTTTGAGAATAGTTTTATACTAAAGTTTTGAGCCTAGGTGCACCAATTTTAGAGTTTTTATGTAGTTCTTTTGCAGTAAACCGTTGGTCTCTTTCATTTTATAATTTCGGACGGCCTGTTTGCTTCTTCGGAAATAGTCTGTCCTGATTTTTGTAGTTGCACGATATCTCCAAATGCTCTTTTGCTTAACTGAAGAATTTGCTCAATTTTTTGGTAGGAATTTCCCCTTTCATAATGAAATGGCTCTAATTTTCTATTTCCAGAATTAATATTTTTTTTTATTTGGTGTACGACCCATTTTAAGATGTTCCTTCGACACCAGTCTGCCAATTACTATGTATAGTAAACAAAATCGGAATATTACCATTTAATCCAGATTCATTTTTTGTTTGCGCGTCCGAATATTGTTAAACCGATGGTTTCGGAACTTTGTTATACAATAAGTTAAAATGAGGTAAGAACGGCAAAATACGGGAAGAAAAATGTATTTTTATTTGTTCAAATTGGAACTGCTAGAATGATTTTTAAATAGAATATTTTAAATAATATTGTTGGAATCTACTGCACGTTATAATATTTTACCATTTAATGTTTATTTAAATATTTGTTTACAGTTTTGACATCAGCGTAAATACACACACACACACAAATTTTGTTCTGCGCAGGTGAATTTCGTCATTGCCAGTGTCCGTCGTGTTTGTTTAAATATTAATAAGTCAATTACCGAGCGAAAATGCCTAAAGGAGAAAGGTTAAACGAGAAATTTCCGTTATTATGACTTTGCCTGAAAAAAATTGTTTAAAAGATAGTCGAATAGTTCGAATTCCCAGTTAAATTTCTTCCAATCATACTCGCCCACACGTTAACTGAAAATTTGCAAGGGAAAAATACTTGTATCGTCCAATGAGGGTTGTCTATTTTGACGTTCTTTCATGGAGATTGTAAAAGTTCATAAGTCCTTCCTTACAGAATTTCGACTCATCGCTCCATAGGATAATGTACTACTTATATATATATATATATATATATATATATATATATATATATATATATATATATATATATATATATATATATATATATATATATATATATAAATATATAATATATATTTACAAATGTTAATATTTCAGCTACTTATTCAGGGTTCGAAAATGAATATAAAAGTTTCTATAAACATGGGTCCTATTCTGAACTGTTACAGAAATACAAGGGTAAACATACAAATGTAATAAAGAGTGAGAAAATATACCATTACTTTTTTTTACTGCTAAGCAATCATTGTTTTATTGTTAATTATTGGTTTCTCATTAGCAAATTTTTTTAAAGTTATTTCATTATGCCTTCGTTATTCTCTCATCGTGGATATGCTGATATATTATTTGTTCATGGCTTTTATAACGAATGTTCAAATCGCGCATTCTCCGAATATTAGCATTGTCTCCCGAATCGCAGACTGCCAGATAGAAAGGTTTTTGAACAAGTTTTTATCACTGCTGGAGAATCCAATATGTTTCCAAGTGCGAGAATTGTATCTGAATGGTAATTGAAACTAGATCCTAAACAAGAAGAGATAATCCTTAATATCGTTGAAAATGATCCAAGCCTAAGTACAAGGCGGATTGCAGATATTTGCGAAATGACACAATCATCTGCTTGGAGAACTCTTCACATAAATTGTTTATATCCATTTTTGTTTACAACCGATGCAAAATTTGCAGGATGGTGATTTGGCGTTAAGGATGCAGTTTTGTAACTGGATAAGTTCAAGTATGTTCTGTTCACCGATGAAGCCCAGTTCACTCGGGATAGCATAAATAATTTTCATAATGAACATTGATGGTCCGATGAAAACCCTCATGCTACGGCAGAATATAATTTTCAACATCGATTTAATATTAATTGTGGTATGATATGCTAAAAATTAATTAATCGGTCCATTTATATTCTACGGTCTTCTCACAGGAGAAGTTTACCTAAATTTTCTCATTCATCATTTGTAAAACCTGTTAGAAAATGGTCTACTAAATATACGACAAAACATGTACTTACAACATGATGGAGCCCCTGAAAAAAATAGTGAAGTGGGCTGGAGGAGAAGGTTATTAAAACCAAAGAATTCACCCATGCTCCACGTTGGTGCTTTGTCACCTATTTGTCACTCATGCGGCCGTTTACCGCAGGATAGCAGAGTTGCATGTGATTCCAACCACCATTCGGCATGACCGATTTATATGGTTATGGCTTTAGTCGTTCCTTCATCCGCTTTCGAGGCGTTCAGCTTCAGTCAGGGTTCAGACCAGGATGCCAGACCAGCCAGGGTTCACTAGGACCCTGACTATATTAAGAAAATATTTTCTTTGTTTTTTGGATATTTTTAATATTCTCCACTAAAGTCTATTTACCGAAGAAAGACACTCGACATAAACAATGACCAACGCGCGATCAGCACGTGTTATTTTAGCCAGATACGCTGAGCGCCCCTGCTATTGGCGGGAATCGGTTAAGCCGATTTAAACCACCAAAGTAAACCCAGATGATAGGCAGGTTGCCTATCGATAGAAACACAGGGTTGGCGGCAGTAACTCGCACACTGCTGTGAGTTTTTTCTTTTATTGAATTGCATTCGATTTATTAATAATTGTATTTTGTTTCCATAAAATGTCTGATACGGACACAGCTGATGAAGTTGTCGATATTAGCTATACTCGCCCAAAAAAAGGACAGGTTTTTCATGAAAATTTACATTAATTTCAGGCATGAAAATACTCTGTATTTTCATGCTAGTGGACAATATAAAAAATATTCAAAAAACAAAGAAAATCGTTTCTTAGTATGGTCACTCCTTCAGTTGCTTTCGAACGTTCAACTCGAGCCCGACTCGAATATATATATATATATATATATATATATATATATATATATATATATATATATATATATATATATATATATATATACATTATTCATTATAAAGCAAACTTTAAGTCCGTCTTGTCATTCGTTACATTTTCTGCTTTATACCTGAAGAATTTACGAGTTATTATCCCTAATATAGAAGGAAAAATTTACAATTATCATCAACCATGTCCTCAGTTCAATTTTGCAGAGTCCTCATAAATATATTTTAGGTTAAAAAACAATATAAACATGCAAAGTTGGCTGCTCTGTGGTGTTTAAAGGAGGCGCGGTGGTCCAACACTGATTTCGGGGTCGTATGTAACGCCTACTCGAATATGATCCGCATAAGCACTTATTTTGGTGAACAAAAACAAAATATTGCTTTGGAGGTATTTGCTTTCGAAATTTGCAATAAAAAGAAGAGTACGGTGGAGAGGGAAGAACTGAAAGCAGTGGGAAAGTTGTATTGTTCCATATTTTTCTCCAGGTAAGACAGACATATTAGGTCATGTAATATAAAATGTTAAGTTTTTAAAGTTAGAATAAAAATACTTAATATATTAAAATGAGTCATAAGTTCGTAGTTTTTTATTATTCTGTAATATAAGTCTAACATAAATTTTGCTACAACTAAAAAAGATCAACAAAGCATTTCATTAAATAGATATAACTTTAAAGGACAAGGAAACATTAACATTGTTTAAAAACCAGACAAAAATGGAGGATATAGTTGAACAAACCCAAAAAAGAAAAGGGCATGTCATAATGCACTAATACTAGAAGAAATATGAAGGAAACTATGGAAGGGAAAAAGTGTTGAACGACTAATGACGTTATGATACGATATCCGAAAAATAGCTGGACGAAGATGGATCACTCATGCTCAGTATAGAGGGGAAGGGGAATTGAGGGTTAATCCGCTTGGAGATGCTGTTTAAAAGTAATATAAAGTTTTAGAGTTAGATGTGCATTAGCAACTAAGATCATTTAGCAACTGGACCTACAGCTGAACGTGGGTTTTGAACCACGGTCATCGGCTACCAAAAACCGTGGTCAGCACCCCTCTCGGCCTATCAACCCTTGGTTTTATACTTAACCATAGTCTCTTTCGAGAAACCTACTGACTGGCGAGTGACGAACGTAGAAATGCATCCGGTCAAAACCAGCCTCGAACTGGCATGAGTAAGGGGTGATTCCTTGTCAGTTTATAAACTTTTGCCTAGAAACATTCACAAACATTTAGAAAAAGTTAACAACCAAGTGCGGGGATCGAACCATCTACCATGCTAACTATTGTGTCGTAAGGCTACCGCCTTAGACACCGCGGCTAACGTAACTCCTATATGGTGTTTAGATATATAGTCAATTCTCATCAAAAGTAATTGTTCCCATTTTAAATGATGCCTTAGTGTTAGAGTTTAAATATAAATTGATTAATAATTTCACAACAGATATCATGAATATTTCTTTTTAAACTAGTAACGCATTTTTTTTACATCATAATATGGCATTGAAAAGGTAAAAAAGATATACCAGTGTGATCGATATGCCAATAAAAAAAAAATTGTATTTGATATTACATGACCTAATTATTAATTATCTAGAATGAAATGCGTGGAATGATTTTTATCTTGAAATAGGATAGCAAGATGTGAAATTGAAAAATCTATTCATATTGGATATCTTTTATGGAGAATTGGATCTTCCACTCATTTAATATTCGAATTGCTGACGTTATTGCCCATGTTGGTGATGCTGATTTTGATGAAACGTCATATTATTGAAGCCGGTAACATTATGCAAGATATCAAAACAGTTGCCAGTGGAGATGTTGATATTTCAGGTAATTCAGAAAACAATTTCCAATTTTTTTCTCTATTATATAAATACAACTACTTTAAGCAACAAATACTTTTTAAGACAAAACACTCTAAAAGCTTTGTTTTTGGCATTCCACTCTTCGTTTTTGGCCGAAAATATGGTCTCAATAAACCGTGTCCACTACAATTTACACAATATTTGGAGATTGAAAAAACATTGCACACGATGGGTGTTGCATTTGTGACAATCGAGTAAAGACGCAGTGGAATGAATAATTCTAAAAAGTGTTTAACCTTATTTAAACACAATTCAGTTTCTTTGATGTTCTTAAGAATAGATGAATTCATCATGGATTCATCATTACACGCCAGAGGCAAAGGAAGTAGGAGAAAGTGCGCTAAAAAAAGCGAAGCATGCTTGTTCAGGAAATATTCAGAAACGTAACGAACGAACCTTGTTCGTAATGCTACAGGTAGGACCGGTTCGAGGATGCGTGTTTAAAGCGAAATTTAACTTTCGCATTAGAATGACATATAGCAATCATTTCAGGATTGATGGTATGGGATACTATTTGGTTGGGAAGCAGGTCACGTCTAGTAATCCTTACAAGAAGTTTAAATATAGTCGGGTATATTATCGAAATAAAATTCGCTCATATATCATTTAAGACATCAGCTCGACGACGATTTTAAAAAGCCTATGACTCAATTGACCGGCAAGATATCCATATTTACTGCCGCTAGAACATATATGATATAATATCGGTCTAATTCTTTAGCATAACCAGCAGTTTTAAATAAACTTGAAACATGTGTACACCGCGCCTTGGATATCTTGTCACAAAATGTTCACAACGTGTTTTAATAACCCTGGTGGACCGACATTTGCAGGATAGGTCATGGATACTAAAAGTTGACAGCTGGCTAAAAGAAAGTACTTTTTCAATACGATAATATGCCTTCACATACCTGACCGGTGAAACAAATGTGAAAAACAAAAAGATATGAACATTATGAGAATACACAAAAATTTTGAGAATACCGAAGTTTAAGCATTGTTAGATGAAAATTAAGATCAAACACTTCAAGAATAGACAAAAATGTAAAATGTTACTCCTGTGATTGCCTTTAAATGTTTTTATATTATTGGGAACATTAAAAAAGAAAAGGGACTACCGAACAGATTTACCATGTTTTACCAGAACTATGGGAAAGAGTTCTAGAAAAAATTTTGGAGAATATTTTAAACATTCAATTATTTTTCTAGTAAAATGGACTAATTTTTCAAAGCAAAAGAGTAGAAATTAAGCTAAAGGGCTTAATTTGACAGTACCAATTTTGTAGTAACAATTATTCACCACCATACAATATTATACAGCGTGTCCCATAACTTCGCAACCATAGAACAATTGGTGATAGTAGAGATTAAAATAAGAGGATTTAATCAATAAATGTGTTGACAAATGTTAGTCATTAAATAGATACAGGGTGTTGAAAGTGAATCAAAATTTTCGAAAAATTGAGATAATTTAAAAATGATTGAAGATATGAGGTTCAAAATCGGGGTAGTTGGGTTTTCAAAGGTGACAATTGCGAGAAATTAACTCACTCATATTTTTTTATCCTATAAGGCTGGGAATATTTTGACTGAAATAGAGAAGAGTCCATTGCACATCTTGTCGATGGCTGAAAAATGTGCAATTCGCAAAGTGTGCCTTGCGATGACAACTGTCATTGTTTTCTATCTCTCCTATTAGGTGGAAACAAGTTTATCCAATCTTGGTTGGTATCAAAAAATTTGTAATAAATGCCCGGGCTTAATCAGTTTCCTCAACGTGATTTAAAGGATATACTCTATGGGAAAGAGTCTACTGCTCTTCTGCGTTTATGCACAAGTAAATTACAATAGTCGCGTTGCAGTTAAAAGGAATGAAGAGCTCTACCCAACTAGAATCATCCCAAATCCACAAATTTTTTAAGAATTTTTAATCAATTAGGTGAAACAGGTTCGTTTTATTATCACAATGCTGGTGGATAACCGAAACATATAACAGTAGAATAAAAAGAGGACATTTTGGTGATAGTGATAGCATCGCGGAAAATCCTGAACTAAGCACTAGGCATTTGGAGGCATCAACAGGAATTAGCAAATCTACCGTTTCAAGAGTTCTCCATAAAGAAAAATTGTTTCCCTACCATTTTTTGCCTGTTCAAAATTTATTGCCACAAGATTTGCCGGCTAGATCAGAATATTGTTAAAATCTACTACATAAAAAATGAGAACTCCATGTTTATGAAAAAGATATTGTTTATTGACGAGGCAACTTTGATCAGACGCGGACTTTTAAACTGGCGAAATAATCATTATTACGCCCTGGAAAATCCACACGTACCAAGACATTTCCACTACGAATTTTCAATTAACATTTGATGCGGCATGATCGACAATTTTTTAATCGGCCCATTTGAGTTTCCGCAAAGACTCAATGGACTTCAATATGTGCAGTTTTTAGAAAATTATTTATTAGACCTTTTGGACTGTATACCTCTAAACTTAAGATAAGACATGTAGTTCATGCAAGATGGGGCATTTTACTGTTGCAGTGCGAAATCATTTGAATCAACGTTTCCACATCGATGGATTGGGCGCGGTGGTCAGTTTCCTTGGCCACCTCGTAGCCCAGACATTAATCCGTTAGACTTGTATTTGTGGGGTCATATGAAGTATTTAGTTTACCAAGATGAAATCAATACACGAGAGGAAATTCAAAAAATTCAACAAACGGCCTATGTTATTAGAAATAAAGAAAATATCTTCTGAAATGTGAGACATCACATAACAAAAAGCCCGCCAAAGTGTATTAAGGTAAACGGTGGACACTCTCAACCCCTATTGAAGCACATCCGTTATATTTTTGACATCTTAATGTTTTTTTTTCCTCGTATTCGAGGCACACTTTGTAAACTGCAGATTTTTCAGCCATCCACAAGATGTTCAATGGAATATTCGAATACGAATATCTCGCAAACGGCATGATATATCTATATTGACAAAGGGTACCTTTTTTACGTAGGAATTATGACTATCCTTTAGTTTCATGTCAAAATATTCCTAGCTTTATAGGATAAAAAAATATGAGTGAGTTAATTACTCACAAAATATGTAGCAAACGCTCTCTAGGAACTAGGCTTAAATTTCGGATTTGTCACCTTTGAAAACCCGACTACCCCGATTTTGAACCTGATATCTTCAATCGTTTTTAAATTATCTCAGTTTTTCGAAAATTAATTTAACTTTTAACACCCTGTATCTTTTTAATATTTGCCAACACATTTTATTGACTAAATCCTCTTATTTTGATATCTGCTATCGCTAGTTATTCTATGGTGGATAAGTTATGGGACACCCTATATATTTTATAGGTCAATGTTGGTATTATGCCTTATGTGTCAATTTCCATCTGGAAACTGGTTTAATCATTGAACCCATTCGACTATGTATAGCCTTCAGTCAAGCAGAAGGTCGAGAACCAAGTACCAGAGATCCAGATGCATCGAAAAGATTAACAGTTGCCTTGTGGTTGTGGTAAGTCAAATCAGAATTGTTGATAGTAGTACTTTCTTTTCAGTAATGCAACTATCAAAATGATTAATGAACAGTTCAAAACAGTTTACTTTTTCGGTTTGTTTTGGTACCTCGATCAGTACCAGGGTAACTAGAATATCAACCTCGGAAACTTTCTCATTCCCACGTTGAATTTTTAAATTTTGAAAGTAGTAGGCTAGAGAAAGTGTCGGTTAGCTAAAATAGAAGACCTAAGTTAGACGAAGACGATTTCAGGAGCATTCCAAAAGTTCTCGATACTATTCTCTTCCAAGTCGATACATTTAAATAAATAACGTTCCAGCCTTTTAATTACCTCAGCATAACTCAGTCTAACTCTACAAAATAACTTGTTTGAGATTCGACAACATCATTTGAAGTGAATCTTCGTCCAACGAGCCATTTCTTCAGATTTGAAACAATTATGTAATTGATCCAAATCTGGCGAATTGGTGAGATCTATCGAATACGGCATATGTGGAAGAACGTCGAAGCGGAGATCATGAAGTTCTGCGCAGAACAAACTGAGACGAGTGCGCAGGCCTGGAAACGAGGTGGACATCAATTGCTAGATACTATCTGCGTTATGTATCTGGAATTATCGAAAAAAGTCGAAAAAAGTGGCTTGTGCCTGTGAAGTACTATTTATACTACTTCACAGTATATGAAAATGTACTCTACAAAATTACTGTGTTTTGCAGATACGTTTTGCGTTTTTGTTTAAAACAAGTTGAAAATGTGTCAACCTATTGTCACGCCAGTAATGAGGCGAGATTAACTCGGATTCTTTCAGTAGTGATGGAACTGAAAAAGCTTATGAACCATCATTCGTATGAAGGTCGATCCGCGAATGAAATAGTATTTTTGTATATGCAGTAAATCGTACTGCAGTATGACTTACATTCATTGATTTGGTGGTTTGTTGAATTTAGAATTATGCATGAGTATATATATTATAATACTGCTTGTTCAAAATGTATCCAGAAACGTAACGAACGCCATGTTGTTCGTAATGCTCAAGTAGGACTGTTGCGAGGATGCGGGTTCATCGCCCAAACTTCTTTTACAAGACGTGTCAGTTAGTATAGTATCAAGCTAGAATAAAATGGATTCTGGAATGGAACTCTATTTACTTTAGTGGCCAATCTAAATATTGTTCAGGTGGTTATGATGTATGTAGAAGGGTTACACATTTTCAGTGAGAAAAGCGAAACTTAAATTTCGCATGAGAATGGTATATAGCAATTACTTCAGGATTTATGGAATGGGAAACTATTTGGTTGGGACGTGTCTAGTAATCGTTTAAGAAATTTAAATGGAGTATGGTATATTATTGAAATATAATTCGTTCATATATCATTTTTCAGTAAGACAACCGTTCTTAAAAGTCTGCGATTTATTTATTTATTTATTCGTATGACAGCATATAAACATATAGTCCAATAAGTGTATACAAAAAAAAGGGGGAAAAAATAAAACAAATAATGCACAAACAATATGCAGAAGAACTAAATATTAATGTCTAGGTTTTCAATCCATTATATCGCTTCCCACTACTATATCTGATTGATTATTCCAATACACCACAATCACAACTTGGAGGCTCCGCTATACCCCATTTATAGAGTGGGTAGCTCATCGACCACATCCAGTGCAGATTCGAGTTAATTTGACTCACAATTTTCTGTTAAGTTTGATGCCCACAGTAGGATTGGTATATCGTAATGAATGGGTAGTTCCAGGTTCCCTTGTATAAAGGGGTATTCTCTGAGCAGATATATGTGTATGTATTGTATTGTTTGACTAATAATAACTCTGATAACATAATTAGATTCGATTATTTTCCGATGATGTTAACAGGGTTACTGAAACAGGCATCGAAAGGCAACAAAAAATCTATTTAATGTGGTTTATTAGAAAATATATATTTTAAACTGTTTACAAATCATCAAATAGGTTTAGTTATTAGCTTCATATTCTCCTGAAAGGATTTTTCAGTAATAATAATTTTTGTATTTTATTTTCTTGTAAAGAACTACCATAGGTACAACGGGCGTAGCCAGGATTTAGTTTTGGGGGGGTTTAGTTTGAAGTAAACAAAACAACAAAAATATACTTACATGAAATTTAATATCTATATATTTATCGGAAAAATTACGACATATTTATAAAGTTCTTAACTTTAAATGAAATGGTTAAATTAATTTCGTTCCTCTGGGCTAAATCTAAAACCATTAAAGAGGAAATCTTCGGCTTTTTCATTTAAATATATCCACTACTTCATCTACATGAATTTCTGTTCCATAGTGAATGTTCATGAGAGCCAAACCATTAAGTCTGTTTTCACTTGTAGTGTTTCGTAAATAGTTTTTCAGTCTCCTTAGGCTCGAGAAAGACCTTTCTAGGGTAGCAGTGGATACAGGAATGGTAGCCAAGTTTTGTAATAATGTGTAAATATTAGGATAAAGGTTTTTATCGCACATATCTACACATATAACTAGATTTCGGGGTAGGCGAGATACTTGTTATCACTGTTTCCCATACTTCAAGTTCTGCTTTAACCACTGATATGTTGCTTTCGGGAAGCAGTGACGAGTACATGGAAATTGCTTCTTCAATTTCAGAACTGGTAGTAAAATTTGAAGGTAGCACGCCAGATAATGCTGATACTACTTTACGATGTTTGGTAAACCTTTCAACCAATTGTTGAATTGTATGATCAAGAAATGGAATGAACAAATTAATTTTGTAATACGTGCATACATCCAATGCAGGAATGTTCGGTCTATTTAATTGTCTTACGATCTGCGAATGCCACGCGTCCGCAGTATACCACCATTTTCTTCCAGTAAAACCTTTGCGTCTTCATAGAGATGAAGATATTCGACGTCAGTGTTGTTTCTCAGGAGTTGTGAGACATTAATAACATCATCTACATTTTTGAATGCCGTGATAAGATCGATGTCAATTGTCTGTAATTGTTTTGATAGCGACAATGTATAGCTCATAACTTTTTGAAGAATCACTAAACACATCACAAAATCCGAAGATCGAAGCGTACTTAGCAATTGGGCGGCTTGTTGCGATGTTCCTTATTGTGATTAAATTGGAGTTCTTCGAGAGCATTCATAATCGCTGAATAAATTTCCCTGAATCTTATAATAGCTTCATGTTTGTGGACCCACCGTATTTCACACATTGAGAGCAAGCTTTTTTGGTTACCGACGGGTAGTAGCTCTTGAATTTTTTCTTTCAACAAAGCAGTGCGTTGAGCAGAATGTCGAAAGTAGGAACCAACAGACTGCACAATCCCAATGCAATTTCGGACATTTGCTAATGAACATGAATCAGCAATAGCAAGGTTGAGAGAGTGTGCACTACAGTGTACATAAAGAGCAAGAGGACATTCTTGGCGAACATAAGCTTGGGCACCGTGCAAATACCCACTCATAGCTGCAGCCCCATCGTAACCTTGACCAACCACATGAGAACATGCAAGTCCATGCTTTTTCAGAGCTGTAATAACAAGAGATGCGAGACCGAATCCTGAAACATCGACCGTTGGAATGTACTCAAGGAATATCTCTTTAAGCATATGGTGTTCATTATCTGTAAAATCAACATATCGAAGACATAACGAGACTTGTTCTACACGTCCGATGTCGGTGGTTTCGTCAGCCAGAATCTCAAATAGTTTGACTTTCTTTACTTCTACAATTATTTTATGTTGAATTAATTCACCACAAATGTCAATTATTTCGTTTTGGATCTGACGGCTTGTGTACAGGGCATTTTTCTGTGAAGTATTCAAATGCTCAGCCAGATCTTTATCTCCAGACTCAGCCGCAAACCGCAACAGGGCTCTAAAATTACCATCATTCTGTAGTGGTTGTTCAGGTTCTGGTGATTCTGGTGTAATTTGTATGCGCACCGAATCGATTTTACCTCTCAAGGAGATGCCTTGTTTGCCGCAAAAAATTATTGCTTTTACGATAGGGATTAGTTTCTTTCGATTCTCCTCTTGTTGTCTCTTTCTTTCAGAAGACAGCTATTCAGTGACCGAAAAAGCCTGCGAAGACATTATTTTTAGAAAGTTATCTGCCAGTTCTGAATATCGCTTGTGGTATCCCGATTTCGCATGAGCTTCAAATATTTCTAGGGCATGTTTCCACTTACAAAAAGGTTCAGTTACCAACTGGCCGATCCTTTGATGACCGCCTTTACCTTCATTAAGCGAACGTCCCATTACCACGCAAACTCTGCAGTATGCTCCACTTTTATATTCCGAATATGACAACCAGGGGAATCTCTCCAACCATTTCAATTGAACGCGCAAGTTTCGTTTTGTGGAAATAGGAAACTTATAATCTCTGGGTGGGTTCCATGGCGTTTTTAAAATTTGGACTTTAAAATATTGATTAATACTGATAAAATATTGATATTGATTTTTTCTTGATTCGCGTAAAAACCAACATCCAACTTAGCTACAGTTGTAAAAGATGAGGTAACAGGCAAGCTGGCCTGTTGTAGACTAGATGTAGATTCGGCAGTTGAAGGTATTGAACAGGGCACCAGCGACATGGCATCGATTTCGACATTCGGTATTGTGATTGAGGTCGAGGTCGAGGGCCCGCTTGTCATCACAGTTTTCTTATCAGCATGCAAGGTAGCTGAAGCTTTGATAGCTAAATCCAAATTTGTTTCTTTATTAGAAACCCCTTGACTACAACACTTTTTCCAGTAGTCCATACCTTTAAGTTTATCACGCTTCCTTTTTTTCCCCTCCATTTTTCGACAGTAATAATGATTTACCTATCTATCTTTAACAAGGTCACCGAATAACACTGCACTAAAATTACTCACTTACACGGTACACTTAATTCTCTTCACTATTCGTTCACCACTTTTCACTTATATTCGCTTCGAGTTCGCATGGAACAATACTGCCGTAAGCGCGGTCACGCGCCGCTTATATAGCAGCCCAGTAGTAGTCGTCCAGAAACTACCACAAACTTCCACAAAGCTCCGCTCATTCCGACCGAAGGGCGTGGCGAATAATCGAGAAACAATGCAAAGATTCCTTACGATACAAAATAGTTCGACTACTCGACAAGAGATGGCGTTACTGTACGCAACGTCCACTAGTCCACGGATATATATTCAATTCAAATGTAATAATTTAATTCTCTTTACTCCTCGTATTTTTTCGATATAATATTAGGTAATATTTAACTTATTTCGGGGGGGGTTTGAACCCCCAACCGCCCCCCCCTTGGGCTACGCCCTGGTAGGTACTGTCTCTTTAAGGGCTATAACTTGACAATCCTTTGTTCGATTCTAATGATGGCGGCCTCTTTTCATAGAGGGAATATACAGCTCCGACATACTGTGTATGAAAGAAGAAAAAATATTAACAAAAGTTATACTCATTATATAGCATATCTCAAATTGCTACACCTTTTCCTTGTATATCTTAAGGTTTGTGTATTATAGTTTAAAAAATCTTGTTTTCTTATTTTTTGAGGTATTTTTAGTTGTTGAAAAAAGCAGTTTTGAGTTTGTGTAAAAAAGCGATTGGACTTTGGTGCTTCTACCGTTTTGCGGAGATGAATAAGATGGTTTGAGGATTGGAGCTATGCCAGGCTACGAATATGAGATGACCAAACCAAACCACACTTATAAACATTTTCTCTGAATACGACGCACAGCATACATATTGGTGGGTACGCGGGAATTTTCCTAAATGTAGACGTGACACTTCACATAAGAATTTATTCCACACGTCCCTGACTGAGTCGGTTTTTTGACGAACTTCGATGTAAACCTTCTGTTTTTGGCGCACGAATGCTTTTCTACTCTGACTCCTCATCGAGTTATATTAGTGACGAGTGAGTTATCATCTCTGAATTAAGGAAAAGTCTACAGCTTTTATTGTTTTGGGCGATTTATTAAACGGAAGCATGAAAAAAAATGCAAGCAGATTAACAATAGTAAGAAGATACGAAGTGGCCGCTCGTCTGTATTAGCTGTAAATTAACTTAATGGCCATTTGATTTTTTTTACGTATATCTGGAGAAGATTTAGAATATTTTATGAACTTGATAGTACCAAATATTGATACAAAGAATTTATAACTTGCAGTTTCATGTATAACTTCGAACACAACAAATTATTATAGGTGTTCCATAACAAAATTAATTAACTTAACTAAGGGAGCCGATACTTGATGAAAATTCATTTTAAATAAATAAGCAAATATCTAAAAATTTCCACTATATTTAAAATTGTATGTATAACAATTATTTCGACATACCTTGTCTTTTTCAAATACAAACTATGCTAAACTAACAGTGAGAAAAGTAATTACAGCATAAAAAATCCATTTTTTGTCAACGTCTGGGAGGGCAACATAAGTTTGATAACGGTGAACCATTCAAGTCTAGCTGGTTATTTAGCAAAATATCCACATTTTTCTTTTAATATTTTTTAGGCTCTCTAAAAGATTTAATTTTTTGGATTTATTCTTATTATGTAACATTATAAAATTATCATTGAAAGTATGATTTTCTAACATTAAATGGTTAGCATAATGAGAATTATTTTGTTTGTTAGTGTAACTTCTTTTATGTTCGTTGCGCCTAGTGAAGAAAGACCAAACCTAGTCAAATCAAACCATACCATACCAAACCAAACCAAACCATACCAAACCTAACCTAACCTAACTTAACCTAACCAAACCTAATATAATAAAATTATCTATTAAAGCACGTATCCAAAATGCGACCGTTTCCGCGGAAAACAGTACAGAACTTGTTTTTCTAACAATCGGCGACATTGACAATTTATTTGTAAGTTTCATTGTCGTTTAAGACATGATTTAAAAAAAAATGTAATATTTTTATATTCTATATGTTTCAGCATAAATTTATTTTTTACAAAAAAAAAGGATCACTTAAAAATTAATGTTAAAATTGGAATTACTAGCATTAATTTTTCACACCGTAATACGTTTTAAATAATTCACGTCACATTAAAAAACCAAAATTGTTTTATTAAATTAAATGTTTAAAATATTCACTATTCGAGCCTATGCAAGCCCTCACCATTTTAACATATTTTCCGAAATACGTTGAAAAGGTTCTGGTATATTTCTAATCCGGTTGGCAGCAACTTTTCCATAAATAAGAACTATACCATGATATATACAACATACGTGATATGTACAAAACACAACTTCGGTTTTAAATGGAATTTAAATACACACACTGAAATATTTTTTGTCGCTAACATCCTTCTCTTAATATCATCTTAATAGTCAATGCGAATGTTGCCATTTGTTGCCATTTCACCTGATCTGTGTCGTGACTCTTAAGTTTTAAAAAATTGTTTTAACAATGTGCATTAGTTTATTTGTAGTCTATTCGTTATATAATAACCTATTATTATTTGCGAAATATGATTTTGTACATATTTGCCTAAAATGATAATTCTTTTCATAGTTTTTCGATTGGTGATTTAACAAGTTTGCATATTTTTTTGCGGAAACCTTTTAGTTTTTGATCCTTGTTGTAAGGATTTTTTTCCAAATGATGTGAAGAATCGTTGATTATATTTACGAAAGTTATTTCCCTTACACCTTGTATATAATTAACTTATTAAACATATAAGCTTACGAATCAAAAGTGAACGTTCAATCGAACACTATAAACTATAAAACTTCCAATAAACAATCGAAAATTAAAATTTCTATTTTATAGGAATGTCAGAACTGAAAATTGGGAAAATACGTTTATTTGGGAGGAAGAAGTTATGCAGATAACAATAAAAAAAGGAGAAAGTTCGGAAAATCTCATTACAGCACTATATTTGCTGGAAGGTCTCATAATAACAATGGTAAAAAAGATGGACAAAAAAAGTATCGCCATGGTTGAATATCTAACAAGAAAAATTAACGATTTGTTTAAAATATTGGACAAAGCTTCCAAGTCAGTTAAAATTATCATACCAAGGTATATTTTCCTGTAGAAATAAACTGTTTTATACTAATCCTGAAAAAAAAATCAGGCTATTTCACCTTAGAGCTTACTACCAAATCGTTAAAACCAATAACTACCAGCAAACATTGAAAATGTTGAAAAATGCGACAAAACTTGCCATAAAATATGGAAATGAAATGGAAACATCATGGATAAATCACAACGAGCAGGTATATATTTGCTATAAATATTTAAAAACGTTTGAATCAGTAAAATTATATGTATTGAAACCAAATCTTGTATATTTATTTACGGTGTTGTGATTAATAATCAATTATTGAAAAATGCACGTGCTTTACGAAAAAATCCACGTGTTTTCCGGAAAAAAATCAGTCATGAGTTGGAGCTTCATTTAAACGAACTTTTTTTGCTATTCACCAGTGCATGCACCAGCAAAATTGAGATTCATCTGAAAGATTTACTGTTCCACTCTTTCATCCCGAAGAAGTGATGTAGCTCGCAAATATATGAATACGAAAATATACTGTCTAGTATCTATTAATAAAAATAAATCAGGTATTTATTAAAATAACGATTTTAGCGTGTTCTTTAATTGCAAATTTGTGAATTGTAGTTTCCTATTTACGTCAACATCGTCAGCAACAACTTCAAAAGGATTTTGAAACATAAGAAATTATTTTTCATTGCTGTAAACATTTTCGAATTGCTTATTTAGCTCATTTTGCGGCAATGTAATTTTCTCAAAACAATTTTGCACAGGAAAATTTTAAAATATTTTATTGCAACTATCTTTTCAAAAAGTTCTGATTTTGTTTGAAATAACAAAAAAGATTTAATATATGAGTTTTCTATTTCCTTGCAGACTTACTTTGAAACACTTGAGATGTTCTGTTAAATCAGTTAGAAATGCAAGATCTTGCAACTGCAAGGAACTGGTATCAAATTTTTGTCATCTTGCACATCATGCACATCCTTGCACTGCAGTAAAAAGTTATTAATTGTCCCTTATTCCAGACTTAAGACCCGACATGCACTATCAATTTTTCCCTTCTTTAATATTAACATTTTTGAAATATATTATGGGAACTCAAAAGATTTATACATATATAAATAAATGCATAAAACAAAGAATCCTACATTATAATTGCGATGACCTGTGAGTAAAACCTTCACAGTAAAGTAGGTATTAATCGAATGTGCCATATGTCAGTTTATTTTAACGTGATGATTCCCCGGTGATGTATTGGCATCTCTGTCGATTATGAATATACGCAAGGAAGTTGAGTAGAAAGGAAGGACTCCAAAATAGCTTGTAGGATGCAGTTGATGTGTTGAGTAGACGCAGTTTTTAATAAAAAATCTAAATTTTGAGACGAATGCCCATTTTTGCGATACAACTGGTTTAACGAAGTAAAATATACGGTTTTAATTAAATATCTAGAAGCAACGCGTGCCGTAGTGTGAGTAATTTTAGCGTAAAGGAACATATATAGAATGCACTGTTATTATCTGGTCCATCCCTGTCAAAAAATATTTCACGCAAAGCTTACGTGCATTAGGGTATTCTCAGATTCCCGAGTTTCCTCTTGATCTATGGTTCTTTTTGGTTGGGTTCTTGAGAATCGCTGCTGCGATACGGTTTATTATCATTTCGGGAACATTCTCTTTGATGATAAATTCTCTTAATTAACATTCTCTTTGAAATAAACAACATTTCTTTGAATTTACCTAGAAATTTCATGAAAAAAAAACTTAAACGTTACGACCACTTTCGAAATTGCGTAATGTTTTAATAAGTATATTGTTATCTTCCAGAAATATAATATTCTATAGTCTCATGTATTAGCTTAAGAGCTGATTTGCCTTATAGCGACATGAAGAGGTCTCCACCAATGACGAGTACTCATTATCCTTCTCTCAGGTCTATCAAACAATAGAAAATTATAAAAAACTGGCCAAATTAAGAAATAGATTTAATTCAAAAGCATGGCATTTAAGCAGTTTAGGTTAAAAATATTTAGACTGTTTCCATTAAATAATCAAATGAAACTGATTGAAAATAAAAAAAAGAAACACTTGTTTTTTTCTTAAGAATCGTCAAAAGTCAGATGTTTTAATTTCCCTTGATGATTTCTTGATCATTTTTATTCACATATCACCGTAAGCATATGTATCCTATAGAATTTTTTTAAAATATTTTTGTCATTTGTTTCATAGGCTTGGTGTAACAAATTATCAAAAACCGAAAGACATTTTTGGAGGACCCATTGTGAAGAAGATAATCACATAGAATATAACGAAACCGAGGAATATACTGAAAAATTTGGTCACTATTCTTTACCTATACCAGTATATTTGTAATTTAAGTTAAATATACTTCTAATGTTTAATTTAAAAAAATGTATTTTCTTAAACATAACAAGATAATTAATGTATTTGCGGTTTAGTAAGGATATTCGTTGCACGTAATGTATCATTTAAAGAAAATCGAATAAAGGTTTCCTTGTACGTTATAATGGAACTATCGGGTTTAACCTGATTAATAAAAATAATGTTTAATAAAAATAAGTACAAACATTTTCAGAACGAGATGCGCCGCCCAAATTCAGAGCAAAATACCATATTTTATTTCCGTTCAGTTTCTTTCCTTTAACTTATTTTTCTGGTCCACCTCCTGTAAAGGGTTTCAATAGCACGAAAAGTAAAAAGGAGGAAGGGAAAAACAAACTAAAAAACCCCGAGCCGCCACTGGTATCCATTTCAGCTTTTCAGAAAAAAGGAAATTATATCTGATAAATTTTTGGATAAATCCCGAAAAACAATTGCTGCTACGAAACCGGATGCTAGTAAAGAGGGTAATGAGACTGATTTTTTTTATTCAATTGAAAGTACAATTCTACATTTAAAGTTGGTTGGTCACGGCCTTTTCAATGTTCTCCAATATATCCCAAAACGGTGTCATTTGAGGCGAATTTTCAATCTTGGGAAAAGGAAGAAGTCTGGTGAGTAAGGGGTCTGCGGAGCCACAGTGATGTTTTTACTTGTCAAAAACCGCTGTGTGGCAAGTCAAACCGCTGTGTGGCAAGGCGCATTGTCCTGATGCATCACCCAGGTGTTCTTGCTGTTCGATTTCACTCGAATGACCCTTTCTCGAAATCTTTCAAGAACGTAAAAATGACGATTTACCGTTTGGCATTGTGGGCCAAATTCTTTATGGGCGATTTCCTACCTATAAAAAAAAACAAATCAGCGTGCTTTTGATCTGGTTTTTTGACAATAATCAGATTAGAGTGCGTCATTCCTGACTCTGGCGCTTCGTTTGCGGGTCGTATTCAAAAATCTAAAGCTGGTTACCAGTAATGACACGTTCTAGAAAAGGAAAGTCATTTTCAATCTGCCCCAAAAAGACATATTTCCCTCCTGTTGACCTTTTGATCTTGCGAAAGATTTTTCGGAACCATATTCGAGCAGATTTTCCTGAAACCCAATTTACTGGTCAAAATCTCATCAACGATTATACGAGTCAAATTCAGTCTTCCCCGATCATTCGGACAGTCAACTGATGATCAGAACGCACATGATCCCGAATTCTGTGTAGATTTTTATTCCTTTTTATAACTGAAAGCTTCCTCTATGAGGTTCATCTTCAATTGAGTCTCGTCCTTCTGAGGATGACTTAAACCACCTGAAAAACTGGACCGTTGACAAAAAACTATTTCAATAGGCCTGTTTTACAAAAGTTTCTTTCGAAACTTTTGTTTTAGGTTGTGCCAGTCTGAACAAAGTCTGAAACAAAACTTGATAGCGCATTGTTGCTAGAAATTGTTGGCATTAATTTTTAGAACGCATTAGGAAAATCGAATTTACAAAAAGAACTTCTATAGACCAATGTAAAGTTTAAAAATTATCGACCGCTACAGGTAGTACTGTCTTGCGCATATCTTGGCTCAAAGCTCTCCTGAATACTCCGCGGTAAATACAGTGGTAGCCGTAAAACTCGCCTCGTGCTGAACACGTCTCCATACCAAAAAGACGGACCTAATACTCGACGCCACAGACAGTGCCGGTTAAGTAATCCCTCCATTAGAGGTATGTTTATTAGTTGGCCAAACCCTGTACAGGCTTATTTTAGAGGCAGGTTTTAGAATCCAGACATTTTGGGATCTAGACATTTTAGGATCCAGACATTTTAGGATCTAGACATTTTATGATCTGGACGTTTTAGTAACCAGATATTTTAGAACCCAGACATTTTAGGATACGGACATTTTGGGATTCGGACGTTTTAGACTCCAGATGTTTTTAGACCCCGGATATTTTAGATACGGGAAATTTACATTGACATACATTTTTGATGCGGTGCATTTATGGTACCAAACGTACGACTCCATACATGTCAGTAACCGCCCATCTTAATTACTGGGCTTTTCAATAGCCGGATATTTAAACATCACTACAAAGGATAAATGGTAAGATATTATTTTATTATTATTTTGTCTATTATTGCCCATTTATTATTCAATCACTATTTCTCGACCATCATTTTGAGTTTCAAGAAAACTAGATAAGAGCCCTTATATTGCAATATTGTTAGTTTAATGTTGAACTTTCTACCTTTATTATGCCTAGTTAACTAGGCTAGTTGTAAGGATCACAGTTAAATTTTCTTTTTTATGTTATAATTGTTTTTTTTTTTATTTTTCTTGATTTTGAAATTTGTCTTGATTAAGAATAAGAAGAAGAAGAAGAAGAAATCTTTGGTTAATACTATCAATTTTAAAATAAATGATTCGTTGGATATATAAAAGGGATGTAGTATAGATGAAGCATAACGTCCAATCTTAACACTGTCATTTTTTTAGGTTATTTAGTCTTGTTGTTTATAAAGTAAGCCTTTATCTATGTGCATGTATAATAGTTTGGCCTTCGTCGAGGAGTATGCACTGCATAATATGGATTACAGTCCATCTTACCTTATATCGTAGTAAATAATACATTTTCACGTATCCAAACCTGTAACGAAACAAAAAAAATATATTGAGCCCCACCCATCCATTACATTAGAGGGCACATATTTCGTCTGTTGGTGGTTAGACTCATCAGGGTACCGACATATGCTGTCTCGTCAAGAATAGGAGGACCCCATCCACAATCAAACAATCCATATTTTCACCGACTTCACGTCGGATGACTTATATATGTAGTCTTTTGATTTCTGTGGACTGCGTCTAATGATATAACTAGTTTGGAGTTATACACCTTCAACCGCTGGGTACCACAATCTCATGTGGAACGCACCATAACCTGCGTCTCCGCCAAACTGAGCATTCTGTTAGTTGCTTGACCGGGATCAAGCCCCATCCATCCCTTACATTGGAGGGCACATGTTTCGTCTGTTGGTGGTTAGACTCGTCAGGATACCAACATATGCTTTCTCGTTTAGAATAGGGAGACCCCATCCACAATCAAACAACCCATATTTTCGCCGACTTCACATCGGATGGCTTATATATATAGTTTTTTATTTCTTTAGATTGCGTCTAATGAGATAACAGTAGTTGGGAGTTATACACCCCAACCGCTGTGTTCCACAGTCTCTAGTGGAACGCACAACAACCTGCGTTTCCGCCAAACTGAGCATTCTGTTACTTGCTTGACTGGGATCGAGCCACATCCATCCTTTACATTGGAGGGCACATGTTTCGTCTGTTGGTGGTTAGACTCATATGCTCTCTCGTCAAGAATAGGGAGATCCCATTCACAATCAAACAACCCATATTTTCGCCAACTTCACGTCGGATGGCTTATATATGCATTTTTTTATTTCTTTGGACTTCGTTCAATGAGACAATAGCAGTTGGGAGTTATACACCCCCAACCGCTGGGTTCCACAATCTCATGTGGAACGTACAACCACCTGCGTCTCCGCCAAAATGAGCATTATGTTAGTTGCTTGGCCGGGATCGAGCCCCACCCATGCCTTACATTGGTATCAACCCCCAGAACCAACCTTTATGCGCTTGAAAAAGGAAATATTGGATTCGTTGTTGAAAATTTGGCGGTAAATATTAATTTGTTACTTGACTTGAAGGTGCAGTCTCATTGGATGTGGACTTGGAGCAAACCAATATTAACAATGTGTTACCAAGTGACGGACTTGGGTAAACTACAAACTGACGTTTCTCTGTTCCACACCTTTTCGATTTTGGTCTCAGTGGCATCTCAGCAATCCTATAGTGCATCTTACAAAATCATATTTTTTAAAGAAATACTTAAAAGTGGACTTGACGCACTCCAATACTCAGGTGACGAAATGTTTACACGTTGTACAATGACTTTAGTGATGGTAAAAAGTCAGTTAAATATTAACCCTGTTCATGATCACCTTCCACGTTATTCATTGAAGAAACCGTTACTAAATTCAAAGATCTTATAGTAAAAAATTGTGGCAAAACAGTTCATGCTTTATGCATCATGATAACGCACTATCGTATACCGCAATAATTATTCGTCAATTTTTCGCTAAACTGCCATTTGACAACCACCTTATTCATCTGATATGGCTCCGTGTGGCCTGTGTGGCTTTTTCTTGTTCCCGTATAACAACTGTTTTGAAGGCTGGAAACCACGTTATAATAACTGTGTTGCAGTGGCAGGATACCAACATTCATCTGACCGTTTGGTTTTATTTTGGCTCAATAACTAAGTCACTTTTTAAATTATACTCAATCAATTTTTTTCAAACGTCAAATATTTCATTAATTTTTTAATGAAAATGATCTCAATAAAAATAATTTTAATGAAAATGAATGTGCCAATTGTGAAAAAAAAATATTTAAATTGATTTGGAATCTGTCGTTGAAATTGTTTAGTTTCTGGTCGTGTGGGGTAATCTTTAGAATGCCGGATCGATATTTTGTTGGAGGCCATGGAAGTTTAACAGTTGTTGTATACTTAGCGGTGTTTATGGCTTAATGGCATGTCATTCGGGCCATTCTATATGCAAATTGATTGCATGCTTAACTTTATATTATCACTTTGGTTAGAAAATACGTCGTAAGGTAATTTTCGACCTGTTCGATTCTTCGATTTATAATGGACAGTTGCATTCTTGAAACAGTTTACCGTTTATTATATAGGGTTGTCTGGAAACTATTTTCAGTTTTTTTATCATAAAATAAATGTTTTTTTTTTAATGAGATGAAATAGCTTTACTAAAGTATTACAATTTAATTAAATAATATTTTGTCATATTCTTAATAATTCTATGATTTCAGTTTCAAAAGGTTTTATATTTTGTTCCCCAAAAAATCTTCTTAATTGCTATTTAACACTGTCATTTGAAGTGAAATTGTCATGTGACCTAAAAAGGAGATTTTCAATAAAATAAATAAATTAAAGTTATACAACATATTTTCACATTTACAAATGGCTGAAATTCTGTTGTCAAAATCTCAACCTTAAGAAAACCCAGGCGATATTCTTCATCAGAAAACCGAATGTACGGCACCAGACTGCTTATAGAAAAGATTCCCATATGTTGTAATGTAAAAAGCAACATATGTATCTAAATCTTCTATTTAATAAATCTCTTATAATGGTACTTCCAAATCTCCGCGATAATCGATACACTTTTGCATACGTTTAAATCAATGTTCATAGCACTTTTTCCATTCCGATTGAGGTATCTCCAAAACATACGTTTTGAACGCATCAACCCCTTATTCTGGCGTCGAAAATCGTTGACTACGTAGTTTATTCTTCACGGACAGGAATAAAAGAAATCATTGGGTGCCAAATCACCACTCAAATCATTGAGTGCTACTGTAGCGACGAGCCCATTTATCCCCAAAAACAAACTACCATTTGCTTGGAAGTGCTTCAACAACTTTTGCTGGGTTTGGCTCATTTTGAAAGACTCATACGGTCAACTGCTGTTAACTTTTAGGCTCATACGCATAGATCCTAGATTCGCCACCTGTATGAATCTTATACGCGGCTTTTGTCGCACCAGGATTGTATTTTTTGAGCATTTCTTTACACCGATCAGCACGAGCCTTTTTTGCGTGATTGTCAAATTATGCGGAATCCAACGCGCACAAATCTTTTTCACGAGTAAATGTTTAAGTAAAATCTATATATGGTTATCATACTAATGTCCAGCGATGCCTCAATCTTACGGTATATCACATGACGATCTTGCTTTATGAGTATCGATGTTTTCTGGCCTTACAACAGATTTTAGACGACCCTCTTCAAATTCGTCCGTGAGCAAAAGACAGCAATAATTGAATTCACTAAACCAGTGATACTCAGTGGTTTTAGATGCTGTTTTATCGCCAAAAGTATCGAAATGGGTTGAACGATGCACTGTTATTGAGATAATCCACGTCGAAAGTCGGAGTAAATCATGGCACGAAAATTCTCAGGAGTAATATCAATTTTTTAACTTAGATGAAATTTTCAAGTCACTAAACAACACAAACAAGATCCGTATGATAAAACGTTCTGAGTACGTAAACAGTCAACAATGTCAAACATTACAATGTATATGTCAGATCACGCCTAGCAACAACATTGTTGACAATTCCAGATACATATGTAGTAACCCTCGTATATACAACTGATAAAATATGTTTAAATTACTTTATCCTTTGGTATTAGAAGATTAACCGCTACAAACAAAGTTCTGGTCTATTAGGCACTAGTGAAATCCCTTGTATTATACAAAATCCAAGTTTTGTCTAGATTTATTTTCCAATCTCTATTTCCAACAGTATCAGACATTTCAAAATAAAATCCTGACTGTGGCTTTTGGCACGAACCACTTTCGTGGCACGAACCGTTTCAGTGCAGTGTTCTTAACCTTAACTTTTTAACTTATAATAGCTTTGTTCTAGCGACGATTTCAAAGGGTTTTAAACGGTTTCAAAACTTCCGGAGTTTGCGCAGGCGAATGTACACGAATGTTGCGTTCATCTGCGCAAACTCTGGACAATTTGGAAACGTTTGAAATCGTTGCTAGAACAAAGCTAATAATTTTATATCGGTCTCACGTCACCAGTAATCATATTTCCCAATATTATTCACAATTCTAAGGATGGAGTCAGTTCGGCGCTCGTTCATGAAAACCTAATATGTGGCTTTCGCCTACATAACTGAAATATGTTTTTTTTCTGCGGAACTCCTAGCCACTAGGGAATTTATCTCCTATATCTTCTCCCGCCTCTCATCAAACGGCCTGATCTGTTCTGAGTTCTTGAGTTCCTCCCATTCTCTTTAAAATTTCCTCCTCACATATTGTGATGATATCATTATATGATAGTGATATCATCACATGATAGTGAATATTCTTTCTCTCATCCACGAAATTCAAAAAGCGTCTGTAATAAAATTTCTCTGGATTCCTGAACATGAAAGCATCTTGGGCAACGAGCTCGAGGACTCACGTGCTAAAATTGATCTGATAGAGAACCTTCTTATCCTGCCTCTGTTTCTACTTCATGGACATTCCAATAAAGTCTATCGCCAATATTTTTCAAATGCCTCCTCTCCTCCTCCTCCCTTTGATTCTCCTTCCTCCACCTTCTGTATGCTTCATGCAGTGTTTCTTTGTCGGTTCATCATCTCTTGTCAGAGTATACCTCTCCCTCAGCGCTTGTGCACGGCTCAGGCGTATCAGTTGAATAATTATAGAAGTCGAAGAGTTAGTTATAATAGTTATAATAGTTATAACCTATCTTCACCTTGTGAAACAGAAAAAATATAAATATCAGGGAAAAATTTCCAAAAATAAATACTTTCACATCATGCGATTCCATTCCGATGTCCACTTTATTGGACAATGTGTGACCGACTCATTAGAAAACCATAACCGACTGGGTGGCAATACTTACCGGGTGTCAGGAAAGTTGCTGATGGTTGACCAGACGGCGCCCCTTGGTGGGTGGTTCCACTCCGTTTGAACGCCCAAATTAAACTATCTTGATCACTGGGTCGTACCACCCGGGATACTTCGTCCGACACCAGCCTTATGATGATCAGAACCTCATACTCATACATAACTCTGATCCACAAACAATTGTTTCGCTATTTCATATAAGTTTCCATAAAATAGCAAAACTGCTGGTATAAAAGTATCAGTTTTTGTATTATTTATTCTCCAGCACATTATTAAATACATAATCTTCTTCTCACCGCTTCGTTTCCTGATAAAAAATCACAATAAACAGCTCCCTTATTATATTAAATTAATAATCTTACCTTCTTTTGATGAATCATAGCTTTCGATATCATTAGAGCTAGCTCATCACGTTTGCTCTGCGATCATTTACGATAAATACTACTGTAAACAATCCATTTTTCATTGTTAGCTATCAGTCGTTTTTTATGTCAATTTGTCTCTGACTATTTTTGTTACGATTCAAAAGAAATTATACATCCTGATGAATTCTACTAAATGTGATGCGCAAAAATCGAGTTTCTTAAGTAAATAAGCCTTTATAAATGGTCCACAACGGTTATTTTCTATAAATTTTCACTTAGAATATCTTCATCAGTCTTATTTGCTCAATTAGAGTTATGATTTATTACCGTTTTAACACATTTAGATTAAACTCAAAGATATTTATCACTAAACACGGAATAACTTTTTTCTCCCGATTCACGTTTCGCTAACTATATTAGCATCATCAGGAGATGATTTAAGAAATAAGAAAGACAAAATAAGAAAGCTATGTCGGAGAATTAGAATAAGAAAGCTATACCACAGTTAGAGTAGTGTAACTTCGAATAGCTTTTTAGTCAGCAATATCATCTTATGTATTTTTTTTAATCCTCAAAAAAATTATTAGGAGATAAATATTAATGCTTAGTGAGCGTCACCGGTTTGTTCTATTCTAGTTAAAAATTCTTCTCATGCTAGTGTAATCTTAAGTGTCTAAATACTTATGGACATAAAAACACAAAGCGTAAAACTAGAAATGTTTCGTTTGTCGGTCACATTTTCTAATTTAAGTCAGCGACATGGTCGATACGGCTGAGCTGACGGCAACGGCGTTTTCAAAGGGCGATATGTCACGGGCCGTGACCGCCAGAGCGCGACACCGTCTCATCATCACATGTGGATGCTCGTTCGTCTAACCACTCTGATTTATAAGTCTGCATTCTGCGGACTCAAATGGCACGATTTATAGCTTACTTTGCCTATTCGACTTTAAATATGCCATCGAATGCGTTGCTACACCGGTTGTCCCTGCTTCATATGACAAATTTGGCGAAGAAATGTTGGATGCTTAATGTTGTTATGATATTATTATATTTCTCCATCTTCTCATTTTATTATTTTCGTGATATAATTGTAACGTCAGAACATTACATATAAAATTGTCTTTTACCACTAATATTTAAATATATTCAATATACTTCTGTTATTCAACCATTGATACTATTAGGTGCAAAATTGAATGTCTACTTTTTTTGAAAATTCTGTTTATTTCAATAAATGAAAGAATGACTTAGTCCCAAACACAAAACTTCTTCGAATTTACATACTGTCTTTCAATAAGATTGTTTTACATCCTCGATTGAAATAGATAGTAATTTAATGACACCAAGTCTGGAGAATAGATTGGGTATAAAAATGTTTTTCTTTTCGAGCTCCACCAGAGCTATGCTTACTTCATATCTTATAAAATAAAATCGCGCATTGTCATTTAGCTAATAATAATAACTATATTCATATTTATCATCAATATGGATGATTAATCAGGATCAACCCATGATTTAATCACAAGCACTTTCCATCCACAGTCACGATACGTCCAAAATTTCTAATAAGTGGTGTGACAACGACTTTACTTCTTTTCCTATATTTTCCATGGAATAGAAATAATTATAGATAACCGTAGACGAAGCATTTTTATGCTTATTTTCGTTCTTTGAAAATTTAAGCTGAATTTTCTTTCAAAAAAGCTTGGATTTTGCCAACTCTATAAGCTTTTTCAGTTCAACCTTCCAACCAGAAATCACCACACTGATAAATCGTTGAAACCACCTATCATCAGTGACCATACAACCCTATAGTGTATCAACCTTCTCCAGCTTCCGTCGCCATTCGGTTCTATTCCTTGCTTGCATTGGCCAATTTGGTGCCAACTCCAACTCACTTCCTCTGCTTCCTAAACCTATAGATTCCGCTGTCAAGACCCTTTTTACTTTGTTGTTTTCAAGATATATTATAACATGACTTTTCTACCTCAATTTGACAAGTGTTATCAACATCATTATGTCTTTATTACTGGCTTGTCGGTAGATATTATATAAATCGAAATTATACCTGCGTCACTATATACCGTTTTCTCATATTAACCCATATATTCTTCTTAAAATTTTTCTCTTAAAGTTGATAAAAGTGCTTCATTAACCTTTTTTAATGTTCAGGCTTCTGGCCCGTAAATTAGTACTGGGAGAATGATAGTTTTATATAGTCTGATTTTGGTAATTGTTAAGACATTGTGGTTAGGCAGGTATTTTGAAACACCAAAAAAACATTTATTGGCTAAAATTATACGACGTCTAATTTCTGTACTATAATCGTTGTTCCCAATCAGTTTCGAGCCTAAGTACTGAAATGCCCTCAAGTTATGGTCATCAATGGTGATATCCGGTCCGACGTCTCATCCTCTTCGGTTATTTGTGACTGCCATGAATTATGTTGTCCTCATTAATTTTCAGTCCCATACACCTTTCTGCATCCTCGAAGGTTGTGAATGCTTCCTTTGTCATCGTACTGATTTTGTAATTTTTTAAAGTTTTATTATTATTATTATTAAGACCCTTACAAAACAATCTTTACAATATACAATACAATACTTTTCAATATAATACCATACAGCCTGTCTATCTAGATCCTACGCTAATATAATAAGAATACTAACTTACAACCCACAAAGCACTGCTCATGTGTGGGTCAAACCCAGGAAAAGAAAATAGAAATTTTAGAAAAAGAAAAATTGTCACAACATTCAACACATGGACAGCAAAAAGGACAAAATCCCATCCCATATTTTTAAGCTCAAGAACAAGGGAAATCAATTCAACCATGCTAAGAAACACCGACCTGAATGAGGCGCGCAACAATTTCTTTATATTTTGCTTAAATGCCAGATAACTGATGTTCTTCTTCACAATGTTATCTCTTCTGTTTTGCGGCAAAAGGTTAAATAACCGAGGGGTCAAGACGTAAGAGGACTTTCTCACTCCAGTTTTGTTAGTGAACGGAATGCTTAGAACATTTGCACTATCAGCCCTTGTGTCATGATGAACTTGTTGGTTATATGTATACCCCAGAGAGCTAAGATGTTTATATAGGAAAACAACTATCGCCACATAATACTGGCATTTCAAAGGAAGAATTCCCGTCATAATAAAAAAGTTTCCTACTCGTGGTGATTACTCGGTTTTCTGCACATTATTCTTAGAAATCTTTTTTGTATTCTCTCAATCGACTCAAGGTGGCTGTTGTATGTGCCACCCCAGGCAATAACAATTCCATATGTTAAAATAGAATTAGCAAAAGCGTAATATATATGTCTTAACATATCAGATGACACACACAACATCCATCACAACAAAGAGCCTTTTCTTTAAATTGAGCATATGAGCTTTCCAAGAAAGTAGCTCATCCAAAGTAATACCAAGATACTTAACTGCAGCAGACTGTTTCATCTCTGTACAATCACATGTTGCATCTTTACAGTTTAAATGATGCCATTTAATAGGCTCATCGAAGTGCCAAGGTTTCTGACGTGCAAAATTAAGCATCCTAGTCTTACCCATGTTAACGAGCATTTAAATTTCAACAAACCAGCTTTTCAATATTTTCAAATCGCTTTGAATATTTTGCAGCACTTTTAATTTTATTTTAATTATATCTACATAATCAGCGTAGACCAGCATTTGAGTAGACTTGTTAAATATAGTGCTTCTATTATTCAGTTCGGTTTCTCGTACTATTTTTTCTAGAGCTTTTTTGTTTCAAATGAATTCGAGATTTCATTTTGTATCTTGATTGCATATTTTACTTCAGACATTGTCATTTGGGTTAATTTTATGAGATTTTCTGGTATTTCTAACTCGTTCATAGCTTCATATAGCTTAACTCGCAGAACAATTTCATAAGCAGCCTTAAAATCAATGAACAAATAAAGGTGTCGATGTTGTATTCCTTTTTTTTAAAGATTTGGTCTGCTATAAAAAATGATCTGTTGTAAATCAACCCGATCTAAATTCACATAGGCTCCTAGTTTAGGCTCTATATATGTTCGAATACGTTCCGAGAGAATGTTTGACAATAATTAGCAGGTAGTGTTCAATTAATGGTAGTAGTTTTATGAAGTGGGCTGATAAGACTCAGATTCCATTTGTCAGGCATATGTTGTTGGTACCATATTTTGAGAATTATTTTGAGCATAGCTTTTTTTTTAATTTCTCCGCCATATTTAAAGTTCCAACGAAATTCCATCTCGACTAGGAGCTTTATGATTTTTTAGATGTTTTATTGCTCTTCGAATATTGTCAATATTAAGAGGCTCGACTTGGTCTTTGTAACATACTTCAAACTGTTGAGGTATTATATTGTCATATGTCCTCAAAAGTTCAGAAAAGTGGTCCACCTATAATATATCATCTCTGTTATTAAGTACGTGTCCCTGTTTATTATTGCACATATTCACCTTGGGCCTAACTTGCTATCTTAGATTATTGGTCTTTTGATAACATTTGCGTGTTTCCGCTTGGTTTCAGAGTGTCTTTATCTCCCACATGTAGCAATGACTACCACTTTCTGAAAACAAGATCAAAAGGAGAAATATCCGTCGATCAGTTAAGATACAGCCAAGAAATAAGATATAACCTAGTAATCTAGTCATAATCGTTGTGTTCGTGTATTATGGGATTAGCAAATAATAAGAAACAAAAATAATAAATATCGAATTTATAAGAACATCATAAAAACTATAATTTGTATATTAATTAAAACTAAGGGCTGAAAAGAGAGAGAATTTTAAAATTAAAGTCGAATCGGCAGCAGAGGCCATTTAGCGACGAAAAATAAAGTTAGACACAATAATAAGACAAAACAGCTATAATACAAAGAATAAAGAGTAGAACATAATGTCAGGTTGTTGTGTAAATTAAAATAAATAATAAATAATAAATAAAAAATAAGTATATTATAATAAAATGAATATGAATTATATACGAATAAAATTTGAATAAGTAAATAAAGGAATATTTCTACAATAAGAGGGAATAGTATGCACTTCTTGAGATATCACATTCTAATTAGGAACAAAGATTTGTTTTTTAATGTGGGCAAATTAACGTCGTAAGAGGTTAAGAATAGTTATAGAGAGATAGAGATTAAATTCATAGAGATATAAATTCATAGATGATGCGTACAGGATAAATGATTTAACTTTTTATTAGATATCTTATTTCCTTTAAGAAAGAGAAAGTATTCAGCATTTTTCCGAAATCAGGAATGGTTTTTAGATTATTATTTAAGCCAAAACTATGTCTTACAGGAATAAGAGAAGCGCATTCGCTGATAATATGTTTAACTATCAAAAGGGAGTTGCAGAAATCGCATTTGGGAGGATCAGTCTTTTTGGGTATGTACTCATGGGAAAATCTACAATGGCCTATTTTAAGATTATGCCACTTTACGGAAGAACTTCTGTATGGGATTTTATCAAGGTTGGGTTATTCAGCTTATTGGGTCTGTCTGTGTTATTTCAATAATTCTAGTGTTATTTTTTAGATATGCCTTTGTTAAAGAGTTTAGAACATTGAATTATAGGTGGATGGAAGGAAAGAGTCGTCAGTCACATAGCGCTTAGTAAAATGGTCAGCATATTACATCAGACATCAGTCAAATCTCAGAGAAATGCACTGAAACCACTCTCAACACAACGAATACAGACTTGAGGATGGAGAGCAGACTTGAGACTTGACGAAAACAGACTGGAGATGAGCAACAAGAAGATCCAAAAAATAAAGAATAACCTACAAACAAATCAGGAAAGTTGTTATTAAATAAGTACAAAACAAATAAGATAATATCCCCATATACAGGGATTACCGGAGGTATTTAAGCCATATATTTTTTCAGGCATTAATTTATTTTTACGACACGCTGTAGAGTACTGCTCTCGAATCTTCGCTGAAAGATATAAATTGTCACAATTTGTTTCCGTTCCGTTTCTCTTTTGAAATAGTACCCACTGAGTGTAAACGTTACAAATTGACGTTCACAGGAAATTATTTTTTCTCTTTCTTTTTCTTATATTACTCTGCTTGGTTAAATGTCGCCACGGTAATGGGAAATGAAACAACCCGTGATAATTCAACCAAACAACAAAACAAGACAAAAATGTATATTTTTAAAATAACATATCTATTTAAAATTTCATAATCTATTGTGTATATATCTATTGTGTATATTGAAGGTCAGATAAATTATGATACAGTATCTGAATCAGAATATATCGAAAGTATGTTTTTACGTGTTATCTCATTAATTGGGTTGATCTTAATAGTGTTTACGCGATACATTTAAATAAATATAATAGTCATATAACGTTGCTTTAAAAAAACCTTAAAAACAAAATTTTGTATCACTTTTCATTTAAATAAGGAAAAATTTACCTCGTTGATATATTTGAATATAATCACTATATGAATTGCAAATGTTCTTAAATTTCAAAATTGTCCACAATTTCTCCGAAATCGTATTAATATAAACCAGGTGTGGCGGTTAATAATAATTTTTTTTTTAAGAGATGGTGCTGTAAACAAGGGTCGGTTCACGGTCTAATCTCTTATATTATTTTGTTGCTACGGCAATACCTTTCAAAATGCCATTGTTGTTTAAAGGATTTCGAGTTAGCGTCATATTTTTAGTGTGGTAAACATGTTAAGCTTCGAGTCAAATAAAAAGTATTTGGGGCATGTACTGCTTTTCCTGTTCAATCAAAAGAAAAACGCGGGTGAAAGCCGTCGTATACTTGTGGAACCCTACGGTGACAATATACCAACGTAAGACGCTCATGGCCGTTGATTTAGATTTGCAAAAGTGGTGATTTCGACCTAAAAGGCAAAAAACACCCGGGTCAAGCGAAAAAAATTGAATATTTTGAATTGCAAGCATTGTTGGAAGAGGAGGATATGTAAATTCAACAACAAATGATAGAGAGCTTAAATGTTGGTCGCCGAACTATTCGTGAACGTCTGCATGCCATAGGAAAGACCAAGACAGGTACATCAGCTGAACGACATATAGATGGAAACGCGAAAAATGGTGTGCGAAGTTTTGTGATATATGAAGATGAAATAAATACTTTTTTGCATCGGATCGTGACTGAAAACAAAAAATGGATATATTTCGAGAATTCAAAACGCAAAAAGTCATGGATTGACCCAGTATAACCAACAATATCGACCGCAAGACAGAATCGCTTTGGAAACAAGACAATGCTGTGCATTTGATGGTATCAGAAGGGTGTCATTTACCATGAGCGTCTGAAATCAAGTAGAACAGTTCGGTACCTGAGAACCAAAGTAAACTAAGTCCATTTTTTTCGATTTTGAGCTAAGAGTTTATCTTAAAGAAGTTCAGTGCACTGAATCCTTTAAAACTATAAAAATAATTGATACTGCCACTGATTTGGAGGTATCGAAATACAAAATGTACTATGCTCTGCTCTGATCTTAATAACCTAGCTTTGTTGTAACCACCAGTGATGTTTTTGTTTTAATGCAAATGTTAAGATGTATTTTAATTCTTAATGGGTTAATTTTAATAGTATAATAATAATTAAGTAATTATTTATTTATATTGACTACTACAAAAAATGTAGATGGTGCATTGTAAAAGAATGATTAATATGGCAATGACCCAGCTTAAAAAAGATACACCAGATACATTCATTAACATTTTTGAGTATAATTTTTACAGTAAATTCAATATGACTTTTCATTTACCATGGAACGACATGTGTGATCAATGCGATTTTTATAAAAATCAATTAAAATATTTATCATTTGACGAAGTGCAGAAAGAATCAACAAAAATAGAAAAGGAATTGCATATTAACGATGCCGAGACTAGGTATAAGTTGAAATCTAAGGACAAACAAACATGCTCTGATGGCAGAAAAGAAGTTGTTACGGTGGATCTACAAAAATGCTTCGCGACGCAGTTTTTAAACTACACTATTGTCGATGCATCTACGAATCTATCTTGGTGTTTGACGTTTGTTGAAAGTATTGCAGCCAGATGTAGAAATGAGGCAGGCAAACAACTATGCGAAAAGTTGATCATTCGACCAGACAGCTGCGGTGCCCAAAATAGAAACCTACAGATGATAATGATGTATTTGTGGCTGCTGAACCGTTCTGAAATATTTCCAAAATTAACAACAATTAATCACAAATATCTTCTGAATGGTCATACCCATATGGAAGTCGATGTCACCCATGGTGAGATTAAAATAAAAAGAATCAATTAGTGGAGACAGGATATTTGTGCCTCAAGACTGGATTAATTTCATTATCTCCTGAGGGAAAAGTATTAGAGCACATACTATTAAACTAGAGGAATTTCTCAAATTTTCAAATTTATTTCAAGAATCTAACTCACCTTTCATTAAAAGGCAATTTTCTTTCTTTCTCTGAAATGGTGTGGCTTCAACTGCGAGAGAGAAGTTATTCACTATACTTCAAAACTTCCTTTACAAAAGAAACGTTCAAGGAAGTTTCGCTGCCTGGTATGATTCCTGTCGTCAGTAGTTCGCTTAGACCAATCAGCAGTGAAAAATACAAAGACATAATAAAGTTGATAAAATGGATCTCTTTAGGATATGATAATTTTTATAAAAATTTGAAGGTAGAACAAAATAACAAGAAAGAAACGAAAAAAAATCGATGAAGATAATGAAGTTCTATCAGATGAGTTAATTTAGTACATTGTGAAGAATGATAATGAACTATATAATTTTCTCTTTCACAATATTTTAATGTTTTTTAAGGTTTTTATACTAAAATTATTGAAAATTATAACAAACATTATTTGATTTTGCGGCTTTCATTGCGTTTCTTTATTAAATCTTCATAAAGTGGTCTATTTTTTAGTGAAAAAATTCTGGAACAGGTAGGATCAGAAGATACCAAACGAAACTATACAAATCCGACACATCCGAATAAATCGAGTATTATTAAAATAATATAAAACTATATATTATAATATAAATCTCTTCAAGTTAAGTGTTTCACACCAAAGGTTCCAATAAAAGAATTGATATAATAATATTAAAGCAAAATATGAAGTAGCATTTTATATCAGTACATACAATAGTTTGAAATAAAGATTTTAATTCTAAAAGTAATCACCAACGTAGTTAAACATACTAGGAATCTAAGATGTGTTTGCATTTTTTAACTTTTTCTGTAAAATCGGTTTTTTTGGACTCAGATTTTGGACTCAAATGGGCTTTGGTTCTATGGTACTTAGTTAATACCGTTCGCTATCGTCAACGACTGATGCTGTGTAGTGTAAACGTGCAAGTTTTATTATTGTTAAAAGCGCGTTAAAAGAACGCAGTAAAATTGTTGTAATTTACATCTAAAAATCAATTGTTGCAAATCAACGTGAAATTCGGCGAATATAGTCGGCACACGACAATTTATTCAAGCAATTTCAAGAAATCGGTTGGAATTTCAGGAAAACAGTTGAGGATATGCCTCGCATCAGAGATCAAAAAAGTGTGGGAAGCGCTGAAAATATTGCTTGCGTCATAGTAAATTATGACGAGTCCTCAAAAACAGAGGAGTCCTCAGATTCGATGATCTGGTGCACAATTAAATTGACGCCGAATTTTGAGAAGTGGCGTACATATTTCGCTCTAAGATTCAAATTGTTCAAGACAACAATAAGCGATTAGAATACTGCAATGCCATCAGAACTCCTGATTTGACAGCACCGGGTTATTTTTATTGGGGATTTTTGGAGGAAAAGCTTTACATAAACAAGCCTCAAACCATTCAACCGCTCAAGGGTAGCATCCGTTCTGAAATCGCTACATTAATCCGAGATAAGATGAAACAATTATATTATCGAAAAAAATATATTCTGTCTTTTTTCGTAAAAGTTTAAATAGCAATGTGATAATTGAACATTCCGTTACATCTTTTGTAATTAAATTGTGCGATCAGAACTATTTCTCATGAAAAGTTCGATTTTTTTGAACAGTATTAATTAACCCACATTCTTTAGAATCTCAATTTTGATTAGTTAGCCTGGTAGGGCCGGTTCTACAATGCAAGAATATACCAGGTATAAGCTATACTTGGAATAAAATTTGAAACGCCGGGCGGGCGTTTACGGGAGTTTCAAATTTTATAGCTTATTATAAGTATAGCTTATAACTAAATAAACGGCCCTTAGTCATTAATTGCCAAAAATATCATTAGATTGCTAATATTTTATCAAACGATTTGCTCTATATTCAGTATAGTAGAATCAGTAAGGTCAAAATGATTAATCAAAAAAATGACTGCTGAGTAACATCGCCTATATTTGAAATAGTATTCACCATATTCATCTGATCTGGAAATATTGGTATCCTTTTGGATAAAATTAAGTTAATTCTTCATGTTTCGAAATATTTTATATTGAAAATATCGAAAAATTATAATCTCTTCATCTGAAATTAGTACTCAGTGTTAGTTCACTAATACTCAGTATTGGTTCAAGCTACTCTTGAGGAAGCCCTAACAAGGCGAAATATATGTAGAGCAAAATCTGTAATAAACGTATGAAACGTTAAAAAGCTACAAGTGTATCATTTAAAATCCTAGTATTTTCAAAATGTTTCACAAGGAACCAAACTGCGAGGTCCATAAACATTATTATTTATATGCTCGTAAATAAATTAAGTATAGAAGAACTCAAAATAATTCTTTTATCACCAGCCCAATTCCCAGTTTATACAGCATTATGATATAGAGCCCTTATCCATCAGAAGGAAATATCTACTCTTAAAGAATGCTACGGATCTCTGGCAGATACCATTCATTCTTGGATATCAGTCATTCTTTTATCCTCCTCCAATACGCCCTATTGCGTACACTCATAACTTGGCCCTGGACCTTAGACGCCTCTTTCAGCAATTAATTGCAAGTTCCTATCCCAATTAGTACTACTTCTAGTACTCCGTGGTTATTACATCCCATGCAGGTTGATTTTTCTTTACTAAAATATGATAAAGAATCTACGTACTTTTCTATCTACAAATCCAATATAAACATCATTATCCAGTCCCAATCTTCATGCCAAACAATCTATACAGATGGATCCAAGTCAGATTACGGAGTCGGTTGTGGCCTTGTTCACGATAGATCCTCCTCAGGCTTTAAGTTGCCAGCCACTATAAGTGTACTTACTGCGGAGCTAGTAGCCATTGAAAGATCCCTCAGCTATATCAAGTTAAACCCCACAAATTCCTGGATCATATTCTCTGATTCTAGGAATGCCTTATCCGTGATCTAAAATCGCCTCATTTCCCATTCAGTTATAGTGCTAATTATGAATCTTATAGAAGAATATCATAGCACAGTATTCTTCCCTCCTCTTCATCTGATGTCTCGGCCATAAGCACATTAAAGGTAATGAGGAAGCAGATTTACTTGCAAAATATTCCATTTAGCATTGTTAACCTTATATGTGCTGCCTTTATCCGAAAGATCTCTCATCGGTGAAAACCTTCTAGCATTCTTTACTGCAGTCCTATTGGGGTGATCCAGAGAGACCCAATAAATTGAGAGACATTAAACCATTATTCTTCCAATCTCCCCCTGAACATCTGGTAAGCATTAAAATAATGAGACTCATCTGGGAACTCTTGCCGCTCTCCAGACTACCTGGTCGCTTTCGACTACCATTTGTTTTTATCGATGTATCATGCAGTTTCCATGAAACACTTCAACAATTACGGAAATGTCGAAAAATGGCTTGGTGTCTGCACAAATGTGCAGCTAGCGATGGCGCATACTTTGAATAAACCATTTTTTACCTTTCTCCCAAATTAAACTGTTTTTTTTAAGAAGTATTAACTGCCACATCTGGTATATACAATAATTTAACAGCAAGTAATACAGCATACTAAAGAACAATTTTTTATATAGTGGATTGGTACACATTTCTTCTTGTTGCCTTTCTCATAATTGTTAGTGAGTTTTCGCTTTCTCAATTGTTTCCGTCCATCTCGTCCTCCTATCCGCGATTTGGTGTCTCCATCTCTGTTCTCATTCACTGTTCTTATTTTCTGTTCTCATTCACTACTTTTATATTTTTGTCTTCTTGGTCTGTTCTGTGCTAGTTTCCATATTGTTATCTCCCTTATTGGTGCATATTTTTTTCTTCTCATGATGTGTCCGTACCATCTTATTCTTTTTGCTTTAGTTGTTTTCACAACACCTTGTCAAAGTTCATTAGGGTTCTAAACTCGTTGTTTCCGACTTTCTTGCTCCCATTATTGTTCTTATTATTTTGCGTTCAAAAATATTTAGTTTGTCTTCTTTTTTGCTGTGAGTTTTTGAGTTTCTGTGTCATTTGTTATTATTGGTCTTATTATGGACTTGTATATTCATGGCTTATTTCTTGTGCTCAGTCTTTTGTCTTTCAGTAATTTCTTTATTGCAGTGGAATGCCCTATATCATATCTGTATATGTTCATGCATGTCAAGTTTCTCATTTTTTCTATCGATTATTACTCTTAGAGATTTAAATGTTTTCACTAAATTTCTCATTATTCATTTCTCAATTCATGATTTCTGCTGCAGTACATATACTTTGTTTTCTGCTCGTTTATTTCCTTTCATTTTTTCGAAAAATCGAGGTCGATTGTGTCTATTACGCGCTGTAGTTGTCTCTATGTTCTAGCAGTTATTGCAACATCATTCGGATATACATTTGACATTTAAATATTATGATAACCAGCATTAATAATAACAAGCGATTCAATGTTGTATTTTCGGACAAATTCTGTTGCAGCTACTATCCTTCTTATATTTTATATGGCATGTAAACATAGGAACAGCCTTAGAATAAACTTTAACGCTTTCAACACAGTTTCAAGTATATGAAATAACTTTTCATTCAAAAATGTTTGCAGCTCAACGTCTCTATTTTTTCCCTTTTCTAGATCGTTCTTTGTCTTTCACATGAGAATCGCTCCTATACATTCTTTCTAATGGACTTTATTCACCGGAGATTTTTATCAATATAATAGAGTAGTACATATTGAAAAGATAACTTTTTGTTCCATGATAATGCTTAATTTCAAATACTTTTGTTTGAAAAAAAATATTTGTGTGATCTGAATTAGGTGTAAATATGCGAAATTTCATATATGTAAAGATATGAAAAAAAAACCAATCACAGTGTACATATTTCAGCATAACTGTGCATATTTTTACATACTAGTTTCAAAGATATGCATATATATGTGGCACCCAATAACAGTTCCCTACTTAATAAGCAGCTTCTAGTAGACATATTTATGTAGGGCATCTTTATGGTTAGTAGTTTGATTATATCATATCGCATCCATATAAAGCACTAGATTTCGAGGGACATATAAGCAAGTCAAAGTGTACATTGAAACTACATAAACATAGTTACTTAATCAGCACCAGAAATATAGTTTTTTTTATCAGGGAGTCCGGGTGAAAAACGACAAGCATCAATAAGCCTTACTGCTTAATTGAATTGATAAAGAATTGAATGGGACATGGCTAATCCAGGATCGTGATATGCGCGTCCAATCGTGTCAAAGCATTTTTCACGCCAGAGAGCACCTCAATAAAAATATTCCCTGGACGTTCGGCGTAATTTTTAACGCGCTTGTTGGAGCTGTCTGTCATCGACAATGATTGACGGCAAAACAAAAGAGGTGACGGTAAATGACAGCGCAACAATTTAGAACGTTTTTGATGTCGCCAGGGGGCGCTGAAGTGCACACTGATCCGCTAATCGAATAACACGTCTGCGAATTATAGTTTTGGGGGGACCGAATTCAATTTATTAGGAAAAGAAACAATGAGGGAATTGAGGAAGAAATACTTTGTAACTAAAGTTAATTGTAATTAGACCTCTTTACAATGAGTAACAATCAATTAAAAAATAAATTAAATTGAAAGAAACGAAACTGCAGATATATATTTTAATTATACGGTTTTTATAGAAGTTTTTATTAATAATATTTTCTGTTGAATGTCACACAAGCACAACCAGATTTAATAGATTCCTCATAATCAGATGGTTTATAAAATTATTTTCTTAACATTAATTTAAGGTACCCAAATATCATTGATTCATTGACATACTTTAAGATAATCTCACAACATGTCCTTGAATCAACTCCCATTTTCAACTTGGAAATTCAGGATGTGCGATTCTGGAAATCATGTCCGCCATCGTCGAGCTCGATCACGTTACGCTGGCTACACTGCTTTGATCCATGAAGATGTGAGTAAGTAAAATTGAATATGAATCTTTCCACGAATAAGCCCATTGGGAGTTTTTCAGTGTTTCATTTTTTACCGGCCCTATTCAACCTCTACACAACTGATATGCTCTACAAGGTTCTCTAATGTTAAATCCGCGTTTTTCGCAGATGAAACATCATTTTATGTCACGTCACATCGTATTTCTGCTATTGAGAGGTATTTCGTTGCTGCAATAAGTTGGCTGAAATTCTAGGAAGGCCCATAAGATAATTTTCATTTGAAAAACGGTATATAAACGATGCTAGACTATAAATGCTAGACTAAAACTACTTAAATCTAATAATCTCTAAGCAAGGAACATGGTATTTTCAGAATAATATGCAGTAAGTGTCAGACATCAAATTTTCATTTCATTTTTTTAATTTCTGTAGGTGGGGCACGTGCCCACGTTAAAATTTAAATTTTGTGCTGTCAAACACTAATGGGGAATTGTATTCCACTATCCGAAGTTTGGTTTACGTTTCTTTCCATCCCCTTCTTTTTAAAGTACTAGACATTTAAAATCAATATCCTGCCTATGACTTATAATCCACCCTTGTTCGTTAATAACTACTAGGTTAACTGGTTCGTAATCGAATTCCTTATCAGTCTTCCTATCTTAGCTACGAGATAAAAACTGGTAACATTCTGGAACAACCAGTAAGGCTCTAATGCTCTAATTACAAACCTGGTTAAAGAAAATAAAAATGAACAAGAAAGCAAGAGCTGCTAATGTTAAAATTCAATTATAACTTTTATATGGAGCCTTCGTTTACTACCGAAACCCACGTGACATATAAATATGGGCAGCCAACACAAGTTGGTAATTATTAACATAAAATAACTAATTTTTCTAATCTACGACATTCGTTTATTGTTTTTTTTTTCAGTTTTTATTAATATTTTTTTTCGTTGAATTATATACACAATTTCGTACTAATAACGAAAATAAACATAACATTTGACCAGAGCCACATTATTTTGAACCTAAAGTAAAAAATAAAATAAAATAACTCCATCGCAGATGCCTTGGAAGGAAAAAAAGAAGAAAAAGATACGACGTAGGTTTTTTTTGGAAAATATTGTCAATGAAATGCAAATAACGAAAATTTTTTTTAATAATCAAATATGTTTGTTTAAGGCTTGCTTTTAAAATGTTTTGTTGCTCAGGAATCATAGAAACTAATAAAAATCTTACACACACATTCAAATTCATTTTGTTTTATTACACCCCATTCAAATATGACAGATCTAGGGGAAATTTTAATAATATTTTTGGTGACAAATGATATCACCTTTAAATAATTTAACATAAAGAAATGAAAATTCCGAAGCTAAAATATAGCCGTAGTATCACGGGTTACAGGATTAAATGAAGGTTCTGAAGTATTAAATTTATAAAGTAATATCAAATAATGTATAACCAGACATACAACAACACAGATGAAACTCGCAACGTAACTTTCATTTTATTCCAACACAATCAGATAACAGATTTTTTGGATTATCAATAGAGCAATATGCAAACGGAAATAGCCTTTAAATGTAATAACATAGTGCACAAGAAAATGCCGTAACAAAGATTAATGACGCTCCGAAGTGAGAGAGTTTGTATTTACTTCCTTAAATGTTTGTGATTGTTTCTCGGACAGTGTAAAATCCGACAACGAATTTCCCCTCAGTCACGCCAGTTAAAGGCGGAGGTAAGGTCGGATGCCTTCTGAGAGGTGTTCTACGTTGGTGACTCGCCAGTCGGTAGGCTTCCTGACAGACTTATGGGTAAGCACAAAACCAAGGGTTGATAGCCTGATGCTGGCCTGGGTTGTCGGTGGCTGATGACCGTGGTTCGGAACCCACGTTAAGCTGTAGGTCCAGTCGCTAAATAGCCGTAGTTGCTGATGCGCCTCTAACCGTAAACCTTTCCTTTTCTTTTGAGAAGTGTTTTACTTTGGTTTTTTTAGTTACATTTGACTAACTTAAAATGTTGGTTGAGTGTTCATTTTACTTTTCCTATTTTTTATTTTGCAATATTAAAAAAATTCAATTTTCCAGGGTTATGGAAAAAAAGCACATGCATACACCAGGAATAAAATTATTTCAATTACATAGAAACTGCGTTCCTTCAAAAAATAATTATTATATAGTAATAATTTTTAAGTTCCTGTTATAGATTATGCAACTAAAAATACATCAAATATATTTTCCTCAAAAATTATGTTATAAATTAGCAAAGTATTACTTAATTCTCGAATTATAAAATAAGTGATCCAATATTGTTTCCGAATATAAATATGTAAAGAAGGGGACATTGCTTTTATTTTGCATATAACATCATATTTTAAGTCATAAATCTAAGCAATTTAAGAATTAATTTAGCTATTTTTAAGCAATTATTATTTTTAATTTATATTTTTTGTATCTATAGACAATTATTTTTGTATATTTAAAACTTTGGAAAAACCTCTGGTTCAATATGACAACATTGCATTGCTCATATTTTGACAATCTAACCTGGACCCCAAATAATTGAAATATGCAGCGAAATAAGTAAATATTTTAGAATATCTTCAAATTTTGTTATATTTGGCATTCTCATTGTAGTATTAAAGTGATTCCCGGAGCTCTAGTTTGTGAAGAATCTAAATTACGAGGCGATATAACTGTAGGGGCTGGTACTATTATACATCCTAATGCTTCTATTATAGCCGAAGCGGGCCCAATTATTATTGGTGAAAATTGCTTAATTGAAGAACAAGTGAAAATAATTCACAGGTTATAACAAAATAGGACAATTTTCAATAATGTTGCGATATTTTTTTAAGGCTGCCATTTGATCAACAAAGTAAAGAAACTACTCCTGTTTTGATAATTGGTTCATCCAATGTATTTGAAGTCGACTGTACTGTTGAAGCACCAAAAATCGGAAATAATAATGTATTTGAATCAAAATGTTTTATTGGAAATAAAGTAACTGTTTCAAATGGTTGCACTATTGGCGCTGGTTGTAAAATCACAGATGAGCAAATCCTGAAGGAGAATGTATGTATATTTGGATCTAATTGTCAAATGAGGGAGTGTATTGATAAGCCTGTGGTAAGTACAAGAATAAAATAGCAATTTAATATTCAAAATATGAATATATATTCAATATATATGTTAATAAAAGTCATATTAAAGTAATATTTCCAATATATCATAATGTCATCACTGAATTTGTCTTAAAGCATACAGTTCCTATTTATATTACTAAATGAATCAATTTTTGTTTTGTTCAAAGAACATAAGAAGGACTTTTTGTTGTTCTTCCAATATTCGAAGGTGAGTTGCCCTTTCTTGAGATTCCATTTCCAATCGCCTAGTTCTTTCTTGTTTCTCTAAATCAAATTTCTCCCTAGCCAATTTATATTCCTTTTCAGCAATTGATAGTTTTCTGTCTTTCAATTCTAATTCTTTCTTTTTAAGTTCCACTTCAGTTGCATGTTTTTCTTTTAGAAATTGTAATGTAACTACATTTGTTAAAGCTATAAAAGAGTACTGCTGAAAAAATGACAAAAGGAAATTTGTAGCAATATACCTCCACCATCGTATGTTGATGAAACATTACTGTTATTTTGTAAACTTATGGACTCTTCATTTAAGTCATCATCTAAAAACATATCTGTGGATTCTTCAATATCCTCGTTTGATGCTGAAAATGAAACAGTTTTAACTTTTATTTTGTTTCTCAGAATATAAAACTTACAATTATCAGATCTGGTCCTTTTCATTCTTGTTTCTCTAGGTTTTTTCTCTTGTATTACATCAAAATATTTCTCTTTCAGTACTAAAACTTCTTGAAGCATTTGAAGTTTTTCTTGGTGTTCTTCATCGCTTCCTTTATAACGAGCTTTGCTACAAAATAAGATTTTCTAATTATTGTATATGTGGTTTTGCTCTAAATATAATTTATATGACATAAGATAAATTTTTCTCAATATGTAAGTGAAACTTACAACTATTATTCTTTTATTAGTGAGACATATTTTTATTAGTGACAAATACTTGTTATTGTTTATGGAAAAAAGTGCTGTTTTATTTTATTTAGATATTATTTTTAAGTTTAGTTGTTTTTTGGAGACATTTTGGATAAGTTTAAGTCAGGCAATCGGGTAAAAACTAAAAATGGAAAAAATAATTTTGTCTCCAGAGACAAAAATCAGTGTTGCCAATCAAATCCAAGTAAGCATCTTCAATTTGATATATTATATAAATGGTAAAAGTACGACATACACTTGGGGAGAGATGCAACGGAAATACAGTTTCCCTACTGTGGTCCTTTTGATCCTGCAAAATGTTTTTCGGAACAATTTACATGCAGATTTTCTTTATCCTCAATTTATTTGCCAAAATATGATGCATGGTTGTGTGAGTGAAATTTATTCAGTATACAATTTTTCAAAGCAAAAAACCATATTTTATTTCCGTTCAGTTTCTTTCCTGTAACTCATTTTCCTGGTTCACCTTCTGTATAGTGTTTCAATAGCACGAAAAGTAAAAAGGAGAAAGGGGGAAAGCAAAAAAATCTTCAGCAACACTATTTTCTTCTACGCCCTCCCACTTTAAAAATCCACGAGCCGCTTTCCGATTCATTGATCTATTTCTGATCTTCGTAATTAAAAAAAAATGTCACCAAGAGTATATTCATCGATTGGTAATCACGTGCAGTTAAGTCTGGAGAATTAACGGGGTTTGAAAGAATATTTTAATTCCGGTGTTTTCTTCACTGATCTTGTATCGTATAGCTGCGTTGTGTCATTAAGACGAATGAATTAATATGTATGAATGTAGATGCGTTATTTTTCGCCGATTACTGGCCTTTTTGGAACAATTGATCGTTCAGTTTAAACAATGATTGCAAATAACTCTTTCATTACTTTGCAAGAACATATAATAAACCACCCTTTTGTAGTTCTACCAAATATAGAATAGTGCCTTATGATCGTCAATATTCCTTTTTGCCGACGACGTTGATATCTCGCCAGGATGAATCCATTACACTTTGCCGGAAGGTAGTAGTTGTCTTCTTAGTTAATTTTACACAGAAAAATCACTACTTCTGAATACTTGAAGCAACTCTCTACATGTTATTTCCGACTGAGTTTGCTGATCATAAATTTCAAACGTTATTCAGTGTGCTTTAATTGTAGTTTTTTTTATCAGTTTTATATCAGAGAAATGCAGAAAATAAAAAATAACTTATGGATTGCAGGTCCGAATTTAACGCAAGATCTAATTTCAGTTTTTTGTTCTGCAGTTGGTTGCTCTGATACTTTGACAGCTATAATCTACGATTCTTCCTATTGGAAAATTGAATCAAATATACGAAAAAACAGCGTGTGACTATTGTTAAAACGCATTGAAAAAAAAAACATTTTCAGCCATGAGACTCATTTTTAACTTGAACGTTTCGTTAATATAAAAAATTGTTGCATTTGAGGTTCAGAAAATCCTTGTGTAATTTATGATAAACAAATGCACACCAAGCAAATCACTGCGTGATGTAGATTTTAGGCAGGCAGCATGTTAAGCCCATATTTTTTGGAAATGAATGCTGGAAATGCGATAATTGTGAATAATGATCGTTACCATAATATGATAACTGGGTTTACTCGTAAGTACGGGGTTTACTCGAACTACAAAAGATATTGGCCCTGGACATATATGGTTCCAGCAGGACGGCGCCATTTCTTTACAACTCTAGCAACAATTGATTTACTCCACCGATAATTTCCTGGTCGCGTAATTTCACGAAATATCGACATTAGTTGGCCTGCAAGATTTTGTGATTTAACATCATGCGATTTATTTTTGTGGGGTTATTTGAAATCCAAGGTGAATGACCGGCTATCCATAAACAGTTGATGACCTCAAAAACAAAATGCGATATTTCATTGATAAAATTGATTAGAGATTGCAATCGAAAATCTTGTAACAATAACCAAGATTAGCAGGCCAAGCTGAGGCGGCTATTTATTCGACATACTTTTTTATATTCAATCGGGGAGTGTTTGCTTCAGTACTGAATAAAAATTAGATCAAAAATTTAAATCTCTCTCCTAGGTAGAAATTGATGAAATATTGAAAGTTATACTTTGAATGTACGTCATTGTCACCATTTCTTTCCAAATAATAATGGATACATAGCAAATTTATGTAAACTATCTTAAGAACATAAAGTAAGAAATCAGTTACAGGATTGCCAGTATAATAAAATTATCGAATCAATAAGGAAGAACATTTTCTGCAATAGTATATCAGTAATAAAAAGTAATAAGTAATAAAATATGAATACTGCAATATTTTATGGTGTTATAATTGATTATCTACAGACGATTAAAAATAAGCTGACATTTTCTCGTAATATTAGTCAATAAAAATCAACCAAGGTTTTGAAAATAATTAGAGACGCATAGTTGACTACGCCACTGGTAAAAAATTACAGCCGTCGTATTCTCTTCCTTAACCTTATTTTTTCTGGTTAGCGTTCCCTTATTACTCACTTTTCCAAATCTCCTTTAACATAGAGTTTTAGAAGATAATCCACATGCTCTCTAACGGATCGTAATGTATGAGGACGGCCAGTCATGCGCACGAAATTCTCATGCACTGTACTCCATCTGTACGGATCCTCAAATGGATTCCTGTCTAAGACTTCTTTTAACAGCATCAGACTATGCTCGTTGGTGTATCGCAGCCGTTCTCTCGGTTTGCGCCACATTTTACCGCCGCTCATTTTTGTTGTCGTTTCAAAATCAGCGAATTAAAGCAAAAAATTCGTACGTTAATTATACCGTTTGACGTACCGACAGACTTACGTCCCGATAAACACTGGCGTTTGTCGTATCGATTGGAGAGCAGCAACCTCGCCGCTTTAAGGCATCGTGATTACGTTCCAAAATGCTTTCTCAATGAACATGTTGCGAATAATTTCTTAGTCAATTTACGTTTGAACTTTTATTAAATCTAATAAATATATTGATGGTTTTAAATAGTATTGATTGTTAAGTGGTTTATAGAAAACAAATTAATAATTACTAAGGGATAAGTCCAGTTATATATTATTCGAAACAAAACAGCGTGGAGTTGATTAGAATTTTGAAGAAACAATATGAGCATAATGGACGACGGACAATAGTATTTAAAAAATTGTCCTTACGTTAGTATGTCACCACGGAATATTATTTGGTTATTTTCAAATTGATTTTTACGGTGAACACCGCTGCCCAATTTAGTATTTCCCAAAATAGCCACTGTTCGCCAAATATATTTTCCAAAAAGGTATTGTAACTCTTATCCATTCATTATATTTGCCTATCTGACTCTTCAGAGGACGTTTCCCTGATTGAGGCTGCCGTGATTTCGTGTCAAAACAAAATTTTAATTGTTCCCGAAACAAAAGTTAAAAATTGCTCATTAAATTTAATCAGTGGTGGCTCGTGAGGGAGGGCGTTGGGGCGCCGCCCCTCCAGCATTTATCACAGTAAACAATTTTTCAGAGCAAAACACCATATTTTATTTCCGTTCAGTTTCTTTCCTTTAACTCATTTTCCTGGCTCACTTCCTGTATACGATTTCAATAGCACGAAAAATAAAAAGAAGGAAGGGGAAAGCAAAAAAATTCTTCAGCAGCACTATTTTCTTCTACGCCCTTCCACTTTAAAACCCCACGAGCCGCCAATGAATTTAATAATTTTTGTTTGTAACTATAAGGCGCATTTTCATTTAAACAGATACGTAAAAACAAAAATGTCGTACGAGGTTGCTTAAAAAGTTCTCAGCCGGATTAAGAACACGGTATTTGATGTTTTTTTTTACATTCTTCCACGTAGTCACCTTGCAGTTCAATACATTTAGACCAATAACGTTCCAGCTTTTTAATACCAATTATATGATACCGATTTGCCTAACTTTTCAAAATAAGCAGTTGTCTTAGCTTTGCCTTCATTATTTGAAGTGAACAAATTCGTCCAGTGAGCCATTTCTTCAGGTTGGGGTAGCGACGGTGGATCAGAGCCAAATCCCGCCAATACGGCGTATATGACCGTACTTCGAAGCGTGGATTTTGGAGTTTTGCAGTAAGAATTCGAGAAGTACAATAGTGAAGCAGTATATTCCCCGGTTTATGAGCACTACACTACAAGAATCCCAGAAAACCCTAACCATGACTTTTCTTGCAGATGGAATCGTTTTTGCTTTCTTTGGCATACTCTCACCTGCACTCACCCACTGTTTGCACTGCTGCTTCAGCTCTGACATGTAATGGCAATTCCATGTTTCATCTACTGTTAACGTCATCGATAAAACATCAAAGAATTCCTGCAGAATCGCGTTTAAATCATTCTGAATACTATTGAGAAGTGTTTAACGTTTTTGAAAGCTTTTTAGTGGACATGGTATGTCGAGATGTTTTGCAATGTCAGCAAATTTGTCTATCTTCAGTCGGCGATCATTTAATAGGACATTGCGGACTTTGTCGGTTTTAGAGGTTTTTTAATACCCTGAGCGGTCATCATTTTTAAAACAAAGTACCTTCAACTTTTTTTAACAAGGTACTTTATTGCCACAGACCAGCTATTAAATGCACGCGTCTGAAAGTTCGCAATACAACTTCAAGACAGCATACTTGACAAATATAGTAATTTGGTCACACTCGTGGAAGCTCTGTGTCGAACCATAAATGCAAGTAGCTATTTATGGTTTGCAGGAGCCATTCCTCGATAGCGTTTTTTAAATAACTTTGGCAATGCAATTACCACCAATGCACCACGATATCACCAAAAGACTAAAAGTATTGAATTAAGAATGAGAAGCAAAGTTGAAAGCATATGCACATGGGCGGTATGTGCTTCAAACATAATGTGCTTCATACCCTGCACACAGGTGCTTAAACAATTGATTTCTTATATGTAGTCCTGCCGTAAGCTTTGTCCCTTGTACAGAAGTGTGTAGCTTATAGAAAAACAAACACTGATAAATTACGTTTACGTTATTATATTTCTTACTTAGGAGAACATTCAAAAACCTATAACTTATTTGAAATGTCCACCCTTTGCTTTCACAACCTTCTTGAAATGGTCTGGCCACTGGTCTATCGCCGTTCGCACCATCTCCATTATATTGAAGGTACTACTTTTACTAAATCAACTTTTCGGGTCTTGATATTATGGTAATGTTTAGAGCAGGTCTCGGTCTAAAACGTTTCACATCCGATAGTTTAGCGGATTTGGTCCGGACTTTCTGAGTGCCAATCTTTAGCAGCGATCAACTTCAGAAAATTTGCCTCCAACCAGTCCTGTTTTGAGGAAGATCCAATGTTTTCTTGCAAATAAGGTGTTATTAATCGGCTTTATTACCTTCTTTAAAACATCGCTCTGGTAGTTTCTTGCACGCGTTTTGACCTCTTGTTTGCAGAAATGCAGTTGAGTGACTCCGTCGTACGACACTCCCCACCAAAACATCGCTAAAACTGGCTGATGAGCTCTTTCCACTTGCCCATTTTTTTCTTAGCAGCTTCCTGAGAACTATGACCGTAAACTGATTTTGCCGGTTGAATTATCTTCAACTGTGAAAATATTTTAATGCGTGAAAAAGATTTTTCTGTACCTTTTATTCGCTGTACCTTTTATTCGCATTTTATTCACCGTTCAAGTAGCGCCTTCACTCTCGTTACTTTTATGCCACGTAGACCTATCGTCAGTCGCAGTCTGGCAAATCTTCGGTAAGCTCCAAGCCATAGGGTCCTCAGTGTTTTGTTTTCGGAGAGGATTGCTCGGAATTCTTTCCGCGACCGCTTTTACAGCTGCACTGTCTTCGTCATAGAAGATCTTGTATCGTTTCACAGTCCGATAAACGATTTTTTTCTATATTTTTATCGGTTCGAGCAAGTTGAAATTCTCCGTTGCAGATTTATTTTACTTCTGTCGCTCTAGAATAGCGATACGATTCTTTTTGTTACCTCACTCCTGTTTACTGCTTGGCGTATTGGGACGAACTGATTTGTTGATTAGTTTAGAAATCTGGCATTTGAAAACATTCCAGTGCGTCTTCACAGTTGGGGACAGAATTTATGACATGACTACGCAGGCTAAATTTTGTGAATATATTCCCTCGTTAAAAGATGACGGACAATGGTTTTTTTTTGAGATATGTTAAAGGAGAAATTTATAAAAGTAATAACGGTCCATGAACTAAAAGAAATACATCTAGAATTATATGAAAATATAATTGAAAAAGAGTGAGTTTTTAAGTGTAACTACCGAACTTATATAAAAAATGAAACTGCATTTTATTTAACTTAACATTAAAAAAACTTGGAAATCTTAAGGTATTGGTCGACTGAAATCCTTGAAATAAGATATGATCTTCGAACGTAGTCATTACACTATTTTCAGTGTTTTGCCGGTGATTTCCAGTAACTTGTCTGTAACGGAACGTCACGTACAGCGGCGTAACAATAGCGTTAAACAACATTTTTACGATAAACCTAATATTTTGTTATCAATACCTCACTATTGTTTCATCTTTGTTTTAACACTTATTATTAGACCGTTTGAAATATAAGTTAGCTTTCATTGTTGTAAAAACAAGTATCTTGTAATTCATTTTCAATACCAAACAAAAAATAATACATTTCTTTTATAGATATAATTTTTATTGCCCTTTTATGAGGTTTTTAAATTATGAACCCAAACAAACGAAAATTTGAGGATCCCAAATCAGGCGAATACTGTTGAAAACCACATTCTTATTGATGGTATATGTAATTTACAAACATTACAATTAATATATGTATCTATGTAACAGACGAAACAATCTTGAAGTAAATATTTTATTTGTAATTAAAAATATGAAATGAAATATACATACAAAACAATCTTAAATACATATAATAAGAACAAAATGTTTATAAAAGAAAGATTCTATATAATTATTAATCTGTACGATCCTTATCATCATCCACCTGCCTGTCTTGTACACTTATTTTGGTTTTTTGCATCTCTTATCCAATGTGTAGACCCTCGCTTTATATCTTCTGTTCATAGGTTTCGCGACTGTTCCCTGCTCTTAAAAGCTATCATGCCTCGGTCTTCATTTCATAATCTTTTTGGTCCAAGTTTTGCTGGGTATCCTTGCGATCTGTCCGCCCCACTCCTATTTCAGATAATTCAATCACTCAATTGCATTTCTAACACCAGATCTTTTCTGAATTTATTCGAACTTAGCATATGTAGCCCAGGCCAATTTTATTCTTCGTTCGCTATCACAGATCTGATTGTCCCTGCCAACTTTAACCTCATGTCAAAATATATTAGGGTGTAACAAAAGTATCTGAGTTTTTTAAGTACTTAGTTATTCACTGTTTAAAACAATGTTACTTGGAGGTTATTCCTCGATATGTAGGGTAGGGCGTTCTTTACGATGACGTCAACCCATCTTTGAGCCAATAACTCTATTCCTCTTCGGTACCACGATAAGTTTGCTCTTAAATAGTCGGCATCGCGAGATCGCGGACGACCTGATCTTCAAGACTTATGTCTTCCTACCAGAAAAATTTTGAACTTGAGCTGAGTGGTGCGGATTGATCCGGCAATTTCTCCCTCTATTTCAGTCAGTTGCTTTGAAGCCTCTTTTAAAATGATCACTAAAAAATTTGCCTAACTTGTTATTTAAAGAACCTCTCCCCTCAAACTAAGTAAATATTAATTTTATAGGTTGTAAATTATTATCCGTTTTTTTTCAGCCACAAAGTCTACAAATGGATACATTAATGAAAATGCTTCCGAATTACCATCGTATTAGAAAAGCAAATAAACAACAATAGTTATAAGTTCTGTCTCTATTTTTTAAAAATGTCGTATTTTATAATAAAATTATTCAATATAAACTGTATGGTTTAACTAATATTAAGATGTATTTATTATTCACAGCTTTACACTTACAAATATTTTTTTGTAAAAATAAAAAAAAATTAAAAATACTATTACTTTATTGTATACATTCTTATCTATAAAATACACAAATTAGTGGTATTTTTTTCATGATACTTGTCCATAAGGGCATTAATTATGGCGATATTTTGCATCACAATTCTCTTATACACATCCCTTTCTGTCCTTTCCAAGTCCATTCTTTTTGTTCTTTCCATTTTGTCAAATTCTAACCTTTCTTGTTCGAGCCTCAGTTGTTGTTCTTTTAAAGTCATCTTACGCTCTTGAAGTGCTACCTCCTGTTTTCTTAGTTTCCCTTCTATGTCATTTGTATCTCCCTCTTCTATTTCGTCCACTTCCTTCCAATAAAAGTCATCATCTTCATCATCATCATCTACAAAACAATAGTAAACACCTTACATGAAAACCAAAGAAAGCAAATGCACACCATTATGATCCACTTTTGTTTCTAGTAAATCAGGATCTTGTTTTAATAGAGCATTTATACTATCATTTTTTTCTGAAATAAAAATAACATAAAATAGTTACCTAAAGCTGAATAATAATGTAATTACCTTCCCAAGAATTTGGGGGTTTTGTTGATCTATTTGCTACATTATCTGCATTAAATATTTTCCTTAATTCTAACATTTCTTGAAGATATTTCTTCTTTTTTGTAAACTCTTGGCGACTCTCTCTTGGCCGTCTACATAACAAGAAATGTTGATTTACTTTTCCATGTTTAGTTAAGTTACTTACATCTTTAAACTCTCTTTTAAATAAAGATTCAGTAAATGGTTACAGTGATCCTTACAGGTGCGTAACGAAAAAGGAATATTACATTTATTCACGAAATTTTCGTGTACTTCCTTCCATCTATCTACATCTTCGAATGGATTCTGTCGTATAACTTCTCTAAGTAATTGTAAGTCTTGTACAACAGAAAATCTAAGCCTTCGTTCTGTTGATAGTCTGGACATTTTATCGCAAAATCTCTGTAAAAAAATAGCCTTAACAATACAACAAAAATTGACATTTGTGACATTAAATATATATATGTATATATATATATATATATATATATATATATATTATACATATCTGAGGAACTTATGCAATCTAAAATTCACTGTACAATCGGGCACCTTCAGCATTCTTAAGTAAAACAAAATTTTGAAATAGAAAAAATCTTAAATTAGATTCCTGAAAAACATAATTAAAAAGCAATTTAGTTATATTCTAGACGTTCCCACGATGAATATAAATTTGTCCATAAAGAGAGCGACTCCATGACAGTGTAAAGTATATACTGTCGACGGATAGCTCTCTTTATTTTCAAATTGTCTTCATGTTTTATCAACTTCCACTATTAAAAACAAACCTAAAACAGAGAAAATAATATTAAATTTAATGTTGATGTTATTAAGAGTATATAAATGTCATACAAAAACCTAATATTTAGTAACAAAACCTAATCTGGCAACTTAAGAAACACTTGTATTTAAACTGGATGCATTGCAATTAGTATTGGTAGACTAACTTGAAATATCTCATTTCACCTAAATGTTAGCTAAAATGATCTATTAAATAATCATTATTCTTTTGAATTGGTTATTGTCTCAGCATAAATTTATTTGGAATAAATAATACTATATAAATGTTATTTATAAAAGTAGACACATACTTTTTAGACAATATGTGACTTATTCTCCTAGTCTCTATATTAGTGATACTAAATTTATAACCATATGTGCTTATTTTTTATCAAACTTGATTACTATTTTGATGCTTTTTCTATCTCAATTTTAACAAATTCTTATATAAATTAAAATGTTTACACTTTTTTTTGGTACGACGACTACACCCTTATCAAATTTATATCCCAATAAAGAAGGTAATTTCAAAGTTATGTCATTGTTTTTACGAGGATATAAATTCTTAATGACACTCAGAGATTTCGTGACAAATAGAACTATCTTCGGTAAATATTACACCATGCTTGCCGCAGAATATTTCTTATATAATCTCGCCATGTTTTAATGCAATCAAATGGTAATTATTTGCTAATATAGCTCATGTTTTACTGGGATTATTTGAATGTTTGCTCGACAAAATCATGGGGCTTAAATACATTTACCGTCATTTAACAATGTGAAAATAAAATACAGCCAGAATCTTCGTTATAATTTTAACTGATAAGGAACTAATATATTTTAATTATACATATTTTTTGAGACTCGTGTTTGTGGAAGTTGCCTTTTGATGATTTTTTAAGAGCACGTGTGGCCTTAATAATGAAGCGTTACTTCGCTTAGTTAAGTGCATTTATCGCTAAAATGTTTTATTAATGTAACTTAGCGTACTGATAATGTTAAAACCTCACGAAGATCTAGGGGCGGACAAAATGTTATACCATATCTTATAAAAAAATTATAATGGTTCTGAGAAATTATGCCACAAATTCTGAAACCTCTATTAGATGTATTTATCGGAGATATTTATTTGCTAATTGAAAAAAACTTTCGGATTTGGATTTTTAAACATTCAGTCGATCCCTAATAACATATAGTTTGCTGTGGTGCTTGATAATGTATATTCTACTTTTTAAAGATGCCATGATCCAAGGGAAATACTTTTAAATACATCTTCTCTATATGCTATGCATGTCTTAGGATATGCTTCTGAGGTCTTTAATCGCAGTTTAATATCATAAAGCGTAGGACTCAAATTATAGCTGATTGTACTGATACTTTAAAAGGACGAACAACAAAGCAGATAAAGCAAATACAGATGCTTGATTCATATAGGTGCTTTATGTAGAAACATGAACATTAATTAAGATAACTTTGGCCACGTTCTGCAATGCGTTTCTCTCGAAAATTCAAAACATTTCGGTCCATAAAGAATTGTTATATCTTGATGATTGTTTCGGCTTTGGTTCACCTCATGAGTCAAGGAAAGTTGAATTTGTGAAATCGGATAGGATTGGCAAATTTCGCCCGTATCTTTGGCTACATTCATCTTGAGGCAAGTTATATTTAGCAGGATTTTATTTATGATAATGTGAAACTTCACAGAGTTCGCAAATCCAAAAGCAAAGTGAGAAATTTCTTTGGATTTCCAAACTCTGTGAATTTTCAAATTCTCAAAAATAAAATCCTGGGAAATATAACTTGTCTCAAGGTGAGACAGGCGTCAAGTGAGACTTTTAACGGATTTGTAATATTTCGTGATGACACACAGAACATTGAATATGATTGAAATTTAACAAGAATATTTCGAACTGCGGTAAATGTCTAGAAAAAAGATGATGGAAGAAACATTCTTGGCTAAACAGAGATCATAGGGTTCAATCATCCCATCCCACATATTCATTTCGATTTGGCTCTATAAGGTTTTAGGTTATTGTCAAAACTGAAACATGTGATGTAGCCTCAGCCTCGCCTTTGGAGGTGATTGTCAAAAATGATCGCAAAGAGTGTTTCAAAACATATTATGATCGCCATTAGTATTTTGGTGATTCGCAATGAATATAGATAGAGCAAAAACACAATAAGAACTATTAATAAAGTCAACTTTTTCTGAAGTTAGTTTACTTGGGTTGAAATAAAAATGGCTATCGCTGATTAATATCAAATATAAATGTATATTATTTATTTTCTAATACAATAATTATATTTTTTGTTTTTCTTATCAAACGTTCTACTAAGAGATATTGACTTATCAGTAAATGAAAGTATACTTTCAGTTATATTTAATAAAGTTCCCTAGTCTATTAAATAATTATTCCTGGCAATTCCAAATGGTTAATTACGGATAAAGCAGAAAGGTAATAAATCAAAAAAATATTGAGTTCGTGTCAAGTTGAAAGATAATATTTTTGTTGCTTGTATCTGTCTATATTTTATAATTAATCTATAAATAATTTATAATTAAAATTGTTTGTATGCTGCACTGACAAATTTACCCCTTCAAACCGTAAACTGACAAATATTTCCGTTTATTGTTCGTTTTGATAGGTGTTTGGTTAAACGCATATCAGAATATTTGCTGAGATGAATAGTGTTGTAATGCGTGATATTTGTGTGATATAATGTGTGATATTTTTTAATTTAGTGGTGACAGTGGATTACCCCGAAAAACAAACAAAATTTCAAATTGCAAAGGTCAGATTTTCATTTTTATTACATGGACTATTTAGTTGTTGAATGAGAATGAATCTTCGTGAATAATTTTCGCAGGTAGTTTGTCAATTTTAAAATTAGAATATAAAGACAGTTAACAATAACAAGTTCGTTAATATTCGATTCAAATAATGATAATGATCATTGCTGTTTTTGTACTCATTTGTACTCAATTTTCTAGTAATTTTGCTGTGTTGTAATGATTCGCTTATTAACGAATTTCTTCGTATCTAATTGTTCATATCTGGCACTATATATATATATAATAGTGCTAGTATAGTATAATAGTATATATATATATATATATATATATATATATATATATATATATATATATATATATACAGTGTGTTATATATTTATATATATATACAGAAATGCAGATTTGAATTTTTGCACAGTCATTAAGATTGATGGGTCTTATTTTTTTATGATATTCAACTGAACTTTAAACTTAGCTTACTATGAATTCACAAACAGGGTCAATTCTTGATATTTTGTTTTTTAGAAAAAGTAGTTCAGAATATTATTTTAACCCTACATACCGAGTTTCATGAAAAAAATCGCATTTTAAATTTTTGCATTATTTTGGTCTATACACAAAATTATTACAAGTTTATTTTTTAGTTTGATAATTAGTTTGCCATGAAAAGTAATAATTTGAGACTAGTGTTAAATGTCAGTCAGATTAAACTTTGAATTTATTGCGTTAAGTTCTAGTCAGTGATCATAGAATTAAAATGCCATTCACTTTAAGAGAAAAAATCGAAATAATCCTGTTGTGTGGTGATTTTGCTCGTAGTAGCAAAGAAGTTACTGCAGAGTTTAACATGAGACATCCCTAACGTGCTCCCATTACTCATGGAAGAGCAGCCGCTGTAAATGTTCTTTTTAATGAAACTGGCAGTGTTATTCAAATCCATCAACTGAACGGTTTGCGCGAAAAAAAAATGTAGATTTTTTAAATACCCAATGGAAAAGGTATGATAAGAATTAACATTTTAAGCAAATATGTTGAGACTTTTTTTAATATTAATTTCCTAAGTTGAGACTTTTTTTAATAGGGAATAAAACTCCATAAAATAAACATTTTTGTCTAATTCCATTTTTTAAATATCTCTAAAATTAGGCTTCTGCAGCCTTTAATCAATTTTAAAAAATTCAAGCCCAGACCTTAAAATAATTTAAATACATTTAATCGATCGCACAAATGCAAAACGAACAGAAGACAACTAATGTTTATCTTTTTTTTTGTGTATCAGGTATTCCTTTAATTTTTTTATCTTGTATTTTATTGTCAGTTATAATGTGGATTTTTACCTTGATTTTCTGAAAGATAAAATGGCCCAGTTGTATGAGAATTGTGAATTAGTTGACATGCTGTTAATTTATGGAGAGTGTTTTCAAAACACCAATGCTGCATTTCAGCTATATGCTGAACGTTTTTCTTTTCGGGTTCACCCCTTACCGAAATCATTTATTCGGGTTGTGCAAAGAGCCAGGAAGATCGTGAGTACCTGAAAACGAGCAACTGGAGGAACAAATTTTGAATTTTATCGAGGAAGACCCAACAACAAGTATTCGAGAAATAGCACGTCAAGTTGAACTGAGCCTAAAAAAAGTTTTTACAACACTGCGGGAAAATCAATTGTACCCATTTCATGTTCAGCCAGTTCAAGTATTAGAGATACAAGATTCCCACAAAACTCATTTTTGGTCAGTTGATAATCCTCGTGCTTCTAGGCAAACACATTTTCAACATAGATTTTCGGCTAATGTGTGGGCGACAATTGTCAATGGTATTTTTCTTGGGCTTTTTATCTTGCCGGTTCGTTTAACGGGCGAAAACTATCTCGAATTTTTACAAAATCATCTTCCCGGTCTTCTAGAAAATGTGCATTTGAATGCCAGGCAGAACATTTTAGGAGTGCAGTGCGGAGTTGTTAGACATAAATTTTCCTAATAAGTGGGTAGGCTATGGAGGGCCAGTTGCCTGGCCGCCTAGGTTACCAGATCTTAACCCTCGTAATTTCTTTTATGGGGTTACATCAAAAGCATAGTTTTTAAAATGCCATTTAATATAAGGGAATAACTTATTGATTGCATAGAATAGGTTGGTGGACTATTACAGGAAGACCTTTATCATTATTGAGTAGAACGGATCAGCGACTACTCTGAACCTTAAGTACCAGGCGTAGGACCGGAATAAATATTGTTTTCAACATTCCACTGAACCAAATGAATCAACTGAAGGGTGCTATTTAGGCTAAATGTCCACATATGGCTAAGCAAGAATGGCTCTTTCACTACGATAATGTACTTGCACACACGTCTTATTGTATTGTTACAAAACTTCATGACTTATTCTTGAAATATGCATGGAATTTGGCCTGCAGCGTTTACTTTCTTTTCCGAAACTTGTAGAAATAGATCGTCGGATGAAAATTAACTTTAAATAATATACTCAAAGCCGAGTAGCTCATTAAAATGTTTGAACGTAGTTCGAACTGAATTTACTAGAATGTTTGGAAATAAACTGTCACAAATAATGATAATAATGACCAAATAGACTTCAACCATTCCCCGCTATTAAATATGTCAGAAACCGTCTAAGGGTTCTGGGAATTCACAGAAAAAAAAACATGTAGAATCACTTTACTGTTTGTCGCAATAGAATTTCATTCTTTGTCAACCATCCAAAGAAGCTACAGTGTAGCGAAACGCGTTATGTTTTAGAGAAAAATATAAGTGGAAATTAGACCATTTTAAATTATAGATTGATTTGTCCGTTACTTTGTAATAGTTCTCATTCCTTTTTAAAAAGGAATAAAACATTTTTCTTTACTTTGTTATCTATCACTTTTATTTTTAAAACAAAATTTGTGTGACTATAGTTTCGTAAATCGTAAATCGACTTTACATTCTCAAACACTACTTTTAAACTTTTTTTCCTTTTTTATTTTTTTATTTTATTTTATTTATTTTTTTATTTTATTTTATTATTATTTTTAGTTTTATTTCTTTTTTAGACAATTTTGTTTTATTTATACATTTTAGTATGAATTTCTATCAAGAAAATGCAAGTCCTCAGTTTGAACGTACTTGGTCTAAAGGTACTGATTTACAAGGTGACTTCATTGAAAAAAAATCATAATTCTTTTTATTCTTTATTTTCTTTGTCACACCGACAACTTTTTTAACGAGTCTCGTATAATGCAAAATATATAATTAGATACCTGTAAAGTTCTCTGCAAATGCGAGCGCTAGAGCAGATATATAGAAAAATACATGAATCCTTCAAAAAAATTAAGGAAGAAATGCTGTTTTGAGTAACTGACAACAGATATGAGACGACAGAAAGATAATATGCCCCTTATATATTACCATGATTAATACTACTCAGAAGTAATTTTAATTCTGTATAATTAATATACAGAAGTAATTTATCAAATTTTAATATTTTCTAAGGCTTTCGCACATATATTGTAATATACTCTAATAATAGAAAAAAACAAGCGATTAATAATAAAAACCCACATTAACATATTATTAGCGAATTACTACGAAATTTTGGATTTTTCAAAAAAATATTTTTGCCGTATAGATCAAAAATAGTAAGATTATAAGGTGGGTGTGGCTACATAGGAACTATACCAACAGTATAAGCAAATAGTAATAAGTAATATAGAACAAAAAATCTGTACCATAATAGAAGCACCTGCATATTATTCCAATGTAAAGCAACTAGAATTACGTTTTGAGTGTAGGTAAACAACTTACTTACGACGCTTATACACTGTTAGGCGACTAGACTTGTTCATATTTGGAACGTGTTAATTCTAAATCAAACTGTAGAGGTAAATAGTTCGGTATACATGTGCTATGGTTTTTGTTAAATGTTGTCCGTTTACAGGTACACATTCGCATTTTATTATTTGATAACCACTATCTTTATTTGTAATAGCGGCGATAAGGAGAGCATTTAACCCTGTTAAGGCCATATAATTGTATTAATAGAAAATTTTATGACCATCCCAAAATATACTTTTTTGTTTCATTGTGTGTGATTATCTTAAATATTGCAAAATCACTAATTTTAATAACATATTACTTAATGAGATATTACATTGTGTAATTATCAGTATACAATATAGATATCGCAATGAAAATTTTTAGGTCACAATATATATATATATATATATATATATATATATATATATATATATATATATATATATATATATATATATATATATATATATATATATATATATATATATATATATATATATATATATATATATATATATATATATATATATATATATATATATATATATATTACCATTTATTTGAATTACTATTAAAAATATCTCTTGATGCCGTGTTTGTTTACTGTTCGTACAATGATTACATTGAAGCAGAAAATATTAAAATAAAAAGTAAACTATATCTACTCAGAGCTAAAATAGATGCATTTGCTATAATTAGAACGCTTCCTAATCTTTTCGAGAAAATTGTGACCGATTTTGAAAATAACTTATTAAATCATCAAATGTCATTTTTATACCATTTTATTTAAGGTATCCTCTGGAATAAGACATCTGTCAGATTATTTCAAAATATCACATCATTCTTGAATTAGAGACACCAAGAAAGGTATCATAAAGAATTTTAAAATCTTTTTAAAGGATATCTCACAAAACAACTTTATTACAGTTTGTAGGAGTGAGGAGCATGATTTCAATATGTGTAAAATCATGAAGTTTTACTTCATAATCATGCAATGCTTTTTTTCAAAAATTTAATAATATAATATTTTTTGTATATTATTTATTTATTTATTATTTAATAATTAAGGTGGTCCTTTAATTTTTAACTCAAAGAGATTCGCGTTTGGCTAACCATGTTGGCATTATCAGAAGATGATACAATTTAAGATTGAATTATTTCCTCATGATTCTAACATGATAGCGAAACGTGCGTCGATAAATGTATAAAAGTGATTTGGTGTTTAGTGGCCCTTATTTATGCTACAAAAACTTTTTTTTCTGTCAGCCCCCAGTGTTATGGCAATACTAATATAAAATTTGTCCTCTAAATTTGGGCTTGATCGGCTATAATAATAACTACAAATCATAAAGTTGTTTTGTATATTGTCTGTACTGACCCTTTGCGGCACGTATTAACCTATCAAGCTGAAATTTGCTGAAAAAAAGGAGCAAGACTTTATTAGTATTGTTATAAAACTGGAATGTGAAAACAGAGATCATTTTATAAAAATTATTACTTAACAAAAATAATTAGATTAAGATTTCAATTAAATTTATTCTTTTTATATCACACTTTTTACCTCCCCCGTATCATATTTAAAGAAAATGTAAAATATGCCTGTAAATAGAAATGTATACTGTTATTAGATTAAGATTTCAATTATTCTGATTTACTGCAATTTATATCACTCTCTTTACAACCTCCATATGATATTTATAACGAGGTAAAATGTGTTGCCTATAAAGTAATTATATACAATTAAATATTCGGTGAATTTCAGGTAATGGTAGCAGAAAAAATAAAATGATATATATATATATATATATATATATATATATATATATATATATATATATATATATATATATATATATGTATATATATATATATATATATATATATATATATATATATATATATATATATATATATATATATATATATATATATATATATATATAGGATCTTCTAGATTAAAACTTTTTAGTAAGAAAGTTTAAAATGTCCTGATGACACAAAATGTGGATATTTACAAAATCTTCTTGAGTTAAGCTTTTATATTAAAGAACCCACTATAAAAGATTGATCCACAAATGTTATGCTATTAAATAGTTATAAAATTTGAATAGTAAACATGATGATAAAGTCAGAAATATGCCTATACAATTTTTAAGAAGTATTTTAATTTTCATGAATTAAGATTAAATTATTATTATTCAATAATTATTAAATTAATTTCAAGAAATTAAGTGTATATTTGTTAGTAAATATCATCTTTAGATATCAACTTTAGTAGTAACAAAGTATTTTTTATCAATATTATGGTTCATTTTCTTGTTGACGATTTAAAGAAATACAATTTTCACACTTATTATATGTTTGGATACACTTTTTTATTTTCAATTAATTGAAGAAAATGAAGTGTTCTTTTATGGCACGTGACATAGTTATGTAACTGACTCATTAAGTTATTAAATAAGTAAATACAGATTTTTTTTTAAACTAATTTCATAATATTTTATTGCTCTGTTCTGAGACTTTAACTGTTCAATCAATTAGCGATATTTCCCGATAATATTTCCAACAATTGATGACCAGTTCTGCGTTTCAAATAAATTTAGCAAGTATTCATGCGTTGTTTTTAAGTTGAACTTGAACTAGGACGTGTTATATTAAACATAATTGTAAAAAAAACCGGTGATATTAATGTTTCAATTTAATATAATCGATAACAACGACAATATATTATCGGCAATTTTTTGTTGTTCTACTGTAATAACATAATGAAAATATAAGCTATACGTACCCGACCAAGTCGTGTGATCTTTGATGGGAACTAAATCTTCTCTAAATCTTCTAAATCTTCTTCAAGTCGGTGCACTAGAAAATATAACTGATTTTTCTGTTAATTTGCACCTGTGGAGCCCGGTATAACACCTTCATATGTAACGTCGACCCACACTCATAAGTACTAGAACGGTGACGTCATTTCTTATCTTTTAACACCTTAGAAGTGGGGTAAAATCTATATTGTGTTTCAAAAGTATTGCGTATACGTGTTAAATTTTTTTTTACTATTGTTTGTCATTTTATACAAATTTTTACGTAACTTAAAATGGCAGCACTGTCATGCAATGTATTTAAAAATACTATTGAAAAAGTAAATGAATTGCTCATCCGAATTTGAAAACAATAACCACGTGGAAAAAATCTGTTATTTAAGTACTGTTATCTTACAGGAAGGTTATGAATGATATGGCCATGTCAAGACATAAAATGTTGAGTTGAAATAATTTTCTACGCTTTTAACCAACGGTATTCTGTAACTAACTTTAAGAGATATTTAAACTTATTTACTTACGTGATCGTAACAGCCTCAGTACCTCTCGGCTGATTTTGTGTTGAGTTTCTTAGCGTTCTCTTCCAAATTTCTTTCCAATACCTTCTGTCTTTTGTTAGGCTATTCATTCCACTTTGTTCCATCATCTCAGCTACTTCCTTCACTACACTCTCCAATATTATTTTCGCACTTATTTTCTTTTTTTTTCTTGTTGATTTTATCATATTTTTAACTATTGTTACTTTCAACTTCCTGAGGTACTGTTTTGTTTTTTAAAATTATTTTTTAATGAAACTATAGTTTTGCTGGATTTCTAGCTCTTCCTTTTATCTGTTAATATTCCCTGGCTTATTACTATTCCAAAATATTTATATTTTTCTACTTATTTTACTTTTTCTTTTTTTTTTAGTTATTATTGTCTATGTTTTTTCTCTATTAAATTTCATATTTATTTTTGTAATTTAGTGTTCTATTTATTTCTTTGAACATATTTTTCCTTTGCTGTTCTTGTAACATGTATTGGATAATTCTTCAATGATATATTACAGTCCTCAACTGCATTATCTTACCAGGTTAAATCATACAGAGCAAAGTAGGCATCTTTGTTTTAGAACAATGCTGCTAACAAACATTTCTGACTACTCGTTTCTCATCTCTAAAGGGTTCTAAGTGTCTAATCTCGAATTCTTTTTAACAATTCATTCTTTTATGTGCTCCATTTATATTTTATGGTCTTTTCCTATGGTATACGAGGTTTGTATATAAAGTAATAAGACTGGTGGCGTAGCGTTCGATTTGACAACACTGTTGGCTTTCGTGTCGGTGAGAGGAGATAGGCCAAGAGTTGATGCGTCTTCAGAAGGAGTTTGAACTCTCTAAAGTAACTTCGTGACACATAGCAATTCTTTTCGTTCACCAGATTTTTGAGTGACGACGATTTCGAGCAACGGTGCAGTATCAAATTATATTTCAGACTTGGGCACAGCATGACGGGAACTTTTGCAATAGGTCTATGGAGCTGTGTTTTGTCAAGGGCCCATGTTTTCAGGTGTTTTAAGGTTGTGTGAGATAAATTCAACTCTTCACTGATAAATCTGACCATCAGCCAACGATCAGAACGCACAAGACTCCGGATTTTGTGGACATTTTTTTCATTTCTTGTATTGAGGGCTTACCGCTGCGAGGTTCATCTTCAATTGAGTCTCGACCTTCTGAGAATGCTTTAAACTACCGGAAAGTCTGAAACAAAACTTGATAGCGCACCGTTGTTCGAAAAACCACCAAGTGAATCTAGAGAGTTTAAACTCAGACTGAAGACGCATCAGATACTGTCATGCCACCCCTCCAACGGGGAAGCCAACAATACTGCCAGATCGATCGCTCCTCCACCAATTGCATTACTTTATTTACACACCTTTTATGTATCACACTTTCGCAAGTATATGGTATCGCACTCTTAATCTCCCACTAGATCCGCAGTAGAATTTTTTGTTTGAATATATGACATATGCCAGTACCCGAAATCTGTGATACCACTTTTTAATATTTTTTTTAGTTGCAGCATTTTGTCTCTAAGACGCACTAATCATTTTTATAGATTTATATGCATTTCTCCTTAAGATAGATGCAAATAATTTCGTGTCTCAAATGGTTCTTACTGACAGCCATCAGTTCTGAACAGAATAATATGTTACCTGTTTCCCCAAAGCATAAATTATTTTAAAAATTATTTAGGTTTGAAACAGAGTTAAAAAGCGTTAAATACAAAGGCGTAGAATTACTTTCAATACTAAACGTATGTTTCTGGGTGTCGTATTCTATTTCCAAGCATTAATCTACATTATAAAACATAACTCTACTATAATTAGTATAAGTGAGCATTTTCGTACATATTTTTATTACTATAATTTGTCATAACTGAATTAACCATTGTTAAAGGTTTACTAGATACTGAGCTGTATATACTTTACATCCCTGCAATAACTATTGCAATCCGACAATTCTGCTGTTTTAGACATTTGCTTAATCACCATCGTAAAATTCTAAATTTTATTGAATATATAAAAGACGCCAAGCAGTTTTATGTATAAAACAAAATTGATTTTGGATCTTACCCTACAAGGTTTAGTAACGAATTACATGAAAATTGTCCATCATCATCTGTAGTTGCAAGAAACATTAACATTATAAGATAAATGATACGGATCCATCGACCGTTGGCTATAGTTAAATTAAAATAATTAAAAGGTATACAACTTTGCTCCCCCCTTTTTCCTATAGATGGCGTTAGCAGTAAGTTGTCGTCGAAATAAATACATCATAGATGGTATGCAATACCTTTGGACATCTTGTAAACATAACCCCAAAGCACCAGTAGTCGATTTGTGTTTACATCATAAAGTTATTCGCGATTAAAAAAATGTCAGTTTATGAGCCAAATTCTCGCCATTTGCGGCAGGTGTTAATTTATTTCTTTAATTTGAAGAAATCTGCGGCTGAGGCTCACCGAATGCTTTCAGACACTTATGGTGGGGCCGTTATGACTGAAAGAACATGTCGTGAGTGGTTTCAACGCTTCAAGAGCAGTTGATTTTCGGTGATTTCTACGTCGAAGACCGACACAGCGGTGGAAAAGCGAAAGTTTTTGAAGATAAAGAATTATAGGCATTGTTTAATGAAGACTCGTGTCAAAGTCAAGAAGTGTTGGCAAGATCATTGGGAGTGATTCAACAAGCAATTCCAAAACGCCTCAAGCACCTGGGAATGACCCATAAGCAAGTATATTTTGTGCCATACGAGTTGAAACCGAGAGATGTTGAACGCCGTTTGTTTGCTTGTGAACAGTTGCTTGAAAGGCAAAAACGGAACAGATTTCTGCATCGCATTGTGACTTTGGGCGAAAAATGGGTTTATTGCGATAACTACAACCGTCAAAAATCATGGGGATATCCCGGCCACGCTTCCACGCCGATGGTCATATCGAATATTTACGGCTCTAAGCTCATGCTTAGAGCCGTAAATATTCTGCAGCATGACAATGCTCGGCCCCATATTGCGAAAGTGGTCAAAACATACTTGGAAACATTGAAATGGGAAGCCGTACCCCACCCGCCGTATTCTCCAGACGTTACTTCCTTTGACTATCACCTGTTTTGATCGATGGCAGATCAGCACTTCTGGTTTTATGAAGAAGTGAAAAATTGGATCGATTCGTGGATCGCTTCAATAGATGACCAGTTTTTTTCAACGCAGGATTCGAATGCTGCCTGAAAGATGGGAGCAAGTAGTGGCCAATGATGGACAATACCTTTGAATTATAAATGTATAACAAGTTTTTTACAATAAAGCCTTGAATTTAAAAAAAAACGGCGGAAGCAAAGTTGTATACCTTTTATAAGAATTGAAATTCTATAAATACTACGATAGTAAAATGCTATGACAGTGCATAAAGATTTTGCTGTAAAAAATGTGTGTTGTCATTGGATTTTGCAAAAAGCTAAAAAACAGATAGTGCCAATTTGAAACGATTAAGTATCACAGGTGGGGAAACCTGGATATTAAGTAACGAAACAAAACAACGATCTACTGTTTGGGTGTTTAAAAGTAATCTAAAACTAACATAAGTTGTCTGTTAATTTTTTTTTAAACATTACATTGTTCAATGGTGATGTTATTCTTATTTATCACCTGTTGTTTTTTTGTTCTCGAATATCAAATGTAAATTGCTTGGTCATATCTTGGTCCAGTCGTTGAAGCCTATATAAGCTGTGATGACTGATGTTGAACCATTTTTGAGTGGTATAAAAGTTTCGAAACTTAGTTCATCAGAATGGAAAATTGAATTATTGAACTATTCAATTTTTGGGTCATAGCAAACAACAGTTTCAATTGCATATCATCATGGCAATTTGTGACCACATCTTGCAAGACGTGTAAAGGGAAAAATTGTTGAATACGAAGTTCTTTCCTACTCAGTCTATTTTTCATTTTTGGAGTAATCAGATTCATATTTTTTTATTGCGAAGAACCACAGAAATTGCTTGATGAATTGATTGTATTTAAAGATAAGCCATTCTTTCTCTACAATACCAGCTTTTGCCAGAGAAATAGGAAAAGTTAAATAAAATTAATTATTGATTGATTTGTCCGTTACTTTGTGATAGTTCATTTTTTAAATCGAATAAAACAATTTTTTCCTTTGTTATCTATCACTTTTATAATAAAACATTAGAAAATATTTTGATTAAGGTATTTAATAATTTTGATGTTGAAATGAAATTTTCACTCTAGATACGATAGAAATTAGGTTTAACATTACTATCACTATTTGGTTAAATTGAATAATTTTATCAAGTAAAAGGGACTATCTTTAATTAACAAACCAATTATTAATTAACAAACCAATTATTAATTAACCCAAAAGTTATTACTCCTTGTTTTACTATTTGATCTTGTGTGGTTAGTTTATTTAGCCAATTCATTCTACTAAACATTTTTCTTTCACCTCTATTAATAATGCTTTCAATTTTAAAATTGGCGGGAATTAGAGAGCATGCAAATACAGTGATATAAAATTATTTTTCTAAACGGATTAATTGTTTAATAGATTTTAAATATTTAACTATCGGATTCAAAGAATTTATTATTAGTCTCCTACTTTTCAGTTGATTTCTGTTATTCCCAAGGGTTTGATGGGATTATAATTAATTTTTTAATGGTATGGGCAGTTTTTCTCTAAATCCTTTTATTACCTATATTTAATATTTATATCTCCAGTCTTCCTTCGTTCATTCCTAGTATCTGTCTTAGTTAGTTAGTTTTATTCAAATCCGAGGATCGTCCAAACAGTTCTCGGTCTGGTACAGAGATGGCGCATTATGACTATGATATTTGTCAAGCTTGATTGTTTAGATGGTGTACTGCGAAGTTTTAGATGCCTTTGTTTAATTGCTAGTTTGTGGTTATCGAGTAAAATAAATAAGCTTGGATTTCAATTTTCAATTTTATCAAAAAATTAATAAAATTGAATATTGAAGTTCAAACTGGATAAAGCACTTTGTTTAAAGGAGTTTAACCTCCGATGGGTATATAAGAGTTAAATTCCACTTTAAATACATTTTTCCCTTCGATTTGGCGGTAAAATAGTAGGTTGCTGAAATTATACGTACGTATGTATTGAATATGATGAACATATTCGGGATGCCCACTACGACCATCAATTTAAATTCTGCAAGCTTGCTGACATTGTAAACTTCTCGGTAACCCGTGCTTACTATATTTGACATGATGTTTTGGTATGAAAATATTCATCATTACATGCGAGAGACGAAGCAGCAGTCTAAATAATAGATGGAGCAGATGAAAGTGCGACGAAGAGAGCAAAAACGGTTGAATCTGCAGGAAAAGTCATAGTTTCGGTTTTCTGATTCTCGTAATGTGCTCACAGATTACCCGGCAAAAGGCAGGATCATCACCGGGGAGTAATACGCTTCAATGGTGGACCAATAATGCGCCTGGACATACGTCCCGGGTTATTGCTGCAAAATTTCTGACTTACGGTTCGAAGTATTTCTACGTATGCGTATGCGTATACCGATAAATCGCATTATACTGAGGGTATTCCAAATTCGAACGCTATCACTCTAATACTAAATTGTAAGGTAGATACATGGAAAAATACAGGGTATCCGGAAATAACGTCGAAATATTTTGGGAGGTGACTCTAGGGATTAAAACATAAAAAAAGTTCCTATTAGCATACTCCAAAAATTTCTTAAAGGGGGAACTCTGAAGATGGTTTTATCGCAATATTTTTGAAACGGTTTATGCTAAAGCTGTGAAACTCGGTATACTTCAAGAATTTGGAATGGAAAAACGTTTTTTGTGTTAATAATTGAATATTTTAGTCAGGGTTGTCACATACAGGCGCGTCTCCTTCGTAAATTCTGCAATAACTTTTTTGTTTGTAATATTTTTAAATTTTTTAAATCAAATTACTGAACCGCAAAGATTTTTAGGTAAAAAAGTCCTCTTATTTCACCTCGTTAGGATAGGCCATTTTCCAGAAAACTGTTTTTTAATCAATGCACGATTACATGAATATCGAAATGTATCTTAATAATTAAGTGGGCGGCTGTCACTGTTAATCTTTGTCGTTGACTTTTCGTAAAACTAGACTATTTATGCAATAAAGTCTAGATTTTTAAACTGCAAAATAACCCATTATTCCTTTGAAGAAATGTCGAATAAGGATTTTTATGTACGGAAAGGCGAATGGGAACGTGTGTGAAGCTAGAAGATTGTTTGCAAAGGCTTTTCCCGGAAGAGTACTTTCTTCTACAAAAACATTTACGAACCTGCCTAGAAAATTATGCGAAAGGGGATCTTTCATGCCTTCCAAACATGATTGTGGAAAAAGCCGGAGCACCAGAACTGTAGAAAATGAAGAACGAGTTTTAGAAAATGTCGCAGGAAACCCAGGAATGTCAGACCGAGAAGTTTTCGAACGATCCTCATATGTAAATAATAGCAACAATAATATGTGAATAATAGCACAGAATAATACTGCCGAGAAAGCTGACCTTGTCTGATACCTGTAATTAATTAATGATAACGTAGAATCCGCTCCTCAATAGATGAAGTTGATTTTTATATCTAGAAAAACTGATTTGAAGTCGACCAGTAATGATGATGAGTAGAAAATCCGAAACTGGTCGTGAGAGGCAGGTTTAGAAATAATATTTTATGATTTTATTTTCTATGTTTAATAATAAATTATATTGATGTAAGGTTACTTATATTTAAGCGATCTATAAAACATTTTGCCTTAGTTTAGTTAGTTGATACTTAATTTCGTCTTTTCAGTAACTAAAATAGAATGATCATCTTGTATATTGTACTTATTGAGATGCATCCCATAAAGAGGACGCGAACATATTGTTGATATCATTCACGTTAAAAAGTATTTAGTTACAGATGCTTATTATATGTTTAACGACGTTAAACAATACTAATCCTCCGAGTCATTGTTTCAGAAAAGAAAATCATTTATTTTTCTGATGTATACGAGAAAAACACCTCGGAACAGTACTGTTTTATTTAATTTGAATTGCCCAAATTATTTTACTATGTTAATCAAGTTGTTTGCATTGATTTAAAGCAGGATAAAATAGGCAACATAAATTACGGTTATTACGACAGTGCAGACAAAAATAGTAAGCGCAATGTACGAAAGGATTAAGATTAATTTCATATGTTACCTTTTTTTCCAAGACCTTGAAGCTAATGTTGAAACACTTCTATCAGTTCTTTATTCGACCGAAATGTTATTTCTTCCCTCACTTCTTCTAGAACTGCTTTAAGTCTCGATATATGATAGAGGCAAATCTAGGTGATACCGAATTTATTCAAATTGTGATAAGACAATGTTCTACCCAAATAAATGGGCTTCATCTTCTCTGAGCTTAGTATTGTTTTGCATCTTTTGAAATTCGCCCGACGGCTCTAAAAGACTTCGAAACAATCAACCGAGCGACGTCTGAATTCGAATTCAATTTTGATTCAACAAACGAGGCATGCTTGGGCATGGGCCTAGCAGTCCCACCCCGGAAAACAATTCCTGCAACAAAACTTGATGTGAGGTGTGTAGATATAGTAACGAGATTGATTATTTATAATTTTTTATTAAATTGAAAGTACAATACTACATTGTCTCCTACGAAGTAGTTGTCTTGGGAAACCACACAACATTGAAGACGGTTTGTTCACTCTTTCCAGCAGTGCTGAAACTCAGATACTGGAATCACCTTCAGCTGGACGGTTACAGCCTTTTTAATGTTCTTCAGTGTCCCAAAATGGTGCCCTTTGAGCTGAGCCCTTTGGCTTTGAGCCCTTTTCAATCTTGGGAAAAAGAAGAAGGCTGGTGAATAAGGAGGCTGTGGAGCAACAGTGACGTTTTGACTTGCCAAAAACTTGTTAATTGAAATCGATATGTGAAGGTGTTCTTGAATTTCGGTATTACACGAAATAATTTTTGAAGTCCTTCAAATACTAAAAATGCTCTTTGTGTTTGACATTGTGGCACACATTTCTTATGGGCAATAATCACCTGGCTAACAAAAACGCAAATCAGCGTGCTTTTGATCGCTGATTTGCTCATTCTGGCTTTTTTTGGCCAAGGTGGGGTTTGGAATCTGTCATTACTGGCTCTGGCGCTTCTTTTCCAGGTCATATTGAGAGTCACAATGAGTGTCATTTTCAATGCGCTTCAAAAAGTCCAGACATTTTCCTACTGTTGTGTTTATCCTCAGAAAGATTTTCACGCAGATTTACTTCATACTCAATTCATTGGTTAAAATCGGATGTTTGGATATGTGAGTCAATTCAACATGGCGGCCTCCCGCTGCTGTGCCGAAATCATAGGCGCGGTAGTTGGTTCGATTCCAGCGCTCGGATGGTTGGTTTTCTTTCTTTCTTCTATTCGTATTACTTCCTACCCCACACACACACGCACACACACACGCACACGCACACACACATATACACTTACATATACACACACACGCACACATATACACTTACATATACACACACGCGCACACATAACTACACATAAATGTCTGTGATTGTTTCTAGGCAAGTGTGTAAAATCTAACAACGAATTACCCCTCAGTCACGCCAGTTAAAGGCTGGGTAAGGCCGGATGCCTTCTAAGAAGTGTTCTATGTTGGTCAGTCGCTAGTCGGTAGGCTTCCTGATAGACTTATGGATAAGCACATAACCAAGAGTTGATAGCCTGGGGGGCCTGAGTTATCGATAGCTGGTGACTGAGATTCGGAGCCCACGTTAAGCTGTAAGTCCAGTCGCCAAATAGCCTTAGTTGCTAATGCATCTCTAACCTTAATACCTTTATCTTTTACCTTTCATTCTGACCTTCAACAGATGATCAGACTGCATAAGATCCCAGATTTTGACGAAGGCCTTCCGATGCGAGGTTTATTTTCAATTGAGTTTCGGCTTTAAACCACTTAAAAATCTGGGACCTTGATAAAACACTGTTTTCATGTGTCTGTTGGAAGTTATGAAAAAGTTTCCGTCGAACTGTGCGTAAGTCTGAAACAAAACTGATAGCGCATCGTTGCTTGAAATTGTCATACGTTTTCAGAACGCAATTGAAACATCCGGTTTACAAAAAACATTGCTACTGACCACCAAATGAATCTAGGGAGTTGAAACTCGTACTGAAGACGCATTAGCTTGATTACGTATCATCATGATCAGAACATTGAAAATCAGAGTCAGCTTTATCGAAAACACGAACATACGAGTGGTACAAAGCATTCAAATAATGCCGATAAGTGGTTGAAGACTTCGACTGATGAAAACGTTGATAACGTGAATGAAATGGCAATGGAAAATCATTATTCAAGCTTAAGAGAGATGGCTTATGATCTGAATATATTTCACAAATCCCTTCTTACCATTTTAGTTGATGTTTTGAGTATGAGACGTGCCGCGATGGAGCATCATTTGGTCGTTCTAGATATATATAGGTTAGAAAGGGTTTAAGAATATGACATGCAAACAATATCATTATCTGATTGCTGTGAGGCATATAAGAGAAAATGTTTGCTAAACGTTAATGCGTCATTCAATTTTTCGGCAAAAATTTAATGAATGCCATTGTCGAAGAGCGTACGTGTCAGATATGGCACTGTGTAAGTTTTTTTCTTCTCCAAACTCCATTTACCACTTCGTGGAAGATGTTTTGAGGCCATTAAAACCATTAAACAAAATTCGCAGAAGCTGAAAACCATATCGGAAGTGCCTATAAAAATGTTTCTGTGGTTGAATTATTTGGTGGCATACGAGGTGTGTAAATAAAGTAATGAGACTGGTGGCGTAGCGTTCAACCTGGCCTCTCTGTTGGCTTCCCCGTTGAAGAGGAGACAGTCCAAGATCTGATGCGTACGAGTGTGCGATTATGACTTACATGATGGTCAGTAGCAATTCTTTTAATGGAGCGTATTTTTCCAGAGCGTTCTGAATACGAATGACAATTTCGGGCAACGGTGCGTTATCAGATGTTGTTTCGCACTTGAGTACAGTGCGACAGAAACTTTTGCAAAACAGATCTATGGAAACAGTATTTTATCATGGGCCCAAGTTTTTAAGTGGTTGGCATATTCAGAAGGTCGGAACTCGATTGAAAAAATTTAGGTTGTCAGATCGAACGTTACGCCACCAGTTTCATTACTTTACTTACACACCTCGTAAGTGTCTCATCTCCAATGGAACCTATTTTATTTTATTGAATAATTACCGGTATTTATGACATAATGTAGATCGTCTGGCTAGCCAGAGAAGAGAAGTTCTAGGAAATTCAAATATTTTTATTTTTTATAATTTTTAAATCAGTGCAAACGGTTGTCATCGAAACTCGACAATCCAAATCTTGCATTGCAAAATATAAATACTGATCGAAATTAAAAACGATACTACTAGAATTGAAAATCATATTGTCCGCATTAGATAGGAATTATATAAAATAATAAAACGATCAGTAAAAATGCAAATAACAATAGGATTCTAGATGTTAATGAAAGTATAGAAACAGCAAATTGAAGAAAAAAGGATAAGGTCTGCACAATAGTTCAGATCAAACGATCATACTTCATATGAATATATGTGAAGTTTCAAGTAGATCTGTCAATTCATTCGTACAAAAACAGCAGCTTAAAGAAAACATATCAGTGTTATTTTTTTAAAATGGAAAATATTGAAAATCGTGCAGTGATTAAATTCTTTGTAAAAAAATGTTTAAAGGTAATGAACATTCATAGTGAAATGGTAAATGTATTGGGGGAGTCTACTCTTTCAAAAACAATGGTTTGTAAATGGGCAGGTGAGTTTTAACGTGGTCGTACGAGCCTGGATGCTGATCCTCGTTTTGGACGTTAAATAACTGCAACTACTAACAAATAATTTATTCTATACATAATATGGTTATGGATGACACACAATTGATTTTGAGTGAAATTGCTAAGGCCATGGATATCTCAACTGAAAGGGTGTTTCATATTTTGAAAAATAATAGGACTTGAGAAAGCCATGTGCAAGATAAGTGTCGCATTTGTTAAATTATTAGCAAAAACGACTTCGAGTAGAACTTTCTATCCAACATTTCGATCTTTATATATATATATATATATATATATATATATATATATATATATATATATATATATATATATATATATATATAGGAATTCTATATTATAAATATGTAGGTACATTTGTTATAAAGGTTAAACTTATTTTCGAAAATAATGCAAAATTGTTGCCTGCTTCATTTTTTTGTGAGGTTTATTTAAACTATTTAAAAACTTTAGGCTTCTTTGTAGTGAAGACATAGACCAAATTGACCATAGACGAAAATTCATCATAGACCAAATCTTGCAACTGTTGTGCGGTTAATACATTTTTTTTGTAAACTACTTAACGTTAGAGATGTAATAGTCATCTTAGTAGTCGTTGCCTCGTCGGGGTCATCTAAATTACCTTCGACATCCGATGTATTTTCCAGAATTTCAAGCAGTTCTGATTCTGATAGTTCATGGTCCTGAGAAGCTATAACTTCTCTAACATCACTTGGTTGCAACTCGTCGAAACCATCGTTATAAATTTGGTGTAAGATTCTTACAATGTTTTCAATTTCTGTTGCTTTGTCAAGAACTGCTGACGTATCGGCCACAACCTCTGGCCATAACTTTCTCCGACAGGAATGCAATGTTGATGAACATAACTCATCCACTCCTTTTTTGATAAATTTTACAGGATCTTGTTCCATGCTATTCAGTATATAACTGAAAGTTCCCTTGACATAATATCTTGATCTTAAACACTGCTATTATTCCCTGATCTAATGGTTGTATCAGTGATGTAGTGTTATATATATATATATATATATATATATATATATATATATATATATATATATATATATATATATATATATATCATGGTTTGAAGGTCAGATTTATATACAAATACACGGTTTTGGTCATCTTAGAGGTATTCAAAGGCAGCAGATCGCATCTTAAACTTCTTGTTGTACGAAATCGATATGAAAACATCCAACAAGTGGAGCTACAGATAGAACTGCTTCGAGGATGACGTTAATTGATATTTACTTGCGATGGTGATGCATGCTTATTGTGATTGGTTGTTTTTCCTTATAGTGCATCATAAGACGAGTCGACCTCCTACCGTAGATGTAGGGCAAAAAGTCGGTAACATTTTGGTTCAGTTGAAATACCATCAAATCTTTGATCCATGCCCTCTATTTTAAACAATGGATTAGTTTAAAATTTTGAATAAAGAAAAAATAGAAGTATTTAGTTTTACTCTCTGAAATGTGAATAAATAGATGACAGAAGTTCAGATTTAAATATTTCAATCAGTTTTCCCTATCTTGTTTCTTTTATAATATTACCTTGTAAAAATATTACCTTGTAATGATGTACGCATGTGCTAAATAATCAACAAAAAATCGTTCAAGAATCTAAAATAATTGTCGCCATAAATTTGACAGCCGAAAATACATAGTACACACCAACCTCGTTTTTACTCATGGGCTCACGATGGTTCTAGACGAATTAAACGCCAAAAATAAAAAGAGTAGTTAGACGGAATTGAGGTAGAATTTATACAGGAAGTAGTTTGTTTTTTCATATAGGGTGCGTCATAAGTACTTAAAATAATTCAGTAACTAATCAAAAAATTGTATTTAAAAAATTAAAATATGCCACATTACAGAAGAAAAAAAAGCATTTTATTTTTTGAAAAGATGAGCTTTCTTAAAAGTGACATCCATCTCTTCGTAAACAGTCTCACAATCTCATCTATATAGTACTCATTATAGGGCGCAACATTTCTACTCTTCTACTCTTTCTACTCTCTAAATATAGAAAATTTTCTTGATTCTCGAAATCCAAAAGGTGGAAATGTGCTTACGTACATTTGTGTTTTTCCATCAAATGATGCAGAGCAGAGTCAGTTTCTTAGAACAATTTTATTCCATGTTCTGATAATATGACCAGACCATACTGGCTCATTACTGTGTAATCAAAAAATTTTCGTAGAGACGGTGAGCTCTTTTGCCGCAATTCCATGCTTTGTATATTTGACTCTGAATTAAGCAGTCGAGTGAGTAATTGAATCTTTCCAATTACTTTTTCCATATTTCTAAAAATGTTTCTACAATTTTGATTAATATAGAAGAACATATTGATGAACAATATTTTCTTGTGTTGAAATAAAAATGGTTCGCCTAGTTTTTTTCCCACTAACATGTTTGTTCACTCCTAAAAATAGCAATTCAGTTGTTAATGGTTGAAAATGATAATGATCTTGATATATTATAATCAATTTTTTGATTTCGTGGCTGTAACGTCCCATAGATAATAAACCAAAAAACCTATTTAAAATACCGCTTATTAATTTTTCCATGCGGATTTTCTAGTTCTGATTCAGGATATTTACCACCTCATATTTACATATGTGTTAGGTATTACCATAAATAAAATCAAGCATAAGAACTTTCTAGACTATTACAAAATTAGTTAACTTTATTATCTAAACCATATTTACACTACATTTATATGGTATTTTGTTAATAAACAGTGTGCCTCGAGATAAAAGCATCATACAAGGTGCAAAGTATATATGCCATGAATATCTTTTCTGAAAACATATTAGGCTTATAAAATTTTCAAACACTCTTCATTAAATAGTATTTATATGTTATCATTTGTTTGCATTATATTGTAAAAATTACACAGGTCAACAAATTTAAACTTTTTTGAGGTAACATTGATGAAAATAGGTGTATACGAAGTATTTTGTAGTCCTAAATTCGAAACTGATAAGCTAATTACTTTAACACGTACAGATTTTTTGTTACAGGTGTAGGTTGTGAGGAAAAAAAGGAGTCGACATATTTTTACAACCTAATATTTATTTAATATAAACATGTAAAACGTGTTAAATTTACGCAAACATTACTGAGGGTTATGTGAATAAAAAATATATTACAATGAGATATCATACAACGACAAAAACTTTCACTATTTCCTCTTGTGTTCAGTAGCATCATCTCTTTTTAAAAACCAGCAGTAGTCGGCCAACATAGATAGGTTCCTGCATCCCTGGTATCTTGCTTCCATCGTCCTGATGTCCTGGTGAAACCTCTCCCCTTGTTCGTCACTTCCTGCACCCGGAAAAAAAATCTAAATTGAAGTGTAAAAAATGCATTTTTAAGGACATGCGACACCCTAGTATTTCATAGGTTTCAAGAGTTATATGCGGTTTTTATAGTTTTCATCTTTCTTGTTGCCCAGAAATTTTTTCACTACACTACGAAGCTTCCTTATTTGTGGTCCAATAAACATGTCTTATTTTAGTTTTGCATCATTTATTTGAGGAAATATTTCTTTTAGGTACTTGTAACCATTACCTTCGTTGTCCATGGTTTGTGGTGAATCCTACATTGTTCAGTCCAAAGTCAGATATACATAATCTCACATGGCTCCATGATATACATAATCTCAAATGGCTCCATGGTATTTGAAAATGGGACGTGCTAGGCCATTTCTGTGAAAAGGTGTTTTAATAGCTACCTAAATGAAGCGCAAAAAGAGCATTCGCATCAATGTTGCAAAAATCATGTCGACATATGTTATCGGAGCCTTCTTTTAATGCCGAAATCGCTACAAATTTGGACAGCCAACACGACAAGTTGTTAATGATTAGCAAGAAACTTTCTTAATCTACGACTTTCGTTTTCGGTTCGGTTTTTTCAGTTTTTTTAAATAATCTTTTCCTATTAAATAATCAAATGTGCTTAAGAGGTGCTTTTACAATATTTTTGTTGCTCAGGAAGCATAGAAACTAATAAAAATCGTACCCGTTGTTTTATTACAAATCTGGATGACAAATCTAGGGGAAATTTTAGTAATATTTTTTGGTGACAAATGATACTACTTTTAAATAATTCAGCATTAAAAAATTAATGTTCCTAAGATTAAATAAAACATTAGTCACGTGGGTTGTGAGATTAAATGACGGTTCTGTATTTAAGGGAGTTAAACAAAGATGTTATACCGAAGTGGTCTTGAATGAAACTGAAATATTCCTACGAAAATGGTACTAATCGATCTATCTAGTTCTATCAAACACAATGCAAAATTTTGATATTATAGAATCGCCTATGTAATATAGTATGTTCACACCTGTTCAACTTTTCCGTTTAACGTGCATTTCAACGTACCTTTCAACTTGTGTTATTGAATGCGTTAGCAGAGGGTAAGACGCATGCCTCCTTCCTGTCCACATGTTTGCTGGAGTTTCATACAAACATTTCTGGCTGGAGTTCAGTAAAGACGCTTTTTTAAGAACGTTACAACTATTTTATTTTGTAAGTATCTACTGTTAACTGTGTAATTTCAGCTTTATGAATACATCTGACATTGTCACGTTAGCCGATGGAAGTGCTGCTGTGCTGGTATTGATAAGAGCACGGAAAATAAGGAAAAAATACAGAAAATTTGTACGGACAAAGGAATATTTAAAATAATTTCAGCATGATGGTATTTCATGTATTTTTACTCTTTCCCTCCAAAGATTTGTTTTGCTAATCTCTCTTCATTCATTCTGTGGATGTGTCCTAGCCAGTTCGGTTGTCTTTCTTCTATAGCCCTTTCTGTTGGTTTCGTTTCCAATTGTTCCATTACTGTAGTATTTTTTACTCTATCCCTTTTTGTAAGTCTCTCTATTTTGTCCAGGAATCTCATTTCTGCAGCTGTAATTCTAACAGGTGTTCAGAAATGTTCATATTTAATTACTTCCTTGCTGTTAACTTTACTGACCGAGATTTACCATCGAAGCTTGGTTTAGAGAAAATTACTTGCCGTGGGGCGTTTCACTGGACAACGTGTTTTCTGTGTTCGCGCGTATTTTTAAAATAACAATTCGCTTATTACGGCTTGTTGTCTATGGCGCCGAGTATAATTTATACGACATAAACGAGGCACCAAGTGTGAAATCAATAAAGAAATGGGTAAAAAAAAATTTAAACCACAGAATCAACTCAAAATTTCCGTCTACAGCTCGACGAAGGTCAAGCAGAGGCGCAAACAACATATTGAACGTGTGCGTGAATCGGTTAGAGAAAATCCATCCCAATCCGTACGGAAGCGAAGTAGACAGTATTATTTTTGCTAAATAAAATGTTGAGAAAAAAAAATTAAAATTCACTTTACTATAATGTTGTAATAATAACATAAAGGAACAATAATATTGGACACCTTGTGCTTTTGTGTCTGTCGCGAAGATTCGCTGCCATATATAATTGATGGTCTCATTACTTTCTGATATGCCTATCCTTTTACTTCTTTCGGCACCTTGATTTGTCCTAGGAATGTTGTTTTTAGGGTGTTGTATAGTTTACCTGCTTTTCCCGTTTTTTCGTTTATTTCACCGTCCATTTTTCCTCATCTTCTATCATTGTGCCTAAATACTTATATTTCTTGACTTGCTCCATTATCTCTCCATGGAGTACAATTTTAGGTTTTATTTTTGTGCCTGCAATTACCATTGCTTTGTTTTTGTAGATAGTTATTTCCATGCTTACTTTTCTTAGCTCTTCGTTATATATCACTAAGTTATGTTGTAGTTTTTCTTCAGAATCTGCTATTAGTATCATATCATCAGCGAACAGTAATTCATGTATTGTCACGGTTTTCATTTTTTTAAATCCTGTTTTTGTATACTTGCATTTTGCTTTGCTATTTTTTACAACATCGTCAATAACTACTGAAAATAACAGTGACCTCAGTACGCAGCCCTGTCTTAGGCCTATTCCTGTCTCAAATTTTGTGGATTCATCGTTATGCGTTCTTACCTTATTCTTGTTGTTGTTGTATACGGCCTTGATAATTTCTATTACTCCTTTGTCTACTCCTCTTCTCTTTCAACTTTTCCAGACATCCCTTCTTTTTACTCTATCAAATGGTTTTTTCAGGTAATGATTCATTCATGATCATTTCAGGTATGGATTTCGATTTCTTTTCTTAGCAGTTTTTTTCCTAGTTGTCTAATTATAAATATCAGATCTTGTGTGCTTCTGCCCTTTCTAATACCATGTGTGACCATGTGTGACCATACCATGTGTGACCATGTGATTCCTCTAATGTTGCTTCTAATTTTTCTCTCAACCTATGCTCTATTATTCTGGTAAATATTTTTCTAGGTAAACTTGTTAGTGTGATCCCTCTGTAGTTTTTACATTTTTTGATATCTCCTTTTTTAAATAAACATTCTTGCTTTGCTATTTCTCATATATTTCAGCATTTCTGTTGTGATTTCGTCTTGCCTTGAAGTATGCCAAAAATAAAACAATAAAGAAAATGTATTACTTTTAAAATTATATATTTATTTTTTATTCTTAAATATATAATTTAATATATTTATTTAATTTAATAAAATTTAACTGCTTTACTTTAAAGTAAATTTGTAAATTATTGCAAAAACTAGTAAAGTGTAATAAGAAGTTGAAAACGAAAGCGCAAAATACCTAACATGAGTGGAAGTCGGTGCACTACCTCGTGCATCATGGTTTTTCCTTGCGTCCTTACATACCTCTCGTTCAACACCGCATGCGTCTAACCGTTCAAGAGATGCATGCGTCTTGACGACCAAAAGTTGAACAAGTGTGGACATACCTATAGGTATACCTATACCTAAACTATTGGAATTGGTAAACTATTAACTATTTACTATTGGTAAACTATTTGGAAGACAACCTAAAAATCTTTCTTCTGGGTGATATAAATATCGATTTATTGAAGAACAGCAGAGAGTCTCGAAGGTTGAAAGACATTATCAGGGGAGCAGGTTTCACACAGATTGTTACTAGCACTAATTGATCACATAATTACCAATTAATTTGAAGCTGTGGAGCTTGTTAGATATTTTCCGATGCTAAGTGATCAAGAGTTTACTGATACCGAGTTTAAACTTCAAGGTATTGTATGTGAAAACCCTCGACACACGAATGCTCGGAATCTGAATGAGCAAGCAGTCTCGAGGCTGATTACAGAGTTGATAGGGAATGATTGAGAGTACAATTCTGTTGATGTTAATGAATTATATGTTGATTTTTTGCAAAATTCGCATGATGCTATTGATAGGGCAGCTCTCTATTGATAGGGCAGCTCTCTATTGATAGGGCAGCTCTTAAAATTAGTAAAACCTAGAAAGTTCTCTTGAGTGGGCAAAGAGCTAAGAAATGCTCAAGTTGAGAGGGACTGAGCGTATAGAAAGTTTTCCTTCACAAATAATGAACAGGATTGGAGAATTTATAAAAAGTAAAGAAATATTGAACTGCCCATGATGTGACTTGAGAGGAAAAAGTTCCTTAATAATAATATCGATGCTTGTAGAGGGGACGGGAGGAAGATGTGAAGAACAATAAAAAATGCACTAGGCATTGGTAACGGCCGTGCCGACTTTGACGGCCATTACGGACCCGGAGGAGGTCTTCAATAACTGAATGAGAAGGAGAACTTCAATAACTTTCACTTTGATAGTTTGAATGAAGTAGAACAGAGTATCGAAGAGCGCGACTGGAGCAGTGATGTCAAAGACTCAAGATGTATGCAAGACTCAGGGTTTTTTTGACTTTAAACATGTTACACTAAACAAATTACGAAAAGTTGTGTTTAGCTTAAAAAGTCGAAGTACGAGTGCCAATAAAATTACGATAATGTTAATGATTTTTTTTTTGTGTTTGTTGTTGCACTTAATACAAGTTTTGAAACGAATATATTTCCTGAGGACTTGAAAACCAGCATTATTGTACCAATTCCGAAAATACCAAACCCTAGTCTACCAAGTGACTTTAGACCAATTAATTTATTACCTGTTGCTGATAAAATCATTGAGACTGTTGTATGTACAGAGTTGAGAACTTATTTTGAAACCAAAGAATTGTTATTTTCTACTCAATAAGGGTATAGGACAAACCATTCTTGTGAGACGGTTATTCTGTATGCATGCGCAACATGGAGGAATAATATAAAGGACGTGAAAACTGTGCTTAGTGTGTTTATAGATTTAAAGCGAGCATTCGAAGCTATTGACCGGGATATACTGTGTAAAACATTATTAAGTTATGGTGTAAGATCAAAAGCCTTGAAATGGATCAAGAGTTACTTAACAGACAGACATCATAGAATGAGGATTGAGGGAAAAGTTTCGGTAAAGAGGGAAAGTGCTTGGGGAGTTCCTCAGGGTCGTTTTTGGGCCCGTCATGTCAACGATATTTTTACAATATTGGGTAAATGCTTTATTAGTCTTTTTACCGATGATGGTATTACTATTTAGATGGCTAAGAACAATTATGATGTACCAATTGTGAGAACTACTGGTCTCCAGAAGACATTGTTTTGGGAAGGTGTTTGCCTCTTCAATGCTTTGCCCGCCCACATAAGGAGCGTTCCTAATGTGCATGTATTTAATAGATTGTTAAATTATTATTTGAAGCAATAGAGTGTCTTATCATTTCAATCGTGTTAATTATTGCCTTTAGATTGTATTTTCTTTTGTTATGTTTTTTTAGAATTTTTTTTACTTTTATTTATTTCTTTTGTATATTGATTTTATTTTGTTACTATTAGCTGCATATGCTAAATAAAGTGTGCATTTATTTATAAGTAATATAGGTTTTCTCAAATTTATAAACAATTGTTATCTACTGACAATAATTTAACTTAACATAACCAATTTATTCATTTTAGTTAAATATACTGATATTTAGTGTGTTTATTGTTAAATTTTAACAAAAATTAGATGAACCCTATAAGAATAGAAGATCAAAGTGTCGTTCCATATTAAACATTTGAAGATGTATGAGTTTCGAAAGAATAATAATGCTAGTAATGCTATTAATGCTGTTTATACTTGGATTAAAAATTACGTGATTTTGGCGATGGCTACAAGCTCACTTACCATAGGTTCCAATAGAAAATGCGATTGTCATCAGTATTGAGCTACATAACATTGTCTCTAAAGTGCATGGAATTGCGTGTTGGCCAGTAACAAAAAAAATGTTGAAAAAAACTCTATGGCGTAGAAATGCGCATGGCTCGATGGAGTCTGAGCATATCCTTACTTGATGTATATGAGCATATCCTTAATGACACAATTAGACGATAATTTGGTATTGCATCAATCAATGAAAAGATCCGGAAAAGATGAACATCAGTGGTCGACGACGACTGGTTTTACCTATCATTTTGAAATCCGTTGCCAGCGTCCACGTGGTAGGTCAAAACAGTGTTGGCACGGCACTATCAACATGGACATGAAAATTTTACACCTATGGGTTTATGATGCAGCTAACCGCGTGGACTCTAAGAAGCGTCGCTCATCCGAACACCGAACCCCCACCCCTGTGGGAAAAGCTAGGAAGAAGAAAAGTTGAGCTATCATCGTAGTAACTCACAATCCGATTCTACTATACCTGGCTGTCGTTCTGGAAACTTGTTTTCTTTCTTTGCAAAGAGGGTATTAAATATTATAAAGAAAAATGTAGCGTTGTTTTCCAGTAAGAATGTTTTGAAGTGAACAAAAGAAATGGCTGGTGCTGTGATCGAACGATATGAATGACCAAGTGAATAAATATGATAAAGAATAACTTCATATCCTCATAGTTATTTCAACTTTTCTTTGGTGAATCATAATTTACATCATCGAATTTATATTATTTTTTTAGTAAAAAGTCTGCTGCAGTCACTATTTTTGTTGAGTATTCACTTCAATAATTATAACACAGGCTTATAACATTTTTTTTGTGCCTAGGATTTTAAAATTGATTTTAGTTATATTTGGGGCGTTAAATCTAAATATAAAATCAGCTTTTTGCTATATATTTTATTTTTTACTATTTTATTTTATCTGCTTTACTTTTTTAGATACATCCACTGATCTATCAATGCTTTTTTCAACTCAATACATTCAAGTATGGCTATTCTAAAATTATTGTACAAGGATTGGTTCCTGTATATTTGCCCAATTGCCTGTCTGCCGTTGAGTTAGTTCCAGGAAAATCCACTAGATGGCATAAGCATTACCTTTCCGGTAACTGAAGTCACCTTCAGCGCTTGAACTAGAGTTGATGTTAGTTTGTGAGTTCTCTCCGTGTAGGGTAGATCGAAGTTGTCCTCGCGTGATATTTGTGTTTAGGAAATAGTTGTTATAAAGTTAACCTAAAACGTATTGCGCTCTAGATTGTTGTATTTGTGTTATTGAATATATCAATTCTTCTATTGAAACCTTCGGTGGAAACACTAAACTCAAAGAGATTTACCACTAAACACAGAATCACTTTTTGTTGTGATTAAATAATCTCCTGATGATTCTAACATGGTTAGCGAAACGTGCGTCGAGAACTTTAAAGAAAGAGATTCGGTGTTTAGTGGTAAATCTCTTTGAGTTTAGTTGTTGAATATAAATAAAATGAATTAATGAATTTTTAAGTAGAAAAAGTTGTGTAAATCATCCCGATGTGTTTTACTACATATGTGGAGAATACATGTTAAAAGAAAACAGAAAAACTGTTAATAACACTGTAAAGAGAGTTTATCTTGGATATTTTGGTGTTAAGGTTGGTGATCATAATAAAACCTGAGCACCGCATTCGCTCTGTAATATTTGTACAGAACATTTACGACAGTGGACTACAGGGAAAATAAAAAGTTTAAAATTCGGCGTACCGATGATTTGGAGAGAACTTAAAAACCACTTCGATGACTTTTTTGCTAATTAAATATTACTGGAATTAATTGAAACAACTATAGCAAAGTGGACTCATTTAGTCTCTGCAAGACGCCCGGTCCCTCACTCAGAGGAAGTATCGATCCGAACATTTGACCAGCTACCAGAGCTCTGTGAGGAGGAGTATTGGAGATGAGTGTGTGGGGAGGAGTATTGTCCCTCATCGATGACTTTTTCCTCTATCTTTGTATATAATACTATTTGTATAATATAATAATAAAAAGTCCGTGTTTAGTTTTTTTATTTGATCCATGGATTTAAGTTAAAATAGTGTATCCTATATTTCACTAAAATGTTATATCTTAGATATTTGAGCTCAAAATACCTCAGCTCCAAATAAATCGGCACCAAAACAACTGTTAGCCTGTGTAATCAATAAATATAAGCTTAATTAATTGAATTCAAAATCTTTTTGTTGGAAAAAGTTGAAAATTACTCGGTTAAACCTATTCAATGATTTTTGTTAATAACTTTAAATTTGCTATATAATGGTAACAAGTGATATTGGGTGGTAATTTTGAATGGTGGAATGTTTCATTTAAGATCAATAATTGTTCGGAGTTTATTTCTGTAAACTAGAGATTTGACATAATCCCACAAAACTAACCCAAGGGCATGAGATAGTATGATCTTGGCGGCCAATTAACATTATCATTTTGCGAAAGAATGCACCCAATAAACGTTTTTTGTAATAAATCGATTGCTTGACGAGATGTATGACAAGTCGCGCCGCCTTGTTGAAAGAAAACATTGTTTATATCCGCACTTATCAGTTCAAGGCAAAGATATTCTGTAGGGATATTCCTATAGTCCTCGGCATTAATTTTTGTTCTTAATCTCCCATATATTTGCAATCCCCAAAGGTAATAAACAACTGTTACAACACTTAGGGCAAGGCAGCGAGTTGCCAAGTATCTGGGGTTAGGGCGCTTACATTAAAAGCCTAACATGTACATGAACTTAGGTTCTTTATAACTAGAATAGTGAAATAATTTTAATTCTATATTAAATTCTATAGCTTATATCTAAATGATCACAGCAACTTTTGGCTATTATCCAGGAGGCTGACAGCAAGGGAGTTGGTGTGCACCTCAAGTTGCGATAGATATTTCGCACTCGCGCACTTAGCTTCTTCTAGCACAAGCTTTATTTTTAGATCGCGCGTAAAGTTTGATTTGTCACGACCGAAAGAGCATAAGTAATTATTCTCAGGGTTTTGGACTGGAATCTTTGAAGTATTTCTATATTGGATACGCTCGCAGTATCCCACAGTTGTATGCCGTAGCTCCATATGGGTTTGAGGATCACTTTGTAGATCGTTCACTCGTTAACCTATAATAAATTGGATTTTCTAACTCTTAACTAGTAGAGTTTGGATAATTTTAAGCCAAGTTCTTTTCTCTTCATAAAAATGTCTTGTTTTCGGTCTTAATTAATTATAGCGGTTTCTTTTAATCTTCTATATTTTGTTACCGATACTTTTAATACCGTTTTGGATATATTCCAATTGATTTTATTTCCCGATTCCGAAGGAACCGCTATAATATAGGAACCGCTATAATTAATTTAATAAAAATAACTGTATTGCTATGCCTTCGGTAGATTTAAATTCAATATGGTTCCCGATTCTAAATACAATTAAAAACGTTTAAATATTTCAATACACATTAATCACACAGTAAACCTCACCTATATATTTTTTTGGTAGTATGTCACTGTCATTAAAACTATTGTTGTCAATGTAAGTATCATTGACATATACTCAAAATATATTTACTTCCTATCTTTTCATTATATATAGAAATTAATATAATTTATTTTTTACTAGTTTTACTAGTTTTTACTAGTTACTTTATTAATTGCTAGTAGGATTGTTACTAGCAATTGTATTAGTAACAATGTTAAATGCCCCAATAAATTTCAATAAAAATATTCCTAGTTTCTTCAAAGAGTCCAGAGTCAGAGTGGTTAATTCTGAATAATTTTGAAAAAAATAAAATATTGTTAAATTATTATTATTATGTTCCTTTATATATTATCTTGCCAGCTAAGCTGGATTTTAAATAAAGTGCGGACCGTAGCCAAAACAACTTCATTCTTCCAAAAATTTGCGATGCGAGTGGTATTAAGGATTACCGCCCTCTACATTATTTTAAATAGATTTTCTTCTAGTCCCAGAAATTTGATGTTATTTTTCAGATTCTTTGGTATAATGCCAGTTGTTGAAATCAATGACACAATATGGATCTGGTTCAACTTCCATATTCGTTTTATTTCTAACTTGAGGTCTATATATTTTTGTACTTTTTCTTCAGCCGTCGTTTGAATGTTGTGTGTGTTTGGAACAGCTATGCCGATTAGGAATGCTGTTTTCTTCTTTTTGTCCAGCAATATAATATCTGGCCTATTACAGTGAACGGTTTTGTCGGTTATTATTGTTCGGTTGTAATATAACCTGAAATCGGCTGAATGTAGTACCGCCTCCGGGGTGTATTTATAATAAGGAACTCGCTCTGTTAAGGTTATTACGGTTACTGTTTCTGTTACTGTTAAGGTTATTACGACTTGCAAGCTCCTGGTGGACTTTACTGGCCACCAGATTATGACGGTGAAGATAGTCCGTCTTGGAGAGTCTACCACATGCTCCTACAATATGTTGGATAGTCTCAGGCTTTTCGTGACATTTCCTGCACGTGTCATTTGATATATGTGGATCCTTAATGATATAGTTTTGGTAGTTAGTGTGCACGACCTGATCTTGAATTGCATACATAAAACCTTCAGTCTCCGGAAAACGACCTCCCCATGTCAACCAAGCGTTCAACGCACTCTTGTTGACTTCATGACGGTCAAGATCATGGGGGTGTCTACCATGTAGAGACATATTTTTCCGCTCTTGTATAATTATATTATTTGGTTAGTGTAGTTCTAATTATTCGTTGTAGCCTTTCGACATATATGATTGACCAAAATATAATTCCAAACGAATATGTCAAGGCTGGTATAGCAAAAGTGTTTATAGCTTTTACTATATTTAGACTGTCTAGGTCATATCTGCATATGCTTTCAAGTCTGGACGTGAATTCTTTAGTTAATGTTTTCTTAATGAGTTTATGCTCAATTCTCTTGGACTGTTGTATTCCCAGATATTTATATACTTTGCCCTCCTGCATTGGCTCTATATATTCTTGTTCTGCAGTGACAAACCATGTCTTCTCTAACTTAGATCCTCTCTTTATATTAATGGTTCTGCATTTATCTAATCCAAAGTGCATGTTAATATCAGTTGTAAATTTCTCCACAACCTGAATGAGTTTTTGAAATTTCGGTGGTGATGATGCATATAATTTTAAATCATCCATGTACAGCAGGTGCGATACATTTTGATTATGGAATTTGTATCCGATTTGTGTCCTTTTATTCAGGTTAGAGAGTGGATTCAATGCCAGGCAAAACCACAGAGGGCTCAGCGAGTCCCCCTGAAATATGTCGCTTGTCACCCTGATTTCCTCAGTCTTGGTCGCACTTCCATTTTACTATAAATGAATAGTGGTGCGCCACTCTTTTATCAGTTCCTGAAGTGTGTTTATCAAAGCTGGATGAACCCTGTATAGTGTTAGTATCTTAATTAACCAAGAGTGCGGAATCGAGTCGAAGGCCTTCTGATAATCAATATAACAGCATGATAAATTTCGATTCTTCTTCCGAGCGTGTTTCAATATAACTGAATCTATAATAAGTTGTTCTTTACATCCCTGCATTTTCTTTCGACAACCCTTTTGCTCTTCGTTTAGTTGTTCATGTTTGTCTATATGTCCTGTGAGTAGTACTGTGAAACATGATGTTAGTAGTTTATATATAGTTTGAAGGCAGGTAATTGGCCGGTATTTCGCTAAGTTATTAGAGACGGTTCCTTTGGGGAGTAAATATGTTTTGCCTTGAGTAAGAAATCGAGGAATTTCTTTTGGTTCTCTTATAAACTCATTGAAATATCTTACTATAGTTTTATACCAGTAATTATGAATGTTATCAGTTCCAGCGCCCTTCCAATTATGCAGGTTGCTTGTTATATTCTGTAGTAGAGTTACAGTAATTTCGGGATAGGACAATTGTTGAATTGCGTTCGTATTTGCTTCTTCCTCACGCAGCCAGCTGGCATAATTGTTATATTGGCCGTTATTTGACCAAATCGAGGACCAAAATGTCTGTATATCTTGGCTGGATGGTGTACTAGAACTCCTCACAAGATTTTTGTTACTACTTCTATCTATTAGATTTTTATAAAATGTCCGCTCGTCTTTTCTAAAAAGACAGTTTTGTTGCTTACGCCTCGTCCCTTTTTTATATCGATCTAGGCGGGAACTATATACTTTAAGTTTTTGTTTTAGGGTATCGATGACCTCTCTGACATGTTGATTCGTTTTGTCATATTTAGCATGAATTCTAAATCTTTCTAATATTCTGGTTGCTTTTATCGTCAATTTTTTGCTGAGATTGTCTCGATTGAATTCCAAAAGTCTGCCTATATCTGTCCGTATACTTTCAATCTTGCTTTCTAATCTTTTTTGCCACCCGTGTTTAGCGTTCTGCTGTGATTGAATTTTTTCATGCGGTTGTTTGATTATTTTAGTTTTATTTACAACTGCTGCAGTTTGAGCTGCGCAATAGACAACTGTGTGCAGTTCTTCGAATGAGTTGAGCGTGTTGCCCGTTTCAGGAAGATTTTTTTCATTTAGAATATTAACGATCTTTGCCAGTCTAATGGTGGAGCTTTGTTTTGGTATATAAGGTCTTGTTGTTGGGTCAGTTTCTAGGTATTCCATTAATATTGTTGTGAACGTTTCGCGGATCAGGCGAACTAGTTTTGTATCGGATTGGGCATCATTTGAAATATATGTTTTGAAATATAAGCGTTGGTGGGAGTGATAACTCCAATATTCTGAATATCTTCATTAATATGAGGGTCTATGGCAACTGTGAGAGTACGTTTTCCGGAATGAGCTTATTTCTTATTATAACTCTTCTTTGATCAGATATAAATGGTGCTGTAACTGGCATATCTGGATACTTCAAGGTAAATAAGCTGTGAAGTTCATTCCGGTATGATGTTTGATATGTTTCTAATCTTGTGATTTTGTAGAACGTATGCATGATGAATATGATTATATCAAGTGTCCATTTCATGCGTGTTCATTTCCTTCCAGCCTGGGTGGTCGCAGATAGTAAAGGACTACTAACTGGCGAAACACTTTCATCGGATGCTGTTGGTTGAGATGTTGCCATTTTCGTCGCTATTCTTGTGGTACCATAGAGTTGGGAGCCGGTACTCGCTCCAGCCTCACCAAAACACTGTTTATTGGTTTATGTATTTTGAATTTATTAGTACAATAAAAGTCAATAAATAAATAAATTTTTCTATTAGTGCAATAAAAATTATAACTTAAATTTAATTATACATTTAATTCGGTTTCACTCTCACTGTCACTTTCATCTACATTTATAATGTGGTTCTATATTATTAGTAAATGATACATAGGAATCTTCTATTTTAATAACATGGTTAATCGAATGTATCCAACTTTCTTTGGGAATACTATCTACAACTTTCCTAATTAATGTTGCAGCACTTGCACTTAGAGAAGGATAAATGTTTTCTGCTCTAACATTGGATTTTACCTAATGCCACATATGCTCAATTGGATTAAAAATACAGTAATACGGGGGAAGGCGTAAAACCATATATCCGATATCGGCAGCAATGGTATCACATCCATATTCCTCTTTAATAGTAAATTACTTTAAAATTTCTAGATGATCACATTTGTTATATGTATTTTCGAAGTATATATCGTTTTTTAACATATAGTTCTGAATTTCCAATTAGTGTTTTTGCATTAGGAACTTAATTTTTTTGGCGGTTATGATAACTAGCATTGTCCACTACAATTACGCTTTCCTTAGGCACATTGGGCAAAATTCTATTTATAAACCAATCTTCAAAAAGTTCTCCTGTGGTGTCATCATGGTAGTCCAAAGATAAATGTTTAATATTTTTGGAGAACAGCCGTAAACAATTTGGAATCCATCCATCCTCGGAACCAGCATATAAAATTGTAATTATTTTTCCCTTGTTTGCTGATGCTTTGGTTTGGCATTTTCTTGATGTATCTACCCATCCTTTTGCTGGCGTCTCATGTGTATCGAGCCATGTTTCATCAAGGTAGATAATGGGATGATTTTCTAATCTGTATTTTTGTATAAAGTTTAAGTAGTCAAACCGCCATCGTCGCAATCTTTGTGATTCCATTAATATTTGTCTTTTATTAATGGTCCGACATGCAAAACCCATTAGAGATACTATTCTCCAGAGGCTAGTTCTGCTGTAAAGAATGTTGGTTTTAACTTTCCTTAGTCGCTGTTGCAATTAATGCCATGCAGACACAGTTTGCTCTTCATACATTTTGCATTAATTTTGCTTCAAATTAAGTCTTTGTCGCTTTGATCAACACATTTGCTTTTACCAGAATCACTACGAACTTTTTTGGCTTTAATTGGCTTCGTCACAATATCTTTAACTATAGACAAAGGCGTTTTCGTTAATGCTGAAGTTTCTGCTGCGGCTGCATTTACATTAAGCCCCCTATTCAATAAAGAAACATACACATTTTTAACAATTTGCTTAGCATCGGACGATAAATGTTTTCTTTTAAAATTAGCACTACAGGAGGCACAATGATCATTATCTTGCCAATAATGCCACATTTTTAGCACATTTGGAATAATACAAATACGATCGAAATTCTAGAACTGCACTGTTTAAGAAAATGATGCGAACTAAACTAAAATATTTCGAAACTACTAAACCAGATATAAAATTAATTTTATCTTTGTACCTGTTATTTTATTAGGCTCGGCCTTGTTTACGTTTTTTGCAACTTTGCCGGGTTTCGTTACGACAGGGGTTGTTAACAGTTTATTGCAGCCATTCGGTCAACAATATATCTGGAACCGCACTATAACTGGATTTAGTGTCTAGTACATTTACATTTCAAACAGTGTTGCCGCTATTACGTTTTAATTCAGTTACGACACTCTTATTGGAAAACTCTTTACTAATAATTCTGAGTATGCCTAATATGTCAATACTACCGAGTAATGACAGAAATCTGCTGTATTCTTTAAATATTATAATGCGTTTTAAAGATCGCATTGATAATCAATGCTAATCAATTCTTCTATTGAAATTTTTGGTATAGAATACTAAACTCAAAAAGATTAAGCACTAAATACCAAATCACTCTTTTAAATTTCTACGACTCTCGACATTTATATGAGAACATTACATAATGAAGCGTGTAAAAATCATGAACCGTGTAGTTAATGTAACACTTCGTTAATTTCATGATTCATGATTTTTACATGCTTCATTCGGTACGATTGTCATATAAATAGTACATGGTTTGGTTTTAGAATTGAATTAAATAATCTCCTGATGATGGTTAGCGAAACGCGCGAAAATTAAAAAAGTTATTTAGTGTTTAGTGGTAAATCTCTTTGAGACGAATTCTAATATTAATAAACAACATTATCGAATGTCGACATTAACAGATCCTTATGAGATTCATTAAAGACTCACGATTCCCTATGTATGATTTTAATGCCGGGTTTGGTTTGGTAGCATAATTGGACTCTTTCCAGTTAGCCAAAACAAATTCCTTATTTTACAAATTCAAATATTAAAATTTTAATGATTTTTCGAAAAAATCGTCGGTTTCTTGTTTATGGTATACAGTCTTGATATATTGAGTATGAAAATGAGATAAGTAAAACTCTCAGTTAATATAATACTATATTCAGAATATTTCCTATAAATTATACAATAAATCTGAATAATTAGTAATTCGCGCCAATTATAACAAAATAAACTTACAGTAATTGTCGAGCTTAGCTATATAATATGGAGCTTATAATGTAGGAAGGTTTATTTATGTTATAAATACGCCGATATATCCTGCAATGTTTTCATAACTAGTGATTTGACAGCCAAAAATAATACGTTGTAAGTCTAGTATAAACTCCAGGAAAGCCTACAGAGCAGCCTAGGTCACTCCCAAATGATGCTATGCCAACCTACAATTAAAAAGGTCATAAGATTTACTGCTTTATTTATTTCTGAAATTCTTTAGTAAATGTATAGGCGAATAGCGATCACTAGGTGAAGAAAAACGGTAAGTTGTGTTTTTTTGTCAACTTCAATATATACGAGGGTTGCTATTTATGTTTCCGAAATTGGCAAAAATGGTGTTGCTAGGCACCATCTAACATATACATCGTAAAGTTTGATATTGTTGACTGTATACTTACTCAGAACATTTTGTCATATGGACGCTATTTGTGTTTTTTAGTGACTTGAAAATTTCATCTTAGTCAAAAAATGGGATTAACTCGTGAACATTTTCGTGTGATGATTTACTACGATTTTCGACGATGATTATCTCAATGGCAGTGCATCAACTCACTTCGACTTTTGATGATGATGCATCGTCTAAAACTACTGTATATCACTGGTTTAGTGAATTCAATCGTGGCCGTCATTTGGTCACGGACGAATTTAAAGAAGGTCGTCAAAAATCGGTTGTTGTGCCAGAAAACATCGATACTGTTCGCGAACTGAAAAAACAAGATCGTCATGTGACATACCGTGAGATTGAAGCATCTCCGGGCATTAGTATCACAAGCATACACAAGATTTTGCATGAATATTTAGCCGTGAAAAATATTTGTGTGCGCTGGATTCCGCATAATTTGATTATGCGCATAATTTGATTATTCGGTTGGTGCAAAGAAATGCTCAAAAAATACAGTCGTGGTGCGTCAAAAGCCATGTATAACGTCTACACAAGTGACGAATCTTGGATCTGTACGTATGAGCCCGGAAGTACACAGTAGTCGACTGGGACATGGGTCTTTCAAAAATGACCCAAACTCAACAAAGGTTGTTCACGCAAGAAGCATTTCGAAGTAAATGGTCGCCTGTTTTTTGGATTAAATTGGCATGTGGCTACAGTGCCACTAGAGAGTCGTACAACAGTCAGTTTTGAGTATGTATGGTACATGGAGGGAGTGGAGTACTGACCGATTTGGACGTGTGAACAACCAGTTCAATAAAACTTTATCCAAATGTATCGATACGTCTGAATTTTAGTAATGCACAAACCTCATCCAGCTTTACCTATTTCTTGCCATTGTTTTGGACCATTTTACCCCTTTACTCCTTTTTGACAAATATTCTGCCACTACAATGATCCGTGTCTTCATCGGCCTTTCCTTTCGTCTTTGTAGGTGCATTTTGAAATTACAAATTGGCATGTGGCTACAGTGCCACTAGAGAGTCGTAGAACGGTCAATTTTGAGTATGGATGGTACATGGAGTCTGAATGGTACAACCATTTGTTTGTCAACCATTTGTTTGTCAGAAGTCTTTGAAGGAATAAGAGAAAACTACCAGCGACGCAGCATCATTCTTCACCATGTACACAACGTGAGCTCTCACATAGCGGACCGAATAACTCAATATATGACCGGTCAAAACATCGAATTCATGGGTCATCCACCGTATAGTCCTGATTTGGCACCCAATAATTTCATTTTGTTCCCGTCCGTAAAGAATAAACTACGCGGTCAATTATTTTCGATGCCAGAAGAAGCTTCTGATGCGTTCAAAATGCATGTTTTGTACCTCAATCGGAATGGAAAAAGTGCTATGAAAGTTGGTTCAAACGTATGCAAAAGTGTATCGATCACCGCAGATAATATTTTGAAAAACAATAAAACCATTTTTAATGATAAAGGTTTGTTTTTAGTTATTATTCCGGATACATAACTAGCAACCGACGTACTGACCGACTTGGAAATGTGAACAACCAGTTCAATAAAACTTTACCCAAATGTATCGAGACGTCTGGATTTTAGTAATGCACAAACCTTATCCAGCTTTACCTATTTCTTGCCATTATTTTGGTCCATTTTACCACTCTACTTATTTTTACCAAATATTCTGCCACTACAATGATCCGTGTCTTCATCGGTCTTCCCTTTCCTCTTTGCAGGTGCATTTTGTTTGCCATATTATTTCTGTTGTCTCGAGTCGTCCATTCTTAGAATGTGACCAAATCATTTAAATGCCTTTATATACTCCCCAGTTCCACCTTTAACTTTTCTGTTACCGTTTCCTTTTTTTAACACTTTATTTTTATCGTTATCCTCTCTTAGGTATTTCATTTCTGTCATATGTACTTTACCTTTTCTGTCGTTCTGTTCGTACCGAACTTCAGTACTTTTGTGCGCCCTAATTTTTGGTTTTATTGATATTTCCTTCCTCTTTGTAAATCTATTATTGAATACACAGTATAGTCCATTTACTTTTTCTATTATTTCATGTATTTCCACCTCATTTCTGTCGTCATTTTGGATATTTACTTCCAGATAGTAAATTCTATTTACTTATTTTATAGTTTTGTTATTTAGTTTGACCAACTTAGATTTATTTTATATTGCATTATCATAGTTTCCGTTTTTTCAATTTTTAATTTTAAGTTTCTGTTTTGTAGGGCATTATTTCAAATTTCCAGATTGCGAAGATTTACAATCTTTTTTTCTTTCTCTGCAAATATTACTAGGTCATCCATGCCATGGTACCCATCTTGACGTGGTGGCGGGGCTTGAGAGCTTCAGTGATCCAAGTATCTATGCTAGACAGGGCCACCCAAACTAGACGGGCTTTTGGTGAGAAGCCAGACTAAGAGGTACCATCAATTAAGCACTGTTTGGATTACAAATTTTCAAGAATATGGTTCTAATGGATGGTCTATAGAATGGTCTACATGATATCCATCACCTCCCTGTAGATTACACCCGACAATCAACGCAGCAGTGACTCACATGCTGAATTGTTGTCAGGAAAACTTTCTTTGCTTTCTGTCTCTGACAAGCCGATTAGGCCTCATTAGGATCAGATTCATTGTCACAACCTATGGATTAAACATCTACTTCACAATCGTCAAATGTTAGGGCGTCCGTCATAAATGACGCACGATGGCTTCGCCTAACCGGTGTTTGAAATGGGTAAGGATTTAAGGGCGTAGTCGGCTAAAGAAGCTAGTCAAACTAAAGATATTTCGTGTTGCAACTACTAATATTAGAATACTAATTGGACGAATCCATAAACTAGTTGACATGCTCAAAAGACGACTTGTGGACATTACTTGCCTGCAGGAAACAACATGGAAGGGGCAACAATCATGTGATAATGGCGATAGCTACATGCTCATTTGCCATGGTTCCAGCGACAAATGTGGTGTTGCCATTGTCATCAGTAATGAGTTAGGTGACCGTATAACTAAAGAACAGCGTCACTCAGTTCACCTTATGTCTGTTGTTATTGACACTACCATCCATCGCCTGGACATCTGTTTCGCCTATCCTCCACAAACTGCCTGTCACCTGTCCAGATGAGGATCGGATGGCTATGAAAAAGACCGTTACAATTACCATGGTGGCCAACGCTATGGAACTCGCAGTGAAGATGTCTATCCTTGACTCTGGTGAACCAAATGACCGTTGCAATTGCAAAACATATTTCAAAAACGGACTTACCACCTGATTACATACTCTAGTGACAACTACTGTGACAGTCAAATTGATTTCGTTATAGTTCAAAAATATAACTTTCCTACCATTACCGAAGCAAATATTATCCAATCAAAATCTTTGATACCACAGCGCAAGTTCCTCATTATCGACACGAAGATCAAAAACAAGGAACAGCAATATGGAAAAAGGTCTATCAACAATCAAATGGTAGAAACTGTGTGAGCACCAAGTGGCCATCCCATACACATTACATTCACTGACATTAGCCCAAACCATTTAATGGACTGCTCTTCGTGACAGCATTACGTCTGCTGCAACGACAATCCTTTGAACTAAGAAACTGTGCTAAAGGTGCATCTCACGGAATAAACAAATATTTATTTTTTCGGCAAAAATCATTATTTTTATTCAAAATAGTCAACTTGCGCGTTAATTTTGTACGGTCAATTAGGTTGACGAAAGAATTTTTGAGCTCGGCCAAAGATATGTCTTTCAGGATGGCGGTTGACACCTTTTGAATGACTTCAATGTTGGCATAACGTTGTGCTTTCATCCGCAAATGAAGTTATTGGAAGAGGTAGAAGTCGCAGGTAGCAAAATCAGGCCAGTACAGTGTGTGATTGATGGTTAAAATACCATTTTTAGTAAAAAAATCAGTGATGAGCGTTGAGCGACGGGACGGCACAGTATCGTGACAATAGACGCTTCATAACACCAAGATAAAACACAACATTGATCGTTTGACCAGGTCGAATGAACTCGTGCACAATTCCCCCCGAATGGTAGAAACAAATCAACATTGTTTTGATTTTTGACTTCTCGAGACAGCTTTTCTTCGGATATGACTCGCTCGGGTGCTTCCATTCTGCACCTTGTCGCTTGGTTTCTGGATCATATTTGAAAACACGATGTCTCATCACCAATAACAATGCTGTATTTTTGGTCGCCAGTCAATTTGCGTGGAACAAAGCGTGCACAAACCTTCCGAAGTCCCAAATTATCGGTCAAAATGCGATGAATTGAATCTTTGGACATGCTCAATTCCATATCCATGTATCGCAAAATTCGCTCTTTGTTCGATGTTCATTTTTCGACGAATGGTATAAAAACACTGACACTTTAAGCGCGATAACTTGACTTTTAATAATCCGAATGTCATGAAATTGTGTCAAAACCTCAGTGAGGGATGCACCTCTCGAACGCTTACCCCATCAAAACATGGCGCTACTAAAAATAACTATTTCTTCACGTATATATATATATATATATATATATATATATATATATATATATATATATATATATATATATATATATATATATAAAAAAATATATATATATATATACTGAACTAAATACTCCCACTTTGCTTGAAAAGAAAAGTCTTCGATCAGTGCGTTCTACCCGTTATGACATACGGAAATGAAACCTGGACACTTACATCGCAATCAATTCAAAAACTTCGGGTGTGCTTCGGAGGGGAATGGAATGTATGCTTGGCATTACAAGACGAGACACAAAGTTCTGCGCATGGATCAGGGAACAAACGAAAGTCTGTGACATCATTGGAAGAGTAAAGCAATTGAAATGGAGATGGGCAGGTCATATAGCGAGGCGATGGGACGACAGATGGACCAAGGCAATCCTGGAGTGGATACCGCTTGATCGCAAATGTCCGCCAAGAAGACCGAAAGCACGATGGATTGATGACATCGTTAAGTGTATTGGACCCGAGTTGCACAAGAAAGTCCAGAACCGTGAAAATTGGAAACATGCTGAAGAGGCCTTCATCCTGCAGTGGGTCGACACGGGCTGATGATGATGATGATGATTATGATGATGATGATTTATATATATATATATATATATATATATATATATATATATATATATATATATATATATAAATATATATATATATATATATATATATATATATATATATATATATATATATATATATATATATATATATATATATATATAAATATATATATATATATATATATATATATATATATATATATATATATATATATATATATATATATATATATAAATAATGTACCTGATCTCAACAAACCATAAAAAAATTGTTGCTCATACCTGAACATTCTCGACGATTAAGGGGCTTCCATTGTCACCTAAGCAAATATTTTGACGATCTTGAACACCAGTAAGGCATATCTGGGATATTTGTATTTTAAAAAGATAGGGAATGGTGCAAGCTAAATTAGGGATTACTGTTGCCCGGATTCTCCTCAATACGTCCGAAGTAGTAGCGTTGTTGTCTGCAAATTTTCCCCAACCAGCAACCTCACCTAAGTCGTCCGCATACGTTTTCAAAATATCAGATAATTTTGGGGTTTCAATAGTTCTAATTGCATCTAAAAATATTTAAACGATATATACAAAATATACAACAATATGCAAAATATATTTAATAAAATACAAAAATACTTTAGATATATTAAAGTATTTTTGTTAGGTTTTTATCAGAAAGTTTGGCGAGTTTGTTTTAATGCGAAAATATCTTGACATTCTGGTGACTGTAGTACACAGGCAAGACATTGTTTACTTACTATTTTCATTACGTTTATTCAAAATATACGACTTATGAATCAATATAACTATGAGAATGGTCAATGCACACAGTATTTGAAGCACATCTGATATATATTTTTGGAAATCGCCTCCAAAGCCGCCATAAAATACAAAGTTTTTCCTCCGTTATCAGTTTCAGTTTTAAGAATATAGGCGTTGAGGTGTGGTTTTTATTCAGTTACAAATCGCATACAGTCGTGAGATGCGTGACAAATGAGAGGTACAGTTGAACCGCTGAAAGATAACCCGTGCGTCACAATTGTCTACATCATAGACATTGTCAATAGAGACAATATGTTATTTTTCTTTACCGAATCAATAATTATATCTTCGTATATAAGATAGCGTTACAGCTATTGGTAGTAATTTGTGTTGTTTTGTTATTGTGTGGTATTGTGAAAACTGTGTATTCTATTAAGATAAGAAAAGAATATAATACAGTTATTTCTTTTCCTGGAACAAGCAGACCTCGTGCAAAACAACAGACTTAGCCGAAGGAAGTAAAATGGAAGCTTGTACCTTGTACAATATGTTTATATAATTATATATGTTTGTAATAAATGTGTGATATGTTTGTAATAAATGAGTAATGCAGCTGTTTAAAGACCCGTATATTCCCACAGCTTAGTAACATTTTCATCATATACAAATTTACGCGTTTATACACTAGATAAAATAATAATTTGGACCAATACTAAAATAATTTTATTCATTGTTTTAACCAATAACAAAACAATTTCATTCATTGGCTACTTCCCTAAAATTTCGTCATAACTTTAAATTGTCCGGACAGTTTTAACCTACAATATTCTCCGTTCGATCTATGACATAAAACTTTACAATTTTATGACACATACTCGAAATGTTACGTTAAAAATGTCAATTTATAACAGGACGTTTTATAATTTCATATTATAAATATATACAAATAAATGTATCGTGGATTTAAATCATAAACATAAATGTCCATCTTTCGAGGCACCAACAACGTCCATTATGAAAGTTAGCAGTAATTTAACTAATAATTTTTTATCTGATTCATATGGATAAAATTGATGACGCACGGGTAATCTTTCGGCGGTTCAACTGTTCACTGTACTGTGAATTTAAGAATACCAGTGGATTCAAGTATGAGCAGGTCAGACACACAACTATCGCTTAGACACAACTTCGCTTTATCGAAGTTTAGACACTTTTTGTTCAGTTCGAACTATCATGATGGACCTGAATGTGAATAATCTTCAATATTCTCTCTGTCATTACAACATTTTTCAAATCACTTAAAAACATTTCAAAAGTGTGTGTGACACTCTCATTTAACTTAAAATAATACTTACAAATTTAAGCGGGTCGCTCGAAAAGCTCTCGGCCTGATAGGAGATTGCACAAGTATGATCCTTTGAATATAAAACTAACAGGAACGAGCCTTGTATATCGTTATGCACATATAAATGGAGACGGAAACGGCCATATTGAAGCACCAGAGATGAATTGCTTGGAAATTTTGGTAGTTGGTGTCAACAACTTAGAAGTTTAATAGTAAATTTGAGCAGTGTTTTAATTTGCTTTAATCAATAATAAGTGTACTAGAATCCTTTTTTGTGAATTCTAGTGTAAATACATATTAATACTTATTATATTGACAATAAAAACAATAATATCGGAAATATGGGAAACACACAAAAATGGGTTGGGCGTCTTGTAGTTGTTCCCTGACACGAAAAAATAAAAATTTAGGAGTAACATTACATAGGTAAGTGCTTTTAATACTTGGTTGGTTATGAAGCCAACAAATCACCTAGTATGCATAGGCGTAGTCAAATTGATATTAGTTAAATGAATATAATTATAATGTTATTCAAGGTAGTGACTATTCTTTTTTAGAACTTAAGTTTTGAACGTATGTTCTAAATGGTTTAGTTTTCTGAGATAGTGGGCCTTAAAAATTCAGAATATTTTTTAGTTTTCGTTTGATATATATAAAACATGTTACTTTACTCATATAAAGAACCTATAAAATATAACTAATAATACAGAGTGTTAACTTTCTTACAATCCTATTTTTTTCAGAAATGATTGTACTAATAACTATATTCCTACTTATAAGTAAGTAAATTCCTACTTACAAGCTTAACCAGAATTACATTGAGTTTTTTTTGGAAAAATTCCTTCTCAAAGTGGATACAATAATAATCTCACTTGCAGGCAGTTTACTGCAGCATATAAAAAATATTAATACACTCTGAAGTAAAAGATGGGGGCGCAGGAAATTGTATACCACTTGAACATATTAATATTTTAAATGTTAATTCCAAAACCAAACCTCCCAAACAGATTGTTAATGAATCTGCAGCAAATCGGTCCAAAAATGGACCGATTATACTCAAGACAATATTAACTTGAATAATTTCCTACATGACCACCAATATGCATTTAATTATGACTCATTATCTCTTTATAGTCCCTATAGTCGTTATAGTCTCTAGGACGGAAGCTGCAATGTGATCACTGTGTTTCACAACTATTTGGGAATAAGGGGGACTTTTTTGAGTTACTCAAGTTTTGATGTAATTGAAATGTGTGTTAAAACAGAGATGTTTTTAAAAAACCAAGAATATAAAAATTAATAAACAAAGAGTGTCGTTAAAAATTTTAAAATATTTTTTTTTAGTTCCTTGTTTGTGGTGATCGAATAAAACAAACAAGTTGGCATTATGTCGCCAAACAGTATTACCGTTTTAGCGAGTGATGCTTAAGATATACTGTTACGTTTTATGTCATTATGTTTGAACAAAAGCTATGAATGATTTGAAATTTATGGTGGTAAAAACTTAAATATATTATTATATCAATAGTGCATTCATTCAAAGATGCCGCTGTTGGATACTGAAGGATTCAAAAGTTTTTTCCATTGTACAATCTGTGAATTTAATTTTAAAAAATCCTAATAATTTGCTGTTAGACCTTAATACGCTATATCATATAGATCGATCCAGTGGCGTAGCGTAGCGGGGGCGGCACTTTTTGGGGGTGGCAAAATTTCACAATAAATAATAATAATATCTTGTAATATGAACTAAAAATTTGAACCATTTCTTTTCATATTTTTGTCGCACCTACAATTCGGATCAATAAGAATCCGATCCGAGCACGGAAGTTTTTATTATTTGATCTGGGATCGTACCGAGGAATCCCCTTCCTTTCAGTGAGTGTAGTCATCTCGCCCGCTCTAGCGTACTAACCAGCTGCCTTGCGGTAATTCCCCGTGTTTTATTTTGTGCTCGGATTGTACACGACAAACATTCAGCGAGAATTAATTCTTTCATATAAATAATAGAGTTCAATATTGTCTAATAACACCTGCAAATTAGGGGTAAGTACCTTCGGGGAAGTCCGTCCGTAAGTATTTTTTTGAAAATTAAAAGAAAATTTTATTCATTGCTCGATCAGTCGATCAGATCAATCGTCCAATTCGCATTGACTCAATTAACCTGCTACAATTCATGATTTTGTTGTGATTCATGATTCAAGTGCGTGTTGTGATTGTTAAATTATTGAACTTTGTCAAAAATTGTATGTAAACTATAAATCGATGCTCTACACTCTACATGTTAGATTCGTGATATACATACAACCATGTGACTATTACAATTTTAATTTTTTTTACCTGCTAGTTAGAAGTATTTACTTTATACTATACGGTCAATTTTATAACTAATAACCACTGTACTAATTAGATTAGGATATAGTAGTAATTCAATGTATAGTATATCTGAATAGTGAATATTATAATCTGGATTTTATTCACAATTACACATTCATTTTTTTTTATAAAAATAAAAGGTCAATTATGTAATTTAAACCCATATATTCTTTAATAGTTACGTAATTTATATATCGGTAATTTTGGAAACCCTCGTTTGTAGTGTAAATACAATCACTGATGGACAACCAAGACTAATTATTCGTTTACTTCGTTGCCAAAGCTTTACTTAATTCAAGCAAATACATCAAAAGAGGTAAATTTGACTAAGTACTATTTTTTAATATATTACTTGAATTGATTTTTTTTTTCGATACGAATCTTTTGGTGCACGAATCAACTCGTACTTAGCCAATTATAATTATAAGTGTAAATATTATTTTGTTTTATTTTAGCATCAAAAATGAAAAGAGTAAAAGAAAGTGGGACTGCTTATCGTAATAAAAGAATAGCTATGAAAGAAAATATTAGAAGAAATGAGGGGGCTATACTTAAATATGTGAAGGTCCTGTTTCTGAGACGTCAGATTCCACGTTGGGCTTAAATCTATCACAGGCTACTGCTGCTTCAAACCCAGAACAAGCTGAAAATAATACAATAATTTGATACTGTTGATCTGGTATCTGTTACGAATGTTGACATCATTCCTGAAGATCAAATTCCAACAACATCAGCTTAGTCAGAGTCTGCATCTGCATGTATAGACATGGATCTCTTAGAGACAGAGATTCGGTATCGTCTGCTGCCCAATACCGAAACTTAGATTAGTCCGAAGCGTCAACAGTAACACGTTTAGAGTCGTGCCACTCGTGCTCTTTAACATCAAAAGGAGAGACAAGGCGGCTTACCCGAGAATGCTTTTACCGTACATTGACTAAGAGCCAAAAAGTTTTACGTACTTGGATGACTTATTCTCCTTCCAAAGCATCATTATTTGACTTTTGCTGTCATTTATTTGAGAAGCTAAATACACCGAATGGATCACAATTTTGCTCATCTCATGGATCTAATACTTGGTGGAAACTGAATCCTTAGGTTTCATGTCACGAATCAAGTACACTACACAAAAAAAATTATTGCAAATGGAAGGAGTTAGAGAACAGACTAAGTTAAAGGACAGACTATTGACAAGACCGAGTAAAGCCTTGTGGCAATGGAAACAAAAAAGTGGCAAGAAATTCTTATCAGAATGTTTGATATTACACGATTCCTTGCGAAACAAAATTTGGCCTTACGTGATCACAGACAACGATACCAGCGCTAATAGAGGCAACTTTTTAGAATTGGTGAAAAATAAAATTGCTGAAGAAATTTCAAATATGATTTTGAGCAAGCTTGAAGTTGGTGGTCTCTATATAATGAATTGTAGAGGCCAAGCATATTATAATGCTGCTGTTATGGCTGGAAGGCATTCAGGAGTTCAGTAAATAATAAAAGAAATAAATCCAAAAATCAAAGTTGAATTCGTACCTTGATCAAACTATTCATTAAACCTGGTTTGTTTATATGCTGCCTCAGTTGAGAAGAGTTCAGTAACTTTTTTCGGTACATAAGAATGTTGCTATTAATTTTTTTTTTTCGTGTTCACACATCGTTGGGAAGTTCTGATAGCAGCTACAGGCAAAAGTATAAAAAGGGTTCAGATTACGCGGTGGAGAGCAAGAGGCGAAGACATTTTGGTTACTCTGAAAAAAATGGGCAGAGACAGATGAAAGCTTAAATATAAGAACAGATGCAGTAACATTGTTTCTGCTTTCTTTGTTTCTTGGGTCTTTGGCACCTGTGCTACATGAAGTGAACCATGCACAAAAATATTTACATATAAAGCTGGGTCCACATCAATACAAATTTGTGTTGTGCGGACTGTATGTGTTGTATGTGGTGTGCCTGCGCGGCATTATAGGCGCTCTAACACAAAAAGTCATACACAAATATCCAGCAGATAATACAAACAAATTGGTCAGGTAAATTCACTACACACGCAAAATTTTATTGGTGTGGACTTTGCTTAAAGGAACTCGACATAAAACTGTGGGTTTAGAAACTAAGTGCTTTGCAGACAGTACTGAGAAACGAGAGGAATTCACAGACGGCGTTATAAGTTATACAAAAAATATGTGTGAAGATCTTGGCATTTTCATGGAACTTCAGAAGTGCAAAACGAGAAGGCACATTTTTGACGACGGAAGTAGAGATGCCAACTTGTCCCATAAAAATTAGTTCAGACGGAAGTTGTTTTCTTCGTTAGATAGAATAATTGTAGAAATTCGTTAAAGTGTTCAGTAGCTACGAAACTTGGCGGAAAAGTTTGCCTCTCTAATGCCGGCTATACTACTAGATTCAGACGACACTGAATGTAATCTATACTACGCATCTGTCGAAATTGACGAACAGGACTTCAAGTTCGAATGAGTTCGACTGCAGGCTTTCGTAGCTGCTACAAGCAACCAAAATAAATTAATTAATGTGAACCCACTTTGCCCAATATTATAGTAATGCTCCGAATATTCCATATAATTGCGGTGAGAGAAGTTTTTCAAAACTGAAGTTGATCAAAATTTATTTAAGATCAGCACTAAGTACTTTAAGGCTAACCAACCTGGCTATCTTGTCTATTGAGCAAGACTTATGTGATGCTATAGATATTGATAGTGCAATAAAAGACTTTGCTCTTAGAAAAAGTAGACGAATAAAGTTTTAGTTAAAGATAGAAGTTTTATTTTTAATTCCATTAATTTTTCATTAAAAATATATATCATAACTGTATGATTCTAGTTCTAGTGTTAATGTGGGAAGTTTATTTGTGTTTTATATTCTATTCGCTGTTTTTGTTATATGTTTTTAATGTTATATGGTAATAACTTAATCTTGTCGACGCGTATCATAAATGTTGTGTATATATCAATATGTGGCATACGTATAAAAACTTTTGTAAAAATGTGTTTAATAAATTACAAAACATACACACATGATTTCTTTATTTGTACCCTGTACAATACACAATACCAAAATTATTCTTGCCGAAAAGTTCTTTGGAATTTCAGCAAATTTTGAAGCCTTTTGGATTTAAATACCTAAATAAGGGGGCGGCGAATTTGGCCTACGCCCTGGGCCGCTGAAACCCACGCTACACCATTGGATCGATCATATATTAAATGCCATAGATTTACGTTTTGTTTTATTGGCTCTCATCGTGTTTGGTCAATAATTTTGATTATCTGAATATTACTTAATAACAGTGATCTTGTCAGAGCGTGGGTTGTACTGAAGTATTAGCGCTCCAACCCAACTAAAAAAGTTTAAAAAAAAAGGGTGTATCAGAATGGTTTTCGTTTTTGATACTTAAAAAATAAAACATCAGAATGAATTCAAACTTGTTTAATTACTGTTAAATTACAGAGCAGTTTTGAAATTTATATTTATGAAAACCAACCATTCGTAAATGCGCACCATCGGCTTCTTCACATTCATTTAAGTTGCAACTGAAATTTTCAATCACTCGCTGGAGCATCGCTCTTGGAATCGCGTGGATTTCTTGATGTCCTTTTGCGTCCAGTTGATTTATCCAGGATTGTGTTTCCAGTCTCTTCAAACTTGCGCACCCAATGCTTGATTAAATTTGCACTTGGCACATTTATGATGATCGCTAAATGAAAATGTGTCCTGTACAGACGTCGAAAAACAGTGTAGGAATGGTTGTTTTTATAACGTTTATAAAACGTTCGCACGCAAAATACGCGCTGTGGTCCCATGAAACGATCCATCGCTACTAAACTTATAAAGCCTCTCAAGCTTTTAACACCACTCCCCCTCCCCCCGTTATCTGTGCTGTGGCACGTAACAATCAAAACAAAAACGAAAAACATTCTGAGACACCCGTTATCTATATAATATTTTCCGGTGATATTTTGGTCATTTTAGATGAACATTTTGTGCTTGGTACCATTTGAGTTACAAAAACAGAGAAATCTCATTTTAACATGTGACTTTTAGAGAAGATGTTTTTTTCCAGGTGGCTTGGTTTGATGATTTACAAAAATAACTTTAGCGTTTTATTAACGAATTGGTGGCGCGACTATAGATATTGTCGCAGTAAAAGTTAGATCTGTTTTTTAATAACTTGAATATACCTGTAAGAGTGACATTTTCGGGCAAAATTACGATCGCTATATCATTTAAATGGTTAACAGGATTATAGTCATGGTGTATTACAAATTCAGATGAGTTTAAACGAACTTGTGTGTCTTCAACTTCACTGATGTTATGTGCACCCAGAATTACTTCTACACTGTCAGCACTAGAAAAAAAACCTAATAAAATTATATTTATTTATTGAAAAAGAATACTTACCCCTTAACACACCATGCAGCAGTTAAAACTTTATTTGTTTTAATAAGAGATCCTCCGCAAATAATATCCCGATTATTAATGACAGTTTTTAATGCTACCTACAATTTCTGGTGTGAATTGTTTTACCTATTATTTGCATTTGATAAATAATGTACATTTAGGACCAATAACTTCCTTTTTCATAAAGCACTAACTAATAGCGGTATCCATAAGTAATATCTTTTTTTCAAATTTTAAAACGCTGTAATCTAGTGTCAATAATTTAACTTAATATAATTAAAAAAGGAATAAAACAATTTTTGACTTTGTTATCTATCATTTTTATCATATAAATAAAATTTTTGTTATATAAATAAAAGTGATAGATAACAAAGTAAAAAAATGTTTTATTCCTTTTTTAAAAAATGAACTATCACAAAGTAATGGACAAATCAATCCATAATTTGATATAATTAAGTGGCTTGAAACTATCTATTTTATGTGAAATAGCATTCAATGGCATTAATTTTTGAAAATAATTTCGCACAAATGTCCGCCGCGGCTACTTCTGATAAAGCGCATACTGTCAATCCAATTTCCGATAACTTTTTCAAGCAATTGGTGTCTTATGTCTGCAATTGGCCGAGTTAGGTTGGCTTCCAAGGCGTCCAGAAAGAAAATAATCTAAAGACGTTAAATCGCATCACCTTGGTAGCCAATTAATAGGTCCGTTCCTCGAAATCATTTTCTCTCCGAATTGTTCCCTCAATAAATCGATTGTTGCATTGGCTGTATGACATATTGAGCTGTCCTGTTAGAACTATATCTCCTCCAGATCAATACCATTCAAATTCGGAATTAAATTATCCACGTCATCAAATAACAAAGCTCAACTTAGCGACGAAATGATAAATTAAGATCTTCATCAACACTGCCAGTGACAGCAGCGATATTTTCTTCGGAACGCACAGTTTATTGATTTGTTTTTGTTTTAATAGCAGTGTGAAATGCGTTCGGAATTTATAGTGCTAATAGTGATAGCACTAGTGCGAATAGTAGTGCTCTATAAGTTTGGCACAGAACACTGATTTTGATAATAAATGTCGACAATTTACAAGCGCTGTTCTGATATTAAACGTTCCATGATGATTTGTCAGACTATTGTGATACATATTTACAGATTTGTGCGCAAACGCACAGCTTGTTTGACAGGGGCCCCTATCGGAAGTTCGAAAACACTGAAAAATCTCTCTTTTCATTTCTATAAGAATGGAAGTGTAGATAAATTCCTTATGCGGTATTTGATGCTTTATGAGTTTCGAAAGCATAATAATGCCACTAATGTCACAAATGCCATTAATTATGTTTATTCTGGTGCCTTGAAAAACACAACATATCAGCGTTGGTTTAAAAAATTTAAGAACGATGATTTTAGTCTTTTCGACTTTATAAAATCTGGTAGACCTGTTGAATTTGATAAGGATTTGTGGTTGACTGTAACTGAAGCCGATTCCAAATAAACTATTCAGGAATTAACCACAAAGCTTAGAACTTCATAGTCCACAATACACGGTGTTTAAAACAACAAGATGCACAGAGAAGGAATGTGAGTGCCATATCAACTTTCAATTGAAAACAAATTTAACATGTGTTAAACTATTACACTTTTATCCAGATTTGGCAGATATTCGTTTATTCGACAAATTGTTACTGGAGTTAGATGAAAGTGGATTCTATACAGCAATGGTGGCTCGCGAGAGAGAGCGTTGGGGCGCCGTCTCTCCAGCATTTATCACAGTAAATAATTTTTTAGAGCAAAACACCATATTTTATTTCGGTTGTTTCTTTCCTTTAACTCATTTTAAGATATTACTAAAAATTAAAATCTCCAAATGTAGAAGAACGTCTATCGACCCTTCACAGCAAATAATGCGGGTAAAAATTTAATCCTCTAGCCACAATTTTTACATCGTTGGTCGAACGTTTACCTCCAGCGACCGTACGCCACGTCATCTTTTCTCGTCGTTGGCGTTACATGTTTTGTTGGTTGCCAGAATTCGGTGGTTTAATTGCTTTCTAAAACATGAGATTTGGACGTAGATTCCATGCGACCGAGCGTATCGGTAATTACTTTTAAACGCCGATTTGACGGGTACGAAGCGTTTGATATGTCTCGCGTCGCGTATTTCGTTCGCTTCGCGAATACTTGTTTTGAATTTGATTTTGCTACGTGTGTACACACTAAGTAGTACTTTTAAAATAAAAATAATCAACTTTTAATTGCAAACATGGTGTTTGATTTAAAACAGTTAATAATAACTAATTTAAGTTTTTTTTAAACTTTTTCGAATTTTCTCTATTGATTTGCAGTTACAATAAAATGTTTGAATGATTTACTCTTCGGAAAACGGTAAGTACCCACTTATTCATTCCTTTAGATGCGCAACAAGCAACAACAAATCCTCCAATGTCTTTGTAAGTAGTAACAATACAATATTTTAATGTTTTCCTGGTTCACCTCCTGCATAGGGTTTCAATAACACGAAAAGTAAAAAGGACGAAGAGGAAAGCAAAAAAATCGCCAGCAGCACTATTTTCTTCTACACCCTCCCACTTTAAAAATCCACGAGCCGCCACTGCTATACAGCAATCTACATAAGAAAGAATAATGGTCAACACCAGGATAACCGCCAAAATCAGGTCTTCTCCTTAAAAAGTGGAAAATAAAAGAAATAAGTCGCTATGCGGTTCTGAATCTTAATGAAACCATAACTGCTGAATATTATTGTGCTCAGCTTGACAGACTAAGCATGACCTTGATTTAAAAAAGGTCCATGACTGATTAATCCAAAGGGTGGTATTCTGCAGCATAGCAAGTTTCTCACCAACTAGCATAGCATTTCTCACCAACCATTATTCTCCTGATGTTGCACCGTTAGATTACCATCTTTTCAGATATAATAGAAAAAAAATTTCCTAGGAAAAAAATCCTCCGCCAACTATCAAAACTGCACTTGGAGATTATTTTAGTTCAAAATCACTCTAATTTTACAAAAAGGGGATATAAAGTTTGTCAGAGAAATGGACGAAGATTGTCAGTAACGAAGAAGATTTTATTGCAAATTAAAACTGTACTAGCTTTTAAATAAAATATAATGTTGCAATCAAAAAAAGACATTACACATGGATATCAATCCATAACGTTTAGAATTTTGTTCAATCCTCGTTTTGTTTAAACTGATCGATTTTAATTATGCCTGAGATATATCCTTTAATTGTTCACCAAATCTGAAATTTTCTATAACTTTTTGGTATGTTACTGGAATTTTTGCATGAATTGCAACTTGAACGATTTGATTCATTTATTGCTGTTATAATCCATAAACTGAATAAGAACTTAAAAAAACTCTACAAAAACATCTAACGGTATTAAATCGTATCAACTTGGAGGCCAATTGAAATCACAACATTCTGTCCATAAAAAGTTGCTCCACATTGTTTTGTGCTGATCAGCATTCATAGTAACCGCATTTCCAGCGTCATCGTCGAAGAAAAATAATTAATAATTCTATTTAGCGGAAATGTACACCAGTGACTTTTTCTTGCCATGGAGATTTTTCATGAATAACAAAAGGATTTCATTATTATATAACAGGTATGGCGGTTAATAATTCTTAATTTTTTCTTAAAAAAAACACGTTTAATTTGGGAGAAAGGAAAAAAATGGTTTATTTAAAGTATGCGTAATTGCTAGCTGCACATTTTTCTCGCCTATCTGGCAATTTGTGGATGCCCTACCAGAAAAACCGTGCATCTTTTAAGGTGGTCCAGTCATCACGCCATTTTTCGACATCTCCGTAATTGTTGAAGTGTTTCATGGAAAGTGCATGAGACATCATTGAAAACAAGTCCCTTCTGATCCCATCAAATGCACAGCATTGTCTTCTTTCCAGAGCGATTCGGTCATGTGGTCGATGTTAATGGTTGTCCTGTGTCAACCCATAATTTTCGTTTTGGTGCGTTTTGGATTCTCGAAATATATTAATTTTTCGTCTTCACTCACGATCCGATTCAAAAAGTCTTTCTTTTATGCCGAGCAAACAAAACTTCGCAATACCGTTTTTCGCTGTCTGTCGTTTAGCTGATGCAAGCGATCACAAGTAATCATGCAGACGATCACAACTGGTTCTACGACCAACATTTAACCTCTCTGCCATTTGTTGTTGAGTTTGCATATCGTCTTCTTCCAACAATGCTTGAAGTTCGGCAGCTTCTTCAAGTTTTTTTGGTTGACCTGGGCGTTCTTTGTCTTTCAAGTCGAAATCATCACTTTTGAATCGTCTAAACTAATGTCCAAAAGCGTCTTGCATTGGGTCTTACACTCGTGTTTATCTTTTGATTGAACAAGAAAAACAACACGTGCCACAAATGCTCTTTGTTTGGCTCGAAACTCGACATCTTTACCACAGCAAAAAAATATGACGCTGAAACTGGAAATCGATTAAACATCAATGGCGTTTTCAGGGGTACTGTCGCAGCAACAAAATGACATAAGAGATTAGACTCTGAACCGACCCTTGTTCCCAGCGCCATTTCTTAAACACATTAATAATTATTAACCGCCACACGTGGTACGTTCTTGCTTATTAACGAATGCATATATTATGAAATCAGCTACATCACTAGACATAATTTTGCTTGAAAAATATGGATCTGTTATTCGTTATTCAATCATCCAGCTAACCAAATTACGATGTTTTTAAATAGTTTATTTATTTTAATTTCTGGCCTAATTGAAATGTTGTACACGTGTAAATACAAATCTTTATGAAAAATTTGTGAACGATCTGAAAATGATATTTTCGAATCATTTTCTTCATTTTGTGTTACACTTTTTTTCATTACATTTTTTGGTCTTTCTCTTTATTTCTTATCACTGAGACAAGTAGTTTGTTTTATTTTTTTTCACTAATTTTTGAACCTAAGATTGATTTAACCGATGATTTACACTAAAAAAGTCACGAAATTTGCAATGGGGTGTTTTTCAAGATAATTTTCATAATAAGAATAAATAATGTAAAGCGTTGCTGCATGTATATCTAGACATAGTTAAAATTGCAATGTATTCTACTTAAAGAGCACGGCTTATGTCTTTTGAAAACACAGTATATTAACATTATACAGCGATAACATCTATCATATTTAGATGATCCTTTATAACACAATTTATACTTACTTGAAAAGGAAGTGAATGAGGAACTACAACTTCTCCATTTACAATGTTTAGACTCTCATGGCCATATGTTTCGATCTACAAAAAGTTTGAATTATAATAATAAATAAAACAAAAAGTTCACTACATTGAGTTAAACTATTGAGTTGGTACAAAATTTCCGTTTTGCCACTACACACATCCCGTTTTTACCACTAGACCGCATTGCATCGCAAAACCGAAGTATTATCTACTTTATACATTTAAAGTTTTGATGTTATTTCACAGAAGGAATTTCAGCGAGTTTCATTTATTCGGTTATACATTTTAAATTTTGTTAAGTATGAAAAATAACAGAAAATAAGGAGCATTTTCAATATATTTGCTTTTGTATTTCCGAAAAGGCAAGAATGCATCGCAGGCCCCAAAGAAGATATGTGCTGTGTGCGGTGAGGGTGCCGCTAAGGATTCCACGTGTCGTAAGTGGTTCAGAAAGTTGCGTGAAAACAATTTTAACGTGATGCATCACGTTCTGGGCGATCGGTCGAGCCTGATAGCGATGCAATATTGGCTCTAATTGAAAGTGATCGATACAGGACAACTTGAGAGATCAGAGAAATTCATGGAATTAACTAGGCAACAGTGTCGAGACGATTACATCAACTTGAAATGGCTAACTAGGCAAATATGGGTACCGCATGAGTTAGGGGAGAAAAAATTGATAGATCGAATTTTTGCATACGATTCTCATACGATTGAGGCGCAACGAAATCGATGTGTGAAAAGTGGATTGTGTATAATAATGTTAAGCGTAACAGATCATGGTCCGGAGTGCGGAGATGTATCTTCAATCAGCGCAAAAACCAGTTTACATTTGAAGAAGGTTATGCTATGCATTTGGTTTGGATTGGTAAAGCGAGCAATCGATCAAAAGCGGCCTAAATTAGGCAACAGAAAATAAATGCGTTTTATTGAAATAATGCTAGGGCACCTATATGCCTTTGGCTACCTAGGCAAACACACACTTAACACTTGACTGAGATTTTTTGGCTCATCCACTGTATTCTCCCGATCTTGCACCTTCCGACCTATATATATATATATATATATATATATATATATATATATATATATATATATATATATATATATATATATAAAGGGGTTGTTCCTTGATTTATTCTAAGAATATTTTGTGGTATGATGATTTTTAAAAAACCCCTTTGTTTCGAAGATACAGGGTGAACAAAATTTACGACATTAACAACATTTTATTATCAAAAAGTTCATGTAAAATTGCTCAATTTACAATAAATGTTCGAAATGACTTTCTCCATCCTTGATACAAGCATTAACTCTTCTCGTCATTGACTGCAGAACTCTTTCAAACACACCAGGGTCGTTTCTAATTGAGTTACACCCAGCTATTATCCGATTTCGCAAATCACCCAAATTCTCAATGGAGTAGCGTAAACTAATGACTTCAGAATCCCCAGAAGAAATAATCCAGGGGGTTTAAGTCGGGGGATCGAGCAGGCCATGCGTGTGGCCCACTTCGACCAATCCAGCGATGTCCGTATGTTGCTGTTAAATAATCATGAGCAACCAAACTGAAATGTGGTGGTGCACCATCGTGCATAAACCACATTTCATGCCTTGTTACCAATGGTACATCTTCCAGAAACTCAGGCAGCGTTGCTTCCAAAAAGTTGGGATGCACCTCGCCAGTAAGTCTTTGTGATAGAAATACCGGTTCAATTAGATAGTCACCTACAATTCCAATCCAAACATTCAACGAGAACTGATGTTGAAAACTATCTTCACATATCTCATGCGGATTTTCATCTGGCCACACATGGTTATTATGAAAATTCCTTATTGCGTTTCTTGCGAAAGTGGCTTTATCGGTGAAAAGAATTTGTGTCAGGAATAGAGGTATGCGAAGTAAAGTTTGCAATTTCCATTGACATAATGCAATACGTGGAGGAAAATCAACAGGTAGTAGTGCCTGAACGCGTTGAATGTGGTATGGATACAACAAATTGTCCGTAAGAATTTTCCAAACTGTCCAGTGACTCACATTCAAAGTATTTGGTATTTTTCGCGTAGAACTACCAGGCTCTTCCGCTATCATGTCCAGCACAAGGTGTTCCAATTGTACCGTTCTTACAGTTAGTGATCTTCCTGACCCTTCAGTTCGTTATATATATATATATATATATATATATATATATATATATATATATATATATATATATATATATATATATATATATATATATATATATATATATATATATATATATATATACGGAAGAACAATATATAATACCAGATATCCTAGTGGAGGAAGTAACAAATGCTATAGAATTGATGAAGAACGGCAAGGCTCCAGGAAAGGATAGTGTAACTGTCGAAATGCTAAAAGCTGGTGGTCGGACGTTACATAAAACACTGGCAAAATTATACTCAAAATGCCTCAAAGAACAAAAAGTACCTGACTTATGGAAAAATGCAGAAGTGATCCTTTTACATAAAAAAGGAGCACAGGAAGATTTAAAGAACTACCGTCCAATAAGCCTCCTATCAGTGATGTACAAAGTTTTCACTAAGATAATTTCTAAAAGAATATTAAAAAAACTGAATGACGCACAACCAAGAGAACAAGCAGGATTCAGAAGTGGATTCAGTACAATGGATCACATCCAGGTTGTACAGCAGGTCATAGAAAGGCACAACGAATACACCATGCCACTGTGCTTGGCTTTTATCGACTACGAAAAAGCATTTGATTCCATCTCAAAGCATGCGTTAATGGATGCACTGCTTAGCCAAGGTGTAGAGAGAGCCTATGTAAACCTATTAGAATCGATATATGATGGAGCTACAGCCACAATTCACCTTGATGATCTTGAAGTGGGAATTAATATAGAACGAGGTGTACGGCAGGGTGACGCAATATCGCCTATTCTTTTCTCGGCTGGCCTTGAAGAAGTATTCCGTAAACTGGATTGGGAACAGGATGGGGTAAAGATCAATGGTGCAAACTTAAACCATCTTAGATTTGCAGATGATATTATTCTCATTTCACAAGACCCAGAGGAGCTGCAAAGACGCATACAAGAACTACAAAGGGCTGGCGAACCATTTAGCTTGAAAATAAACCTGAAAAAGAGTCAGGTTATGTTCAATAACTTCGCTCAGGACAGAAGAATTTCAGTTTTAGGAAGGGATTTAGAGATTGTGGACAGCTTTGTATATCTTGGGCAGAGGATTTCCATGGAGGGGAATACCGCCCGGGAGGTGGAACGGCGTGTTAAATGTGGCTGGCAGGCATTTGGTAGGCTCAACATAGTGTTTAAGAGCAGACTCCCACTTTGCCTGAAAAGAAAAGTATTCGATCAGTGCGTTCTACCCGTTATGACATACGGAAGTGAAACCTGGACACTCACATCGCAATCAATTCAAAAACTTCGGGTGGCACAGAGGGGAATGGAAAGATGTATGCTTGGCATTACAAGACGAGACAGAAAGTCCTGCGCATGGATCAGGGTACAAACAAAAGTCTGTGACATCATTGGAAGAGTAAAACAGTTGAAATGGAGATGGGCAGGCCATATAGCGAGGCGATGGGACGACAGATGGACCAAGGCAATCCTGGAGTGGATACCGCTTGATCGCAAACGTCCGCGAAGAAGACCGAAAGCACGATGGACTGATGACATCGTTAAGTATATTGGACCCGAGTGGCAGAGGAAAGCCCAGGACCGTGAAGGTTGGAAGCATGCTGAAGAGGCCTTCATCCTGCAGTGGATCGATACGGGCTGATGATGATGATGATGATATATATATATATATATATATATATATATATATATATATATATATATATATATATATATATATATATATATATATAGGGTGATTTCTTACTGTGTCCGAACTTCCGATTGGGATCTCTGTCAAAGGATCTGTGAGTTTGCGCGTAACTCTGTAATCTGCGTCTCAATAGTTTAGCAAATCATCATGGAACGTTTAACATCAGAGTAACGCAAATTGTTGAAATGTATTATCAAAATCAGTGTTGTGTACGGCAAACTTATAGAGCACGTGAAAACTTAGAGCACGGTAAAACTATAGAGCACGGTAAAAATACTGTGGAATTATTTATAACATAATTCACCCCTAACATCTGTTTTTCATAAAATATATTCTTAAGCTAGCCTCTGGACCCTTACTTATTTTAAATGAATTTTCTTCGAATCAAGATTGGAGATTAAAAGAGTGGATGTCTTTTAGTTGATCCTCAATCTTCTCAGATATTTACCCTGTGACTAGCGTAGGATATCCGGTAGCTTTTGTGTTAGGATTTTCTGCCAATGAAGAACTTGAAAACTTGGAGATCTGGGAACTCGGCATTCCCGGTGGATCTGTTTCATTTCAATGAACTAGAATGAGTTGCAAGTCATGCTCAAGGCATTGCCACGCAAATAAATTTAGAGCAAATATGAAATTGATAGATCAGGATTTTTTACTTTTAGAGCCTATTTGCTTGCTCGGGATTAGTTACAAGGCTGGATCTATATGGGTGATTTTCAGTTTCATTTCCCTGTGTGCGAAGTGTATGGCGCACACAGGCGCCAAGACAATTAGGGGCGCCGGATGAAATGTCAGCGCTAATTATTGAAATTATTTTTGTTACACAACAACATATTCGTTATAGTTGAGTATGTTTAATGTTTACGTTTCGGGTTTTGCGTTAAAATTAAAAGAACCGCCGCGCGATGCAGTCGCTACAATAGCCGACTATTTTATCACAAAAGCCGTGGGTGAGTTTATAGATACAACCCGATACGATGCGATGCGAGGGGGGTGGGGTCACCGGTCGATGAAGGTGTTATCGATGAAGGTGTTAAAACTGATTTAAAAAATGCTTTATGCAGTGGTATGTGCTTTTTATATACAAATAAATAAAAGTGTCTGTTTGTAATATCAAAATATCAGCTTTTCACTAAATGCATTATGAAGGAATATGCCGTATGAAGATATAACAAAAACCCATTTTTTAAAAATTTTGTCTGTCTGTTTCTTACACTGTGCTTACACTGGCGGATAGCTGACGTGAAAAGAGTAACCTAGGCTACTTTTATTTTACACAAGTAATCGTTGGTATTATAAGTAGCAACCTGTATTATTTATAATTATAGATACTATTACATGAGTAATATTTAAGTATTTGTTTGTCTATTTGTAATTTAAGATGATGCCACTGAAGTTATGTCTGTGCCTGTGCCCGATACGCCAATGTCACCGCCAAGACATTTATCGTCACCGTCAATACCAACTTTCTCCAAAGATGACCCTGGACTCTGGCCAGAAGTTTTAAACGCTACTTTGATGCAGTATTTTATATAAAATTCGATTAAACAAGTTAAACAGCATAATTGTTCGCGAGCATTAATGTTCCGAGTATTATTATGAAAGGCATTTAGGAAATGGTGAAAAATATCAAATAGAGTGGCTGCTGTATTCAGTGTCCAAAAATGATGTTTATTGCTTCTGTTGCAAGCTATTCGAATCAAAACATGAAAGTATATTCTGCGAGGGAATTAGAGATTGGCAACATTTAGCTTTGTATTGCAGCAGACATGAGAAAAGTTTTGCTCATTTCAGTAATTATAAAAAATGGACAGATTTGTGTCAGTCTCTTAAAAATAAAACCACTATTGATAGTATTTAGCAAAAACTTTTAGAAGTTGAAAAGCAGCGCTGGTACGATGTAATTAAAAGAATAATATATGTGGTCCAATTTTTCAGTACACAAAATATGGCTTTTAGTGGCCAAAGCCATAAATTATACGACCGTAACAATGGTAGTTTTCTAAAATGTATCGAAATGCTGGGAAAATTCGATTCTTCAATGACTGAATATATATGGCGCGTAACGAACGACGAAACGACTTATCTTGGAGATAAAATTCAAAACGAAATAATTTATATACTCAGTAACCAAATTCAAAATTTTATTTTGAATTTATGTCGAATTAATAAATATTTTTCAATAATACTGGATTGTACTCCGGACGTTTCACACGTAGAGCAAATTAGAATCATTATAAGATTTGTCAATTTTAACACAGAAACTAGAAAGTTGGAAATAAGAAAGCATTTTCTAGCTTTCTGTCCAATTATCGATACAACTGGCTCTGGCTTAACTTCATTTAAAATAGAAGAAACATTAGAGAATGTTTGCTGGATATGAAGGATACATCAAAATGTAAAGGATAATATCGTTTTAAATGGGAGACATAAGGCTGTGAGTGATAAGACGATAACATTTCCGGATATACGATTAGGAATTATTTCATGTTGGTACTTACGCTGGTACTTACCACATTTAACAAAAGTGCAAGAAATATACTGATGTAACCAATTTTGATAAACATTTTAAACGTGTTTATGTGTTTCACCTTATGCTGAACTAAACCGGATTATTACTTCTTTAAGAATAAGTGTTTTTGGCTGATTTTATTTGCTATCAGCTTATGTGTCCTAAAATCCCTATCTAAAATAATATATATATATATATATATATATATATATATATATATATATATATATATATATATATATATATATATAAAATAATATATATATATATATATATATATATATATATATATATATATATATATATATATATATATATATATATAATATGTTCTTCCACATTTTCGATTCTTGTTGCTTTTTTTTTACAAAAATATAGCACACGTAATAGTTAAATTAGTATTATTAGAAAAAAGTCAGCTATTTTGTTAATATCTATACATGTTGTCGCCAACTTCCCGTCGGATGGCGTATGTATGTAGTGTTAGATTTTCTTGGACTACGTCCAATGAGACATCAGTAGATGAGTATCATCACACACCCAACCGTTGGGTTCCACAATCTCATATTGAACACACAACAACCTGCGCCTCCGCCTAAATGAACATTTTTGTTGGTTGGTTGGTATATATATATATATATATATATATATATATATATATATATATATATATATATATATATTTTTATATATATATATATATATATATATATATATATATATATATATATATATATATATATATATATATAAATCTCTGCCCCTTTAGATTAGCCTGCCCAATCTCCATTAGAGAATGTTTGCTGGATATGAAGGATACATCAAAATGTAGAGTAAAGGATAATATCGTTTTAAATGGGAGACATAAGGCTATGAGTGATAAGACGATAACATTTCCGGATACACAATTAGAAATTATTTCATGTTGTTACGCTGATACTTACCACATTTAACAAAAGTAAAAGAAATATACTGATGTAACCAATTTTGATAAACATTTTAAACGTGTTTTATATGTGTTTCACCTTATGCTGAACTAAACCGGATTATTACTTCTTTAAGAATAAGTGTTTTTGACTGATTTTATTTGCTATCAGCTTACGTGTCCTAAAATCCCTATCTAAAATAAAGTTTTGTATGATTCTTAAGTGGATAGATAGCGTGAGAAAATGAACACATGTTTAATTTTCAAATTTTAGATAATTTTAAATCAATCTATAATGAATTGACTATTTTAATTCAATAATACGCAATCTGACTATAGGAAAAGATGACAGATATAATAAATAAGACGTTTTTAATTATAATTTTTATAATTTTATTTTTAACGGACTAGTCCTTCTATAAACTGTACTTTTTAATCTGGTATTGAAAATGATAATAAGAAATAGCAAAATATAAAGAGACAGCATTGTTTTTAACAATGATGACTAAAGACCGGACTTTATATAAAAGATAAGTGAATAAATCGTTTCAAGCAATGGCATAATGATCATTACTTCCATTTATTAAATTATCTATATCCCAAAATGTTTATAAATTCAATTCAATTATTTTTGTGAGTACATTGGATTGATTCTTTTTTTTATGTTGTTGTACTTGTTGTTTTTTAAGTTTAAAAAAGCACCAGTACAGTTAATTCATCTTTCTATAGAACGAGTCAATAGTGTACGACCTATGACTAAGCACACTGATAGGTAGATACCGGAAGTTAATGCTTGTGGGCCGAGATTGATGTTTTTAAAAACTGGGTGGTTTTTAAAATATGTGTTTTATTTAACACTGATGTTCGAGTTTAATACTGTTTAACATTCTACAACAATTGACTTCGTATTTAGAGATACAAATATTTATATAAAATAAAGTGCTGAATTGTCAAGAAAACATTTGTTCTAGAACTTTTTGATTGTGAGAACAACTCTGCATGACTAAATATATTGACGTTGCTGTTCCTTGGTGCAGGTGGTTGTAATTGATACATTTGTTCAAGTTGTGTTTGCGAATCTTTCATGCAGGTGGCTGTAACTGATAAGATGATTTATACTACGTCGCAATATGTGGCATGTAACTCGGACTTGTTATAAAAGATTAAGTGAATAAATCGTTTCATGCAAAGGCGTGCGACATCACTTCAATTTATGAAAATATCTATATCGCCAAACTGCTTATAAATTCATTTCAATTATTGTTTGTTGGATTGGATTGGATCATTTTGTTTTTTTAGAATGACTTTTGAACGAGTCATGTATGACTAACTAGTATATGACTACGACTAAACACATTAATAAGCTGTGACCTTGCCCGAGCTGGACCAAAAATCCGTTTCCTAATGATCACCAATGTTTGGCCTTCGCAGATGATTTTAATACTATTGTGTGAACGTACTTTCGAAAATTTAACCAACGACTCTTTACATTTGTTTGAACAAATAGTTTTATTATAACATGTAATATACCGTTTTTCGCGGGAAACATGGTCCATTTTAATTGTCTTAACAATGGCAACGTCGTGTTTATTTCGATCGAACCGCTTCATCGTCTTGTTTATTTGGATGCATTGGAATGCATTTTTTTGTTGCATTGACTCCTTAAGGCATTATTTGAAAATATAAAAGGTATACAACTTTTCCTACATATGGATTTCCGCCGTTTTCCTATAGATGGCATTAGCGGTAGTCGTCGAAATAAATACATCATAGACGGCATTCAATACCTTGGGGCATCTTGTAAACATAACCCTCATTAGCGGAAGGTGTTAATTTATTTCTTTAATTTGAAGAAGTCTGCGGCTGAGGCTCACCGAATGCTCTCAGACACTTATAGTGAGGCTGCTATGAGTGAAATAACGTGTCGAGAGTGGTTTCAACGTTCAAAGTATTTGAAGATGAATAATTAGAGGCATTGTTTAACGAAGACTCGTGTCAAAGCCAAGAATAGTTGGCAAGATCATTGGGAGTAACTCAACAAGCAATTTCAAAACGCTTCAAAGATCTGACCTAGAGCAAGGATATAGGGTGCCGTACGAGTTGAAACCGACAGACGTTGAACGCCGTTTGTTTGCTTGTGAACAGTTGCTTAAAAGGCAAAAATGGAAGGGATTTCTGCATCGCATTGTGACTGTTGACGAAAAATGGGTTTATTACGATAACCCCAAGCGTCGAAAATCATGGGGAAATCCCGGCCACGTTTCCATTCCGACGCCCAAACCGAATATTCACGGCTCCAAGGTCATGCTCTGTATTTGGTGAGGCCAGCTCGGTGTAGTGTACTATGAGCTGTCAAAACCGTCTGAAACAATCACAGAGGATCGTTATCGAACGTAATTAATGCGTTTGAGCTGAGCATTGAAAGACAAACGGCCGCATTACAGTGAAATACTATAAAGTGATTTTGCAGCATGACAATGCTCGGCCCCATGTTGGGAAAGTGGTCAAAACATACTTGGGAACGTTGAAATTGGAAGTCCTACCCCACCCGCCTTATTCTTCAGAGGCTGCTCCCGCTGACTATTACCTATTACCTCCGATCGAAGGCACACGGCCTGGCTGACCAGCACTTTCGATCTTATGAAGAAGTCAAAAATTGGATCGATTCGTGGATCGCTTCAAAAGATTTTTGATTTTTTCAATGCGGGATTCGAATGCTGCCTGAAAGATGGAAGAAAGTAATGGCCAACAATGGACAATACTTTGAATCATAAATGTATAACTAAAGTCTATTTACCGAAGAAAGACAGTCGACATAAACAATGACCAACGAGTGATCAGCACGTGATATTTTAGCCAGAAACGCTGAGCGCCCCTGCTATTGGTGGGAATCGGTCGAGCCGATTTAAACAACCAATGAAAACCCAGATGATAGGCAGGTTGCCGTTCGACAGAAATACAGGGTTGGCGACAATAACTCATTCACTGCCGTGAGTTTTTTTTAATTTATTGAGTTGCATTCGATTTATTAATAATTGTATTTTGTTTCTATAAAATGTCGGATATGGACACAGCTGATGAAGTTATCGATATTAGCTATACCACGCCAAAAAGAGGACAGTTCTTAGTGCGGTTAGTTTCTTTCTTCAACTAATAGGCTATAGTTTTTTACTAGAACAAAGTTGTATACCTTTTAATATGTTTTTAAGCCATTTATTCCATACGTTTCCGCATAAATTTGTTTTGTTTGATTTGTTACAAAAAAAAAGGAAAACTTACACATTATTGTCGTTTAATGTCAAACTAATTTTCACACTATAACACGTTTTAGACGATTCATGTCACATTAAGAAACACATGATTAATTATTTTATTAAATTAACTGTTCAAAATATCTACCATCCTATTCCAGGTGAAAGAAGCTTCGTCGTTTAATAGAATATTGACCCAAAAATATTTGGATTCCTTTGGTTTTAGCCAATAAACCATTCACAATATTTTTGTATGTGCGAAAAATCAGCGGCAAGAGTGCTTATACCCTTTGTACATGATAAGGGTAGAGTAATTGCTCTTTTAGTGTTCTATATACAACCCAATGGGAAACTCCAACTAGTCGAGCAACTCTGCGAGTACTTGAGGTAGAATCCTCATCAACAAAATGTAAAATTCAATCTTGAAATTTTTTACTTGGGCAAATGTTTCCAGAGTTGGAAGTGGCCTATCGGGATATCGTTGCCCGTAAATACGTCTAGCTCCTTCGGAAGGAGGGCTTCCTCATAAATAAGAAACATATCCTGATATTTGCGTACATGATATATTTTCTTGTTATAAATCGAACTTAAGTGCTCGTACTAACACATTGAAACAATTTTTGTCGCAATTTTGAAATTACAATTTCGTGGCAATATTGCGACGTTGTCACATTCTTCAGCACTTATGTAGGGCATGATTCTTAATTAAAAAAAAAATGTTTCAATACATATTGGTTATTAGATTATTTATAGTTTACTCGTCAAATAATAACAATTAATATTTGCCAAATGTGCTTATTCAATTGGTGATTTAATAGGGAGGGATAACTTAGCTTTATTGATTTAATAACTTGACTTAAATATTTGTTTTCTCGGGAACCCTAAAATGTAAAATATCATCATCATCATCATCAGCCCGTGTCGATCCACTGCAGGATGAAGGCCTCTTCAACATGCTTGTGTCATCAATCCATCCTGCTTTCGGTCCTCTTCGCGGACATTTGCGATCAAGCGGTATCCACTCCATCTGTCATCTCATCGTCTCGCTATATGGCCTGCCCATCTTATATATATATATATATATATATATATATATATATATATATATATATATATATATATATATATATATATATATATATATATATAGGAATTCTATATTATAAATATGTAGGTACATTTGTTATAAAGGTTAAACTTATTTTCGAAAAAATTGTAGTGAAGACATAGACCAAATTGACCATAGACGAAAATTCATCATAGACCAAATCTTGCAACTGTTGTGCGGTTAATACATTTTTTTTGTAATAGTCATCTTAGTAGTCGTTGCCTCGTCGGGGTCATCTAAATTACCTTCGACATCCGATGTATTTTCCAGAATTTCAAGCAGTTCTGATTCTGATAGTTCATGGTCCTGAGAAGCTATAACTTCTCTAACATCACTTGGTTGCAACTCGTCGAAACCATCGTTATAAATTTGGTGTAAGATTCTTACAATGTTTTCAATTTCTGTTGCTTTGTCAAGAACTGCTGACGTATCGGCCACAACCTCTGGCCATAACTTTCTTCGACAGGAATGCAATGTTGATGAACATAACTCATCCACTCCTTTTTTGATAAATTTGACAGGATCTTGTTCCATGCTATTCAGTATATAACTGAAAGTTCCCTTGACATAATATCTTGATCTTAAACACTGCTATTATTCCCTGATCTAATGGTTGTATCAGTGATGTAGTGTTTGAAGGTAAGAAGCAAACTAATATGTTTTGGATCAGCAAACTTTAGGGACTCAGAATGGCTGAGAGCATTATCAATAAGAAGTAAAGCTTTGAATGGCAACGATTTTGAGGCCAAATATTGCCTAATACTGGGTACGAAGCAGCTTAGAAACCAGTCTGTAAATAATGTTGCAGTCACCCAACATTTGCTCTCCAAAAGATCGGTAGATCATTTTTGTTTTTATTTTTTAGAGCACGTGGGTTAAGAGCTTTAAATCCTGGTTACAGCTTTAAATCTTTCGGTTTAAGACACAAATGTTAACAGGCATCCTCTTCCAAAGTAAATCTGTCTCATCGGCGTTAAATACATGTTCTTATTGATAACCATTCCTTTAAAGCAATTGTTTGAATTCAGTCGGACACCAATTAGTCGCCTTGTGATCTGCAGAAGCTGATTTTCCAGTAATTTTTACGTTGTATAGCAAAAAGCGCCTTTTAAAATGTTGAAACCAATCATTACTGGCTTGGAATCTTAGAGTTTCCTCATCTGACTTTAGATTCTCGAAAAGACGCCTAGCTTTTTATCGAATAATTCGGCTGCTAAGAGGCACTCTTCTTTTCGTTTGATGCTCGATCCAAATTTCGAGCTCTCTTTCCATCTTTTCCATCGTTAGAGGTCGCGAGTAAGATCTAACTTTATTGGTTGATACTTGTACCGCACGAAACACTGGCCCGACTGGATTGCTCACTCTTTTTTATTGTTCTTACTGTGAATTAATTCACCGCAACTTCAAACTTTTTCACGGCACTCGCATATGTTTCACCTGCAGCAAGACAGTTTAATAATAAGAGTCATTAGATTTCGCTTCCTTTTAACAAAATCTTAGCCATTCGGCAATTTTGGCCCTTGGCCATCTGTGGATGTCATTAGATTTTAAAATTAAGTCATGTACATATAACTACGTAATTAAACTTATGAAAATGACAAGATTCTCCCTAATCACCAACTTCGTTTGAATAAAGATACATACAAACTATGTAAATGCGTAACCAACGTGCGACATGCGAAAAAGGCAATAAAACAATTTCTGGAAAATTAGAGTAGCTACAAAATTCGATTGATAATTTAGTCTAGGCGATTTTACAAGACAAAACCGCGGTTGACGAGGGATTACTGTATTGAGACATTTATTGATTTATAATATAGACATTTGGAAACAATGTATGAAACAACACGTCCAGTAAACGGCCAGCATGGCTTTGGTAGCATACGCGTATTCTTCTGGCGAAATTTTTAATAATAAATGTGGCAGTATTTCGTTGATACAGCGTTCAATTTTGGCGTAAACCTGAGACTTTAGAAAACCCCACAAAAAAAGTCCATAGGAGTTAAATTGCAAGATCGGCATTCACTTCTTGTTGTCCAATGATCCAATTATTGAACTCTCTTGGGTGTGCATGGTCTGTTGGGAGAAGTTATGTCAATTGGACTTTGTAAGCATGGAGATGCAAATCTTTGGTGAGAATACGGTGAAGAGTGGCTGTTAAATGTCCAAATCTTATGCACGGTGACGAACCGAGAATCCTGGACTATGGGCCACACTCTTACGAACTTCGGTGATGGTTTATTTAAACGACCACTACTAGCTCATGTCGTGTGTTTTACATCAATAACTAAACCACTACTTTCGAATGTTTTGATTATTCTTTTCAAGTTGATAAATTTGAAACATTATTTCTACCGAAAATCGGACTTTACGAATCGTACGAACCATAGTTTCACCATTTTGATAGTAATGTTTAACAATAAGGATGCATTGCTGTATCGTGTAGCGCTTCATGTTTGTCAACTCCTATCTGTCTGTCACAATTCTTCACCTATCGAATCAAAACAGCCAAAATGACACGCAATTCAAATATTGTGCTCTTTTTGTAACACCCTTTATTATATACTGTAGCTAAATCACAAAAGGAGCAGCAAAAATTACGAAAAAACTTGGAGTAGAAAATTGCATAAATTGGATTACATATAAATGAAAAGAAAAGGAAATGGAAAACACGAAATAGAAAACCATATGTATGTATAAACTTGAAAGGAAAGGAATATAAATTTGCGGTTAAACAGTTTTTTAGTGCAGGGTGATCCAAAAAGTTGTTAATGTTTAGTAGCGCTGGAGAAAATTTGATGGCAGGTGTAGAAAGGTGGGGTCGGTTTTAAAAGATAATTCGGTTCAGGGAAATTTAGTCACCATGCAGCGTTACACGGGAGAGGAGAGTTTTGGTGTCAAACTTTTCAATTTGATTTTTAAAAACTTTTTATTTAACACTGTTGGACAATATTAAATGGTTTTTACAATGATAGAGAATACAACACTTATGTTCAAACGTTCTACAACAATTGACTTGAATGTCGAAGTTGGTTATATTTATGTAAAATGGTTTGCTGACTAATCAAAAACAAACGTTCTAGAACGTTTAAGTCGTGAGAATAACACTACGTGGCTAAATATGTTGACGGTGCTGTTCTTGGCTGCAGGTGCTTGTAACTTGATAGGTTTGTTGTGCTAACTTGGCGAATCATCCATGCAGGTGGTTGTAATTGCTATGACGATTGGGCCTACGTTGCATTATGTGGGATGTAACTCCTCCCACCTTAGATGAAACATATCCTATGGTTGTTGCTTCATCCGTCTAGAAGTCGATTTCTTCTACGGGGGCTGCTTGATTGTTGCGCCTTTTCTGGTTAAGCTTCTGAATGCAATATCTATATGTAAAATAGAGTATAATAATTATTAAACATATATACATTAATATGGTCCAGAAGCCGGTTCGGTTTACGTAGATGGTATCGGAGAGCTCGATGAGGTCTTCTCTTTGTTTCTTTAGTTGGTTTTGTATTTCATCATTGGCTTTTAGATTGATTGAATTCAGATTGATTGATGATGGATTGAATATTGATATTTATTCTTTAGCCAATGTCCAGTTTAGCTTTGGTAAATTGATTGGTTGGTATGACAGGTAACTCGGTTTATAGGTTTCTAGTTTGATTGAACCTATATGGATTTTGCAATTGGGTTGCACTTCTATAAGGTATAAGGGTAGAGGGTAGTTATTTTCAGTGTTTTCACACATCACTTTGGATAGTGTTTCTTCAGGAAGGGTACCTATCCATTGGTTTTCCATGATTCTTGTTACTTGTACATCGTAGATTTTTATGTTAAAGGGGTGGCAGAATGTAATGTTTTTCTGATGATTTAATAATTGCACGGCACAAGGGTTCACTTTTTCTAGTGGCTTACTTAAGGCATTTTTACACAAAAACTGTTTTGTTAAAGTTTCTTCACATGTCTTATCCTGGTAGGAATATTTCTTACTGCTGAGTGCTAGGTAAGATTTTAAAGGGATGTTAACCAGGAAGGTTCCATTATTGGGAATTGGTAAAGGGTAGAGGCGATAATATTGATATATTTCAGGCTCTACTAATGGAAGTTCTAATATAAATGTTATTTCGTATTCTTTTGAGAAACTTTTAATTTCAATTATTTTTTCAAGTTCGAGGATATTCTGCAATTCACTGGGTAAGGGTAGTTTATCCATGTTTAAATGTTTTTCTAGATATTTTACTTCTGATAGTAATTCGTTAGGGTTTACGATTGAATTATGTAATACATTGATTTTAGAAAACGTAATTGCTGTTTCGATATTGCTAACCAAGTTATATATTGATTGATATAACATTGTAATTTGTGTTATTGTGGTGTGAATTTGCATATATTGATGATCGTTTGTTTCATGAATAGTGATTGTTTTAATTGTTTCTTCGATATGTGAAATTCGAATTTTTAATATTTGTTGATTATGTGTTAAGTTAGCCATTGTATTTTTTATATTTTCAGAGATTTTGCCTAATAAGGTCATATGGTCAATTAGACTTATTTTGAGTTTATTTTGATTTCCTTGTAGTGCTTTTATTTTATTATCTATTAATTCTGCATCATTTTGATCTAAGTTTCCTGTGATACACTTAATGAGTGATCCCAAGGGGTTAAATAATCCTCTTTTATTTGTTTTTGTTGTTTTATAAGGGATTATTTGGTTTACCGATTCGTTCTTCGAGAGTACGGGTCGATACAAATGTATTGTGATATTCCGAGTTGTAATCGCTATTATTATACAATGCGTTGAGAAGAATTCTTGAGTTGGATTTTAATGATTCGAATTCTGTTATTATTGGATTTAAATCGACGTTTTGGATGAATGTCCAATAGTTTGACACGATTTTAGCAGTACCTTTTTGGATGGGTAGTATTCCTGGGTAGCTATTAAGGTTGTTTATTTTTATTCCGATTCCGACTGTGAGGACAGTACAGGTCCATCTGTAACAACGGGTTTTATTTTAGTTTCGTTGATATGCACAGTCTCTTTCTTTTTTGTTTTTGGACTCTTGATTTCAGTATTTTGGTCAGAATGTAAGGACCTAAGTATTTGTTTTTTGTGTTTAGTGACCTTTGATCATTTTTCTTATAGACTAAAGAGCCTAGTCGTAATTTTGTTTGGTCTTTCTTTTTATTAATTTTATTAATAATGGTCTCTTTGCGCTTTTTGGATTCTTTAGCGACTTGATCGTATAAGATTCTCGTTTTCTCTTTATGATTTTGTAAATATTCCGTATATGCATGGTCAGGAACTAAATTCGTTGGATCTCTAGAGTTTGTATAACCTAATACAAGTTCTTGGGGTGTATAATTTGTACTTGAATGGACGGTATTATTATATGCAATGATGGCATATGACATTAAATTTGTTATTTCGGATTTTAGGTCTGTTTGTCTTAAAATTCTTAGATATTCGATAAGGGTAGAATGTAGACGTTCTACTGGTGAATTTGATTCATGGTGGTGAGGTGTAGTAAAATGAACATTTATATTATGTGTTTTTAAAAGATTTTTTACTACTTCATTTTTAAATTCAAGTCCATTGTCAGATATGATACAATTAGATGTTCCTACGAACGAAAAATATTTTACAAGTTGTTCACAACATGATATAGCGTTTCCGAAATATGGAAGTGCTTGTCCAAGTTTTGAGAATGTATCTAGGAGTGTTAGGAATTTTTCTTTTCCTATCGAGAAGGTGTCAATGTGTATTATTTCAAATGGTCTGCTTGGAGTTTCCGTTAAAATTAGGGGTTGATTTGAAGGTTTTCTGTTATATTTTGACCTCTGACAAATTTCACAATTATTGATGTAATTTGTTACGTCTGTTTTTAGGGTTTTCCAATAATAATTTGCTTTTAGAAACTTTTCTGTTTCATCTATTCCACGATGATTTGTTTTTCCTTCGTGCGTATATTGTACATTCGTGCGTGTATTAGTACATTCAATTAATTTGTAGTTTATAAAATGATCAATCATGGTTTGATTAAATATTGGTCTTAATTCTTTTGAAAGAAAATATATAAAGGTTTTCTTTTCTGTTAGATATTCTTTTAAAAAATTCGTTATCTTCTCAATATTGGTTGGTAATGTCGCATATATTATTTTATGGTCTTCAAAGCGTTTATTTTCGATCTTTTGTATGGATCATAAGGAGATTTTTTTACGATTATTTGTTTCTTTTTATTATTTATAATTTCGTCTAATAGCGTAATTCCGGTATAGTTCTCATTTGCATTTGTAGTGTGTATTGTTTGATCTGTTTCTGTTTTGAAAGGGGGTCGAATTTGTATATTCGATATTATTTTAATTTTTGGTTGGTCTTTTGGTTGCCAGTTTTCTAGTTCTTCGATTGTCTTATTTACTTCTTCCGTTGAGATATCATTTGTATTGGGTCATAGTTTTCAAAGAATTCATCTATGTCAGTATTTATATCTCCTGGACAATTTATTATTGATTCTGTTTCTACAGCATTGATTTGGATGCGAGACAGGGCGTCAGCATTTGTATTTTAGCTGCCTTTTTATACATGATTTCGTAATCATATTCTTCTAGTCTCAGTCTCCATCGTACAAGTTTACTATTTGGTTCTTTTAAATTAAAAAGCCAAACGAGAGGGCGATGATCAGTATAAATTTTAAATTTTCTACCATACAAATATGGTCTGAAGTATTTACATGCCCAGACAATGCTTAGTAGTTCTTTTTCTATTGTGGAGTATTTCTGTTCATTTTCGTTTAATGTTCTGGATGCGTAACCTATGGGTTGATCGTTTGGTGGGTTTCCTTGCGAAAGTACGGCTCCAAGTGCAACATTAGAGGCGTCGGTTGTTAATACAAAAGGTTTATCGAAATCTGGGTATTTTAAAATTGGTGCATTAATCAAGAGATTTTTAAGATGATTGAATGCTTCAATAAATGATTTTGAATGATTAACCTTTGCGTTCTTTTTTAAACAGGCTGTTAATGGTTTTGCAATTTTCGCGTAGTTATTGATGAAACGACGGTAGTATCCAGCGAGTCCTAAGAATGATTTTATTTCTTTTTGGGTCTTCGGTAATGGAAAGTCTTTTACAGCGGTTATCTTATCTGGATTTGGTTTAATACCTTCGTTGGTTACTTTGTGTCCTAGATAAGCTACTTCTTTATGTAGAAATTCGCTTTTATTTAACTGAATTTTAAAATTTGATTTTCTTAATCTTTCGAATACTTCTTGTAGTCTTTCGATATGTTCTTGCAATGATGTGGAGAAAATAATTATATCGTCAAGGTAGACTAAACAAGTTTCATTCTGTATTCCTCGTAATACATTATTCATTACCTTTTGAAATGTCGTAGGGGCGTTTTTTAGTCCAAACGGCATACGTTTAAATTCGTAATGTCCAGTGTCTGTTGAGAAGGCTGTTTTCTGTATGTCTGATGGATTCATTTCAACTTGGTGAAATCCATTTGCCATATCGAGGGTCGTAAAATACTGTGATTTGCCCAATTTATCTAATATATCAGATATTTGCGGAAGTGGGAATTTTTGATCGATCGTTTTTTCATTTAATTTTCGATAATCGATCACGATTCTCCATTTGCGTTTGCCAGATGCGTCCATTTTTTTGGGTACTATCCAGATTGGACTGCTCCACCGTGAGTTAGATTCTTGAATTATACCATTGTCTAACATTTTTTTTATCTGTGATTTTACTTCTGGTTTATGTACATGTGGATATCTGTATGTTTTGGTGAAAATCGGGGTTTCATCCGTTAGTTTTATTTCGTGTTTAATCTGATTTGTGAACGTTAACGGGGTATTTTCACAAAAGAATATGTCTCTATACTTGTAACATAGTACTCTAATGGCTTTATACTCTTCTGTGTTACAATGTTTCAATCTTAAATTCTTAAGATTTCCTTTTTGAAGATTATCTATATGTTGCGTATAATCTGCGTCTGTATCCATATATTCGAAGAAAATCATTTCCGATTCTTTGATTAATTCAACAGAAATTGGTTCTGTTATTTTAATTTTTATTGGGGTTTCTCTTGAATTAGAGATTATCGTTGTCGCGTAATAATCTGAGATTTTTACTATAGATTCAGGTATTTCAGCTTGGTCAAAATTCATGTAATGTATTATTCCTATTCCTTTTTCTTGGTCAACAGGAACTTTCATTATTTGAGATGTTCTTGGTGGTATGACTAATTCGGTATATTTCGGATAAGAGTATGGTTTATTATTTTAATAATTCAAGGGGATAATTGAGGTTTCTGATTCTAAGGTGAAATTTTTTAAATTAATGTTTGCGCAAATATGGGTTAGAAAATCCATTCCTAAAAGGCCATCGAATTGTTGAAAAGGCCATCGAAAATTGGTATTATCATGACTTCGTTATGCATTGAAGTTGCATGAGCTGTTTTTACAGTAAAGAATTCATTAGTTATAAGGTCGGGGAAATAATGATATGCTATTTGAGGGTTAATGAAGCTTTTACCACTACCAGTATCAACTAGAAATGTTGCGTCCATTTCGGGTAAATAGATGATGGGTAAATTTAAAATTGCTGAATTATTTAGAAATATCAACTCTTTTGTTTTGTATTTTGGGTGATTTGAAAATTTTCTGAGGGTTCGATATAGTCTTCATCGGGTGGTTCTTCTTCGTGGTTTTCGTCGTAATATTCGTAATTTTGTTCATCTGTGTATTCTTCTTCAGGTGAATAATTATTTTCTTGTATTTCATTTTCGTTATCCATTGTTTGGTTAAATAATTGATTTGAGGGTTGTCAGATGTTTCCGCTAGATGTGTCCATTGGTTCTGGTCTATTTCCGCGCACGATTGATGAAGTTGCTTGACGTTTTATTCCGTGTGGGGTATTGAAATTATTGAATTGTGGTCTGACAAAATTTGGTTTATTAGGAATATAATTTTGTCTGGTAAAAATTTTTCTAGGGGTTCCAAATTGATTCTGTTGTACATTAGCAGAATAACGTACAGGGTTATTTTGTAAATATGCGTTAGCAGAATAACCTATAGCGGTGTTTTGTTGGTGTGCGTTAGCAGAATAACGTACAGGGGTGTTTTGTTGGTGTGCGTTAGCAGAATAACGTACAGGTTGCTGGATTGGATTATTTCCTGATGTGTTTGGTTTTAAGTTGATGTTACTGCGATTTTTATAATAAATAAAGTTTTCTTCTTCCTCGGCGTAACTCATAGCTTGTTCTAACGATGTCCGATTATTTAATCTTACTACAAGTTGCATATGATAATTTAGACCATTTATAAACGTTCTCAAAACAATGCTTTCATATTCTTTTATTTTTAAAATGTTTAGTTCTCGTTTTTTTCGGGTTTAGTTGTAATAATGTCTTGAACTATGCAATCGATTGATCTTCGATCAGAAAAAGTGTTAACGATAGCATTTTTAATTAGCTCCCAATTGTGAAGTTCAACTCGAGATGCTACTAAATTAGCTGCTCTACCAATCAACTTCCTTAATATGGTATCGAATAAGCAAACATTTATTGGTGCGTTAATATTTTGTCGATCTTGATGATTGTTAAGAAAATTGTCACACGCATTAATGAAAAGGTTTATTTGTTTAGAATTGCCATTAAATTGTGGAATATTCTCTGCCTGGTATCTAATTAAAGCGTAATTCGGTGTTGTCATTTTGGTATTTAATTTTTTGTTTTTTTGAAATGTTTTTGAAAAAATATGTTTTTGAAAATATTGTTATCAGATCAGTATTAAATCGGTATTATTACTAATGTTATTAATTTTTGATAAAAATATACTTAATATTAAAATTAACTAGAATAATTGTATGGAAAGATGGAAATATGAAAAAATTGAAAAAAGAGAAAAGGATGGAGATGTGAAAAAAATGGAAAAAGATTGGATGCACTTACAGTACGTTGATGATTTTCATTCCTTGTGGATTTTGTTGCTTTGTTGCTTTGCTGCGTTGTTTCTTTCTTAGCCTAGGTTCCAATAGGAGTAGCGATTTTTGTCTCTTCCCTGGAGGTGAATTGCTGCGGAGTTGAGCGATGCTTGTCTCTTCTCTCGACGTTCAAACGGTGCCAGGTTGAGCGATGCTTGTCTCTTCCTTGGCTGAGCTGCGTTCTATCACTTGTGGTTCTTTCTCACCGTAAATCGTTGGCACGAAACAGATTATGTGCGATACAATATCTGTTGGCAAGATCCTACCGACTGCACCAGTTTTGGTATCAAACTTTTCAATTTGACTTTTAAAAACTTTTTATTTAACACTGTTGCACAATGTTAAATAGTTTTTACAATGATAGAGAATACAAAACTTATGTTCAAACGTTCTACAACAATTGACTTGAAAGTCGAAGTTGGTTATATTTATATAAAATGGCTTGCTGACTAATCAAACACAAACGTTCTAGAACGTTTAAGTCGTGAGAACAACACTACGTGGCTAAATATGTTGACGGTGCTGTTTTCTTGGCTGCAGGTGGTTGTAACTTGATAGGTTTGTTGTGCTAACTTGGCGAATCATCCATGCAGGTGGTTGTAATTGATATGACGATTCGGCCTACGTTGCATTATGTGGGATGTAACTGGAGCGCTCTTTTTGTTGCGCAAGTAATACCTCAACAACAATTCCGCCACTATTTTCACCTTAAATGTCATGTCAATAATCAAAATTGTCGCTACAATGTCGGCATCCGGAATAACTGGTCCGTTTTTCTTTCGACCACCAAGCCCGCGCAATAATGGTGAATATTCAGCGTTATGTCTACATGCTTCAATCTTTTTTCGCTCCTGCTTTTCAAGGATTCACTCCAGAAAGTTGGTTCACACAAAACGGAGCCACCTGCCACACTTTCAATCTCTCTTTGCCCGTCTTCAGGCGCTTTTTTTCCTAGAAAATTGATGTCTCGAAAAGGAGACATTCAGTACACTCCTCCCCCCAAATGCCGGACCTGAGGAAATGTTAGTTTTATATCTATATAGTAACGGTAGTTTTATTTGTAGAAGTAGTAATATATGCGACAGATAAATAATAATTCGAACTGAAGGCCAGAAAAGCAAAAGGGAGCCAAAAATATGTTATGGGGTTTGAGAATTTCAATGAAATAAAAATATGCATCGAGGAAGACAACTGAAAATTTGTAAGACGGCGATTAGGCTTACAGTAACATATGCCGGTGAGATCTGTGTATTAAAGAAATGAGATGAAGAAATGGTGAAAATGTGGAAAAGAACAATACTAAGAGCGTTCTATGAAGAGAAAAACACAGAAGAGGGTTGACGCAGAATAACAACTAAAGACTTGGAAAAGATTTAGAAAAACCGAGAAACAGGTTATATGGTAATATATTGGAGGATTTGGTAGAAGTCAGGAACTGTAATATAGACAAGAATACTATGGAAATTCAAACGAAAGTTATTAAACATTTATTCTCAATGTCATATAGAAATTTTATAAATAATCTTTAGCCCACATGGCCTGTAGAGCTGTTTAATAATATAAATGAACCCTTGTGAGTCAATAAATAGCTGAAATCAATTACAACAATTTTTGAAGCACTTCTTGTACTCATTTTTTGGATACATCTGCAAATCCAGATTGTAATATACCGGATGGCCGAAATCATATTGAAACATTCTCCTTTCATAGTAAGTGTCAATTTAGGTAATTGCCAGAGGTCGCATAGAACTAAATCAGGCGAAATAGGGTTGATCGAGCATTACAATACTTTTTTAGTCAAGAAATCGACTACAACCTTACGTTCTTGGCAAGAAATCGCGCCCAGCGTATATATCAGTGCCAATGGAGTGAATTAACTGTTAATGATGGAGCAGGCCAACGTCTTCAATGCTGTATTTGTCATCACAAAATGTGGCCAAACACTTTAAAATGTACACAAGTCTCATTGCTTCACTATCGTAAATAGATTCATTCATTTCAAACAATGTCGAAGGTCCTGTCACGTTTTAGGCCAGCATGCATGAAGAAGAGGTACTAGTGCTTTAGAATTTCTGGTAGTAAAAACTTAAATATGACATTACATAATTCCAGTATTTATTCCAAGATGGTGCTGCTAGTTACGCGAAGACCATTTCCATCCATTTTTAACCATTTTCATTAGTTCTTGTAGTTAAAAGCCTTCCAAAAGTTTCCGTCATACTGTGTCCAAGTCTGAAACAAAACTTGGTAGCGCACTGTTGTTCAAAATTGTTGTCACTCAATTTTATAACGCGCTAGAAAAATTCGCCTCTCGAAAGAATTACTACTTACGAATAGTACTACGAATTTGAACTACCTAGAGTTACCAAATGACTGAAATGATGTCAAAATCCTGTTGGAGACGCATTAGATGTTGCAATATCTTCCCTCCAATCAGGAATAAATAAAGTAACTTTTACAGTAAAAAAAAGGCGATTGAATTATCTTTTAACAATTATATTTATTAACAATATTTTATATATTGGTTAATATTTATTTATTTATTTATTAAGGATAATATTTATTTAACTAGGCAGAATTTGTTATGATCCAATCCAAATATGATGTCACACGAGAATAAACAGATGGCCATCCAACAGCACAGCCCAAAACAATTCCAAATGAAACAACACCAATCTACAAAGAATTAAAAATGTGAATAGAAATATTTGTTCTTTTACATTTTACAGATTATAAAATATAACAAATGTGTGTCGATGTACGAAAAAAAATTAAAGTGATATTGTGCAATGTCTGAGTTTTATGCTGTTGTAGCGTTGTTAGCTTTTTTTGCGTTTTATTTTGACAGTATGTAGTTAGAGGCATTCCTGCTACAGAAAAATCAGCTTTCTGTTGATCAGAGAATCAGTTCCGCATATATTCGTCTGAGTCAGATACCAAAAAAATTTGAGTCAACGTTTGGATTGTAATCTCAAAGAAAATTATGTCTTAAAAATGCAATCAAAAGTATACATAAATTCTGGCTTTATTCTGTAGCACTTATCAAACTACCAAGCATGGATCCAGAATTCTTCAATACAGGTTGATCCGAACATGATGATTGCCAGGTGTGCATCCAACAGTATTACTGAATAAAACACAAACATGACGATTTCGTAAAGTTCGCAGCAATTGGGCATTATTGGTGTGTAATGATATAGGGCTGTATTTTAAACCACATAAAATTCAATTAAACCACATAAAATTCAATTAAACCACATAAAATTCAATTAAGAATAAAGTCATCTGATTATCGTTAATGTCGTTATTTTATAAGATGTCTATTACACGTTATTACGTATTTAAAGACATATATAAAGCAGCAGTCCAAACAGTGAGTGGGAGAAGGTGAAATGGAACTAAAAAAAAGCAAAAACCGGTCAATTTGCAGAAAATGTCATGACTACTGTTTTCTAGGATTTTCGTGGTTTCGTGACTCCATACACGTCTCGGGTTGTAACTACAAAACTCCATGACTTTAGTTCCGAAATGCTTCCACATACACCTCATTCGGGAGATTTAGCTACCAGTGATTACTTCCTCTTCCCAATAACTTGATGAAATGATGAAGAGTAACCTCAAACGATGAGATTAAAGCTGAGACAATTGCTTATTTTGAAGAGTTGGTCAAAACACATTATACTGAGGGTCACAAAAATTTGGAAAGTCATTGGTCTAAGTGTATTGAATTGCAAGATGACTACGTTGAAAAATATAAAATCTCAAAAATGTTGTGTTTTCTTTGTCAGACCGAGAACCTTTCGAATGACCCTAGTATAAATATAAAGGATGATTTTTTAGTGTGTTCGAACTTCCGATAGGGGTCGCTGTCAAGTGAACTGTGAGTTTGCGTAATTATCTGTGCCTCAGTAGTTTGGCAAATCATCATGGAACGTTTAACATCAGAACAACGCTTGCACCAATTCCGAACGCATTTCACATTGCTTGATATTGAAACAAAAACAATACAAAAAAACTGTGCGTTTCGAAGAAAATATCGCCGCTGTTGCTGGCAGTGTTGCTGAAGATCCAACTTTATCAATTCGTTACCGTTCGCAGCAAGTTGGGCTTTGTTATTCGACTATGTGGAAAATTTGATCTGGAGGAGATCTGGAACAGGATGGCTCCACATGTACAGCCAACACAACAATCGATTTATTGAGGGAACAATTCGGTGAAAAAATTATTTTGAGGAACGGATCTGTTAATTGGCCTATATATTTTTTTGGGGTTATGTTAAATCTTTGGTCTTTGCCGACAAACCAGCAACTATTGACGCCTTGGAACTCAATATAACTTGGACAATTGGTGATATAAGACCCCAATTGCTTGAAAATGTGGTCAGAAATTGGATTGGTAGAATGCGCTTTGTCAGAAGTAGCCGCGGAGGATATTTGTTCGGAATTGTTTTCAAACAATAATGCAATTTAATGTTATTTCACATAAAATAAATATTTTCAAGGCATTTAATTTGGTTGTTGTTTAATTTGAATTTAAAGTTCGGACGCACTAAAAAAATATTATTTTATAGTATAGAATATATTGAAGAATTTGATGTAGTTTTGTTGTAAAAAATACCTGCAAATTAAAAATTTCATTGTTTTAAGCTATTTATATTGCATTTAACCCGAGGTTTATTTAGTACCTGGGTCCTGTTCAAAACTAATGGTCCGCCAGAATCACCATTGCAGGCTCCTTTTCCGCCTAATCCGGAGAGGCAAATGTGTGTTTGAGTGATAATACCCATGTAGGCTATATTACAGACGTTATTGTCCAGTATATTTGATTCAACCTCTCGTAAAACAGGCGATATTGCATTTGAGCTGTCAGATGTTCGACCCCAGCCGCTTACAAGGCCTCTTTCCCCCACGTATGCAGAATTAGTGTTAGAAGGTAACTGAACTACATTTACGTATTCTGAAATTATATAAGCAAAATTATTACATTTTGACTGAACAAATATATAAACATAATTTTTGGAATCAATCATTTATTCCAGTTCAAAGTTTTCTTACAAATTATTACCATTTCTCCGCTTGCATATGCATCTATAGCTAACTAATCTTAAATGGTAAATATAATTTTTATTCATATATTATTCCGTCATGGCTCTCCATACTAACTATGAAAGAAAGTATGTTGACATAAAAGTTTTTTTTTTTTTGAAAAATCAAAAGCCATTTGTCCCCATTAATTTCCATTTCTTCTTATTGTTTACAGAAACATTTTGCAGTGACCTACATCAGTTCGTTTTCCGATTCGATAGAAAAAATGCAGATTCGAAGTTCAGGATGTTTAAAAACAGTCAAAAATAAATTTAGATTGCTAATTGATTAGATGAAATATTGAGGTATAAGAACAAAAAATAATCAAAAGCAATCAAGGGCTATGACTATCGTTCGAAAAGTTCTCGGCCTAACACAGAGATGATGTAAGTAAGTATACTATGATATTTGGCAAGTTTCATTCGTTAGATGGGGTGCTGCGAAGTGTCAGATATGTGCGTTTAGTTGCTTGTTTGTGACAACCGACTAAAGCCAACCGAGTTCTTCTTCGTTTTAATTGAAGATAATGAATGCTCGGGACGCCTAAAAACCCTCGACAAGCAACAAAATCATCACAAAAAAACACAGTATCATATTAAGGATGTATCGGAAGCAAAAGTACTGAAAAATTAATATTAATAAAACTGTGCAAAATTGGTTCCAAATAGTTTAAGTTATATAATCTGAAAGTTTGGGACGCTTGATAGCTTTTCTTTGTATATTTTTAAAGCTGGGTCCACACCAATAAAATTTTGCGTGTGTGTTCAATTTACTGGAACAATTTGTTTGAATTATCTGATGGAAAACAAATGGTTCGTGTGCGTGCTGTGCGGCGATAATATTTGTGTGTGACTTTGTGTGTCAGAGTGTCTATATTACCGCGCAGGCACACCACATACAACACATGTGTATTGATGTGGACCCAACTTTTACGTGTTTAACTTATTATGTTAGTCAATTTCTATAAGATTACGAATAAAATTACGATAATTTTAAATTGAAATAACTTTTGAGCGGCTTAATCAATCGATTTGAAATTATCACAGTGACTTAAGGATTGAGTAAAGAATATTCTGTCAAATCTTTAAACGTTTTGTAGCATTTTGAGATACCTCCGATACACCCTTAAACTTTAAAATATTTATCATTAACAATTATCAAAAATAAATAATATTTAGAGGTTTCAATTAATATTTAAGTATTATTAAATTCCGTGTTCGTAGTTCTAAAGATTTAAATCATAAATGTTTTTGCCGAAAAGAAAAAATTAAGGTATATTCACTACCAAAAGTTAGATAAAATGTTTTGATATTATTTGTTATTATTAATTTAATTCTAGATTATAGGTGAAATTTGATGTTTCTGTTTTAATTATACATTATTTTCTAGCATTATCTATATTAATTTTCCTTTTCTATGTTCTGTAAAGCAAATATAGTTACGAATTTATGATTTTCAGTACTTTTAAGTCCGATTGTATCTCCGATACATCATTAAATGGTTGACGATACAAATCATCCTGCTGATAAACATCTGGATGGACCGTGTACGATTTCACACGATGTTTTGGTCATATCAGTTTTCCGTTAGATGAATGCTGCTTTAATGAACACTCCTCAAGACTGTTTAGATTTATTTAATTGCAAATAAATGGCTCGCTGAACAAAAATTCACAACTGCTTATTTTATAAAATTATATTAAAAATCGGAAAGTCTTTGGTCTAAATGTATTAAATTGCAATTTGACTTACGTGAAAAAATAAGAAAAAAGTTTATCGAAAGATTTTTTGTCAAAATTTCCAGTTTATTGTATTAAGGTTTGATGTGTTCCTTATATAGTGACAATATTAAAGTAGTATTTAAAATTAATAACAGTTTAGGAAAAATTGCAAAGCAAAACTAAACAAAAAAAAAATAAATCTGAGATATATGAACTATATTGTGGGTCATTTTCAAAAATGAGTATAGAATATAGTATATAGGCAGATCTTTCAAGAAAAGAATAAAACAGAAAATATAAGAAGAAGAAAACATGAAAGAAGTTTTTTTAATCCGAAACATAACTCTAATAATGCCTCACATCTTCTAAATTAAAATCATTACATATACAAAATAAAATAAAAAAACTAAACAATTTGGCAAGTTTAGAAATAAACCGTATAAAAGATCAATTCTTCTATTTTCGGTGTGAAACACTGAACTTAAAGAGATTTATCACAAAACACCGAATCACTTTTTTTAAAGTTTTCAACGCACGTTTCGATAACCATGCTAGTATCATCAGGAGATGATTTAATCTAATTCTAAACCTAAACTACGTTCTATTTATATGAGAACCCTAATTACCTATTAAACTACTAAATAATCTATCATTATTAAACTTGATCCTTTATTATCTTTAAAAATTCTTCTAGACTACCTACGAAGCGTACTACCTACCTAATGAAGCGTGTAAAAAAAGGATTCAAGAAGAAATAAAAAAAGGGGAATAAAAAAGAACAAAAGAAAAGAAAAAAATGTTTCTGAACTTTAAATTAATAATTGAAAAAGTTGACTAAACGGAATAGGTCCTTTTTCCCAGTTCATTATTTTCTTGCATTTTTCTATTTGAATGCTTTCATATGCATCCTAAGACCTATTATTGTTTACACTTTTAACCAGTCTTAAATTACTGTCTATATCGTGTTCGATTGCATGCTGGGCAACACAAGATTTTTCCTTTCTCCCATATCTAATGTGGGCAATATGTTCTTTATATCTCGTTAATATGGATGTTTGTTTGCCTAATATACTTTCGATGACAATTTTGACAGCTAATTTCATAAATCCTCGACTTTTCATGTTGATCTACTACCGTTTTATGCCCAATTAACACGACTTTTTTCAAAATTTTGAAAAAAGTGGACATTAAGGTTATGTACAAACCAGATAATAAATTAAGAGAAGTCCTGGGTAATCCAAAGGATAAAGTAGATATGAAATCATTGAAATAGAAAAATGCAAGAAAATAATGAACCGGGAAAAAGGACCTATTCCATTTGGTCAACTTCTTCAATTATTAATGTAAAGGTCAGAAAACTTCACGTTTCATTTTTTTTTCTTTTCTTTTGTTCTTTTTTTTCCCATTGGTTTCTTTTTTTTTGTTTCCTTACACGTTTCATTAGGTAGGTAGTACGCTTCGGTTAACAATTAGTATTCTCATATAAATATAACGTAGTTTAGATCAATTCTTCTATTGGAACCTTTGGTGTGAAATACTAAACTAGAAGAGATTTACCACTAAACACCAAATCACTGTTTTTTAACTGCTTGACGCACGTTTCGCTAACCATGTTAGCATCATCAGGAGATGATTTAATCTAGATTAAATCAAATAAAAAGATTAAATCATTTCCTGATTATGCTAACATGGTTAGCGAACCGTGCGTCGAGCAGTTAAAAAAAAAGTGATTTGGTGTTTAGTGGTAAATCTCTTTAAGTTTAGTATCGTGTGATGTTTTTGTGTGATGTTTTACTCCTACTTTCGACTTGGATTATCTCAACAACAGTGCATCTATCAACTCACTTCAACTTTTGGCGACGAAGCACCATCTAAAACCACTGTATATCACTGGTTTAGTGAATTCACTCGTGGCCGTCATTCGTTCGCGGACGAATTTAAAGAAGGTTGTCCAAAATCGATTGTTGTGTCAGAAAACATCGATAATGTGCTCGAAGTGATAAAGCAAGATCGTCATGTGACATACCGTGTGGTTGAGCATACACAAGGCTTTACATAAACATTTAGCCGTGAAAAAGCTTTGTGCGCATTGGATTCCGCATAATTTGGCAATCGCTCAAAAAAAGGCTCGTGTCGATTGTTACAAAGAAATGCTCAAAAAATACAATCGTGGTGCTTCAAAAGCCATGTATAACATCTACACAGGTGACGAATCTTGGATCTATGCATATGAGCCTAAAAGTAAAAAGCAGTCGACTGTATGGGGCTACAGTGCCACTAAAGAATCGTAGAACGGTCCACGGGCGTAGCCATGAAATTTAATATCTATATATTCATCGGAAAAATTACGACATATTTATAAAGTTCTTAACTTTAAATGAAATGGTTAAATTAATTTCGTTCCTCTCACGTCACGTCACGTATAATATTAGGTAATATTTGGCTTATTTCGGGGGGCGGGGGGGGGGGGGGGTGAATAATGTTTCTTCCTATTAGTACATTATCTGAAGAAATTCAAGAGTGCCGAAACAAATATATGAACTATTTCTGCTCAAATCAGTCAAAAAAATGAAGACTGTTCCCAAATGAAGATGACTGTAATTTTTTTTTGATCCGTTAATAAGCAACCTTATCCTAACACCCTAAAGGAAGCACAAAAACTTATAGAAGATCAATTCAACCATATATCCTACGAGAGTCGTTCAAAAACTTCCGCCTGATAAAAAAACAATTTTCTTATATTCTTTTTATTTTTAAAAGTAGTCACCGTGTAATTCAATACACGTAGACCAATGACGTTTCAACTTTTAAGTACTGTAATGCGATTTGTCCAACTCTGTAAAATAAATGGTTGGCTCAGCTTTGACCTTATCATTTAAAATCAATCTGTGTGGAAGCACTTCGAAGCATAGATCTTGGTCATGGTCTGGTTTGTAGCAACCACTCTAACGTGAGTGCATCTTTTTGCCAAATGTGGACGTTTAGATGGAATATCACCTTTCAGTTGGTCTAGTAGTGACTGCCTTACCCCGGTGATGGTCTTGCCTTTTGTAGAGTAAGTCTCTATGCACCACACTACGATAACCCCAGAAAACGGCAACTATTACTTTTTGCTGCAGATGGAATCGTTTTCTCATTCTTTGGCATACTTTTACCTGCTTCCACCCGTTGTATGGACTGTTTTGTCTTTGGTTTATAATGTTAAATATTCTTGAGAAGTGTGTATCGAATGCGTCTTTGGCCGATTATTAAACAAACGCGGCATCCATCGAGCGGAAACCTTTTTCATACCCAAAACATCATGTACAATGTCAACAAGTTTGCGTACCTTCAGTCGGTGATTATTTAATGGGACATTGTGGATTTTTGTGACGCTATTATCGTTCATACCGGTTTTTGGACGTCCCGAGCGTTCCAAATCATCATCTTCAATGGATATACGACCACGTTTAAATTCAGCAGTCGATTTAAATGTTGCCATCGAAATTGACGGGAAAGAATCCTTTAAACCGGAATTCTACGCTTTGTGTTTCTGCCAGTATTAAACCCTATAAAACAAAGTACAGTTCCAATTTTTCAAGTTTTTCTCTGTTCTCTCTGTCTTTCAGAAAATGTCAAAATTTGTCTGCTTTACTTGATCGCCACAAACAAGCAACTAAACGCATGAGTCTAACTGAAACTTCATAGGACGCCAATAAATCATACTCATAAGTTTTCCAACGACCCTGGTATAGTGAAACTGATCAAGATGTTTAAGTTTATGTACTAGAAAAATAACTGTGTATATATGACTTTATTTGTTGAGTTTAATTAAAAAGGCTTTTACCGTTTAACTGAACCGGAGGATCAAATCTGACTATAGCGATGTCATGTTGTACAATGCTTCTGTCCCACAGTGGATGGAGTATTACGTTGCTGGTGGTTCTGCTTATTGAATTGTCATTTGCAACTGGTGGCATAGCATGTGCGCCAAAAATTAAAGTAAGACTATTGAAATTCCTAAAAAAATCAATTCATTAGGATTAAAACTATATTAGAGTGATCCATAAGAGCATGTATATATTTTGTAACGTATATTTTTCATGTAAAAAAACAATTTTCTGAAAAAGGATTATTTAATCAATAGACTGCTACCTATTCCATTGCGTTCCGATACCATTTCAAGTTGTCTCGGTCAATTACTGGGTTGATGCTTAATTAGTGGGGGTATTTTTGCGCAAATTGACATTTTGTTTACTGCTTTTCATAAAAATATCCTTCTATATTTAATTGATAAAAATACGTGTCTAAAATTTTATTCACGTTTGTCATATTATGCTCTATCACTTCTACAAAGAATGAAACAGTAATTCCGCAGTCTTAACGAACCATTTGGTAAGGGGACAATCAGCGAGAGACAATATCAGGAATGCCATACCTGCTTCAGTTCAGATGATACAAGCTTGGAGAGCAAATCAGGAAGAGCTCGACCATCGGATTTTGGTATTTTTGCCAGCCGTGGAAGAGGACGAAAGCTTGACAACTCGAATGTTGGTCGAGTGTTTCAATATCGACTAATTCACGGCCGTCCACTGCCTCAAGAAGCAGCAAAGTCCCATATGAGCAAAGCCGACCGGTCCGAATTTTGAACGATTTCCTGCAGAGAAATGAGTAAACGTCATTCCTGAAAAATCTCGTCACTGGAAATGAGCCTTAGATATTCTTCAAAAACGTCAAAAAACGAAGGTTTGTGTTTTTCCTTACTGTTCATGTAAGAAAGCAATGTGGTGCGTTTGGTGGGATAGGAGCAGTATCATCCACTGAGAGATCTTTGCAAACCTCATGGCAACCCGGCAAATGGTTTATGATTTTTTTCAACTTTTTTTTGAAAATGTATTGAATTTTTTTCCAACAGTGGAAAATTCCAGACAAAAATGAGGAAAAACAATTCAAAATCAACAGTGACGTCTATATGGTTCAGCTCGAACGACTTTATGAAGCCATCAGTATTAAAAGACCGCGTAAAAAGAACCATGATGAGGGTCGCGTAGACGAATCCATTGCCAATACGGGATGAAATCTGCTCCCTCATCCTCTTTACATTCCTACCGAAGCTCCCACGTCAACCGTTCCCTGAAAAACTTGGAGGCGGGCAACGTCTACGATTTCAATGAGTTGGTGGCCCATGTCAAAACGTGGATTGCTTCCAAGAACCAGCGCTTTTTTACACGCAGAATAGACCGTCTACCAAGCAAATGGGAAAAAGTTATTGAAGTAGATGGTGCATATGCTTCAGAATAATCATTTAAACATATTTAAAAATGTATCGGATATAAAAAATCGCCGATAATTATGCATCAACCCAATAATGTTGGAGTTCCGTCGATGCAAGAAGTGTGTCAATGAATGAAAGATGAAAATCTGATGGCGCAAGTTCTATAGTGCATACTGGGTGTGGAAAAAATGAGTTGAGTTCTTGTAACTTTTCTTTTTTCGCAGGTTTGGTAGTATGCAGCTGTACTGCGCCAAATCTCGCTTTCTCTTAATTGTTGCATATAATAGAGATACATATCGAATATGTTTAGTTGCGACTAGCTCAAAATTGAGTATGCTTATAATATTCCAGTAAATACTTAGCAACGCCTTCTTGAACAGCCAGATAGACCGCCTGACCACGATTTATCCTACTGCTTATCCGGGGTTTAGCTATTGATTTTTCTTATCGGGATTATTGCAGTATACCCATTTCTTTCATCGCGCGTGATAAAACTGCAAATAACATGTTCATCCTGTAAATTTTAAAATAGTTTTTGGCAAATGCTGATATACTAAATTACGTGGGATGCTTCTCGTCTATATGATGTAAATTTACTTTGCCAAAAGAAACGACATAAATACGACGATAGAGTGAAAAGTCAGATGTTTTTCCGATAGATGGCGGTCGTAATCGCAAAAATAGTTTAATTCTGAAAAGTACCTACATTTCTAGTAACGTTCTATGAATTTCAAGTCGATAAGTGGCTTATTGACCTTCGATGTGGTCGAACCAATACGAGCAACGCTTCACGGTCAGGGCGCTTCATTAAGGCCCCGTTTCTTAGTAGTGACACTAAGGAAATGCTCAACAAAGTCCATGATATCGTGTTGGCCGATCGTGATACTATCAATGATATCGGGTTGGATTATATACTTCTTGAACTAATGCATACGGAACCTGCTACATAAACACTTAGACATGAGAAAGCTATCGGCGTGATGGGTACTGGGTGTGCTCACTGCCAACCAAAAACGTAACACATCAGAAACAAAGGAACAGTCAAAACAGCGGTTTTTAGCCGGCGAGCGTGTTCCGAAGAAGGCGAAGACGCTCCCGTCAACCGCAAATGTCATGGCCATTGTTTTCTGGGATTTGCAAGGCATTATCTTCATCAGCTTTTTGGGAAATGGAAAAACGAGTACATGAATGTATTATGTAATATTATTTGTCAAACGAAGAGTTCAATTATTCTATTGGAACCTTCGGTGTGAAACATGTTTCGCTAACCATGTTAGCATCATCAGGGGATGATTTAATCTAAATCTAAAACTTTAATCTAAGTCTAAAACTAAACTATGTTTATATGATAACCCTACCTAATGAAGCGTGTAAAAACTAAGAACCGTGAAGTTTACTGAAAGTTATATTAATAATTGAAAAAGTTGACTGAACGGAATAGGTCCTTTATCCCGGTTCGTGGTTTTCTTACATTTTTCTATTTGAATGTTTTCATACGCATCCAAAGCCCTATTTGTTATTTACACGTTTAAACAGTTTTAAATTACTAATATCTCTATTGTGGTCATGTTCGATAGCATGTTGGGCAACACAATATTTTTCATTTCTCCTATATCTAATGTGGGCAATGTGTTCTTTATATCTTGTTAATATGGATCCTTTTGTGTGCCCAATATACCATCTATATATATTATATAACAAATTTCGTAAATCCCTGACTTTTGAGATGATTTTATTAAGAACTTAAATACTAAATTCCAAAACATAGTATTCACACATAAACTCGAAAACAACGATACTTTGCTATTTCTGGATGTTTTAGTTAGTAGAAACAATAAAAATAGGTTAGATTTTGATATTTTTAGAAAAAATACCACCACTTCGAGATACGATTCGATTCGAACGATTCGAATTGTAGCTTCCAAAATAAGGTGACTAGTTTAAATTTTATGGTAAATAGCTTAATCAATTTTCCTTTAAACAAAGATAATTATAACAAAGAATTAAAATGAATTAGGGAGGTATCCGAGGTGAACGGTTATAGTAAGAAAATTGTAGATAAATTAATTAGAAAACATAAGTTTAGAAAATTATTGAAAGAATCTTCGACTTTTCAAAAGCATCAGAACAAAAATAAATTCATGGTGATACAAAAGTGTACATTAAGGTTATGTACAAACCATATAATAAATTAAGAGAAGTCCTGGGTAATCTACATGAAAAGTCGGGGATTTACGAAATTAGTTGTCAAGATTGTCATCGAAGGTATATTGGGTAAACAAAAAGACTCACATTAAAGAAATATAAAGAACACATTACTCACATTAGGTATGGGAGAATTAAAAAATCTTGTGTTACCCAACATGCAATCGAACATGACCATTGATACTTGTAATTTAAGACTGGTTAAAAGTGTAAATAACACTAGGGCTTTGGATGCATATGAAAGCATTCAAATAGAAAACTGTAAGAAAATCATTAAAATGAATAAAGGACCTATTCCGTTCAGTCAACTTGTTTAATTTTTAATGTGAGGCTCAGTAAACTTCACGCTTCATGATTTTTACACGTTTCATTAGGTGGGGTTATCATATAAATAGAACATAGTTTCGTTTTATATTTAGATTAAATCATCTCATGATGATGCTAATATGGTTAGCGAAACGTGCGCCGAGAAGTTGAAAAAAGTGATTTAGTGTTTAGTGGTAAATCTCTTCGAATTTAGTGTTTCACCCCGAAAGTTCCAGTAGAAGAATTGATAAAAGAAGAGTTGTCAAAAATGCCCTCAATTGGACAAAAAAATAGTGCTGTTTGACGGCGCAACGGAGAAATTGGTCAATTTGCGCTACAAAATGATGCCACATCCACCCTAGTCTGCACATTTGATGCCCCCAGACTTATTTTTCTTTCTAAAGATGAAGAAAAGCCTGGTTGGAAATAAATGAAGAGATCATCGTCGAAACGGAGGACTATTTTACAGAGTTCGATAAGTCGTACTTTTTGAAAGGCATAAAAAAAGTTGAAAAATCGTTGAGCGAGATATATAGATCTAAAAGGAGACTACACTGAAAAATAAATCAATTTTCAATCAATATGTCATCTAACAAATATATGCCTTTTTACTCTACCCTCGTAAATCAAGTTTGGGTCTGTTATTTATCAAGCAAATTGTCTAAAAAATCAAAATCCTGATCAATAAAATTCTCGACAGGGCTGTTATATTATATGGATTTCATGTTTCGTCTACTTATACTTATACAACTACATTTTATCACAAATCGCAGTTAATTTTTAATCAAAAGATATTTCAAGACATCATCAATGATAATTTTTAAATCTTGAATTTATGAGAGATGGTTGAAGTGATTTCCAAAGCTTCCGTAAACTCCGGTTGCATTAAGGTGAAGACTCACTTATTCTTTAATTGAACTGTCTGGACCATTTTGTGGTGCTAACCAATTGAGGTTAGCTCTTGATCTTCTTCATGTTCAACAAGATGGTTTAATTATTTTGCGCTTCGTTGGTTCTAGTAATCGCGCCAAAGGAATCGATTTAAAACATCAGTTTACAAGTAAATGTTACTTAAGTAACATATACGATGGAAAAAAAACAACTCAAACGAAGTAAAAAAATAAATTCTAATATTTGAACCTTTGGTGAGGAAGTTTAACTCTAAATGACTTTCTACAAAACACTTTTCTTAAAACTTCGTGGAACTGATCTTATTCTATTTTCAGCTCTCTTCTACCATTAGTACTACGAGGTGTGACTATTAAATAACGAGAAAGGCTGATGCTGTAAAACATTTTATTTTGATTTCATACATATTTACTTATTATCACCTTCAATATACACCCCTCCTCTATCCCTACAATGCTCCATGCGAACCTTCTATTGTTCGCAACAGTGCTGGAAGTCTTGCTCCTTCAGAACGCATGCCGCTTTCTCTTTCACAGCTTCAACGGACTCAAATCTTGCTCCTTTTAATGCATATTTCACCTTAAGAAATATATAGAAGTCGCACGGCGCAAGATCCGACGAATAAGGCGGATGGTCTAACACTGGAATGCTGTATTTGGCTAGAAACATCTTGACAGACAATGCGGAATAAACCGGCGTATTGTCTTGGTGGAGAACCCACGACTTGTCCTTCCACAATTTGGGTCGTTTTTTCCTTATTCTTTCACCAAGTTCAGCAAGAACGTGAAGGTAGTAAGGTTGTATTAAGGTAGTAAGGTTATGTAAGGTGTAAGTTTTGATTTGTTCATGCGAGCTTTTTTGGCTCTCGGTGAATTTGGTCTCTTTCAGTACATGGATTGGCGCTTCGTTTCAGGATCATAAATAAAAAAACACAATTCGTCAGATGTTATTATCCTCTCTTATTAGTTTGGGTCATTTTCAATGGCATTCAAAGTGCCAGTACAAACATTTTTGCGAGCTTCTTGTTATACAAACGTGAAAATTTTAGGCATCATTTTGACATACACTTTTGCATGTTAAAATTTTTATGTAAAATTTGCAGTATGCATTCTTTGTCAATTCCTACAGTTTCAGCAATCGCACGATTACTTAACCGACGGCCAGATCGAACCAGATTATCGATTTTTTCGATATTGTCATCCGTTGTTGACGTGGAAGGGCGACCCAGGCGTGGATCATCTTCAGCGTCTTCTAGGCCATCTTGAAAACGCTTAAACCACTCAAAATACGTGCACGCGATGAACATTCATTACCATACACTTCTTTCAATAAATTATAAGTTTTAGTAGCGGTTTTTCCAAGTTTCAAGTGAAATTTCACAACAATTCGTTGCTGTACTGTTAACCTTAACATTTTTCCGGCGAAACAAAAAAAACAATTCTAATGCGAACGAAGGCTACAGTTATACAGATTTGTTTACAGAAGCGAGAGATACTGCATTCAAAAGAGAAGACTTTACGATAAACAGCTGTTGGTCGCGCATGTGTAGTTCTGTAGCAGCGTCAGTCTCGTTATTTAATAGCCACGCCTCGTACAGCAAGCTCATCAGCAAAGGCACACTCTTTTATCCACATCAGCTCTAAATTTATATGTCCCACATGTAATGTGCTTGCAAAGTTGCTTACTCCCTTAATGACCTGGTTAGTGCGCTGGGTTATGTACTCTGCTTTAACTTAAACGATCATTAACTGTGAACTCATCGCAAACCATATAATCTGTTCTAATATGCCCTTTGTATTTCTAACTAATCCTAAATTACTATTATTAATTTTAATTTTTCGTTATAAATCCCTATATTGAGAGAAAAATGCATTTATCCTTATATGATAAAATTCAAACCAACCATCTTATCTCAAAAATGATGATTTGAGTCAAGTAAAAGTATTTGTTTTACGAAAAATAAAGAGCATTGTTTTCAGCTTTACATATGATAGTTATGATTATATGAATTTTTATGAATCAAAAATGCTAAGTATTCTTCTGTAAATTATCAATTTGTTATATGAATTGTACTGAATAATGAACGGAATATAAAATTTTCTTAGTCGCATGTTGAGGAGCTTTTTTCCTGATACTATTCGTCTAATGCATCGTTTCTCAATCTGGGGCTCACGATCTCCAGGGGGGTCGCGTTCAGGAACATGGGGAGTCACATTGTTTTTAAAAAATAAGACCCGTATACGAAACATCCTTTTATTAAAGTATTTGTAATTTAAAAACAAGTGTTAGAAAACTAAATATTATCAGGCACTAACAACTTAAAATAAACTTAAATAAAGTAAAAGCCAAAGTTGTTTAAAATAATAATTTAATGCGACGGTTGATTTTGTTTTTCACTTAAAAGTTTTTCTAGACGTGGATCATTATTGCAAACACACATAAGAAATATTACATAAGAAAATTATTTTTCAGCGATAATACGACGATTTCTATATTTAGTTTTTAATGCCACCATAGATGAGAAACTTTTTTCGCATAAGTAAGAACTAGTGAAGGCGATCAACGTTTTCAAAGCTTGCGTTACTAGGTTTCCATATGCACATCGTCGTACAAGCCAAAACTAGGCTAAATCTAGATCTTTTGTCGCCCGATATTTCAATAAGTTGGTTGTGAGTCTCAGTAGGTAATTCAGCAGCTGCAACATTTTCAACGGATTGAAAACCCATCTTTTCGTCAAGTCATCGTTGTTATCTGGAAAATATTCCATCAACTGAATTTTCAATTCGCGTAAATGCGTTTTCATGTTCTCCAACACGCGATCAATAACATAATTTTCTAAATCCATATTTTTGGTAATATAATCCGAAGTTAAAGAAGGCATCAAAATTGCGATTTTCAAGGCGAATAATCCAAATACCAAGCTTCTTGATGAAGGCATTGATTTTGTCTATTAGTAAAATTTGTCTATTAGTAAAATGTTTTTTTATGGCCTTGTAAACTCGTATTCAAGTCATCCAAATGTGAAAATATATTTCTCAAGTAGGCCAACAGTAATACAATTTCTCCATTTTGAAAAAATTCTGAAAACGAGCTATTTTTATCTGTAAAAAAGATTTTCATGGACATCTCGCAATTCAAAAAGCCTCGTTAGAAATTTTTCTCGCGATAACTACCTGACTTTAGTATGGAAAAGCAGTGAGTCGTATTTGGCACCCATAGCACGGCTTCTGACAGAACATTTTGTAAATTTTCTGGGATCTTTTTTGTAGCAAGCATTTATGTGAAGAAAGCAGTGTGTCCATTCCATATGAGGCATAATGTCTTTTAATTTTACTATCACACCATTGTTCTTCCCCGGTATCGCTTTCGCATCATCAGTACATACCCCAATGCATTTATTAAAGTCCAAGTTTTCGTTTTGTGTTGCATCAATAAAAACTTTAAGAAGCATTCAGTTGCACAACCAGGGATTGATTTGCAAATAGCATATTTTCTTTAATTGATCCCTCGCATTCGTATCGGACAAAACACAAAAATTGCGCGAACTTCGACACGTTCGTTGACTCGTCGAAGTGAATACCAAAAAATTAATTTTATGTAACCTTTTCAATTATTAATCGTGAACATCATTGACCATTTCATTAATACGTCTCGATATTGTGTCATTTGAAAGTGGTATAATATTTAACTTTTTTGCTTTTTCCGGATCTCATCTCATTGGCCATATCAATGGCAGCGGGTAAAATGAGCTTTTCCGCAATCGTGTGGGACTTAGACTCCTTGGCCATTCTTAATGTTAAATTATGGCTTGATTTGTTGACACAATTTGTTAATTTTTCAAAACCTGTATTTTACGCTCGAAAAATGTTAATGGTTTTTGTTTGTAAAGACTGGTGTTTTGTTTCCAGATGCCAGACTAATTTTGAAGGCTTCATGCTTTCCGCGGACAGAACTTGATAATATACAACACATTGAAGCTTGTCATTCAAGGCAATGAATCCATATTTTAAATATGTTTTATTGTACAATCTAGTATTTTTTTTACCATTTCACCAGATATAGAGGCACCCTCTCATTTCATTTTGTTACAAATTTGTCGATTTTATTTAATATTATTAATTTATTTTATTACCTGTTATTAATTTATTGAACGCTAAGTGAGAGAAGAAATCGTAGTATTTAACACTGGATGAGAGTAAATCGTTGTATTTGTGTTCGTAAAAACGTAATTATCAAAGAAACTCTTCGTCTCGTTCCTTTGTTTTTATTACCAAAGCGCATAGCTTGTGCGAATCTGCCTAATGCGCGCTCGGAACGAATGATCCGTCTTGCATGTGCTAGCGGCCCATTTTGCAAGTGCGTGCAAGTGCAGGGCATTCGAATTGGTAAAAGTAATAGAAGAACAAGAGGTTACGCAAGTAAGTCTTGTAGTTCGGTATTTGCGGCTGTGTGAGGTATTTCGGTATAACTGTAACGGCCCATTTAGACATACATTCGTCATTTAATAGAAAGAAAAATAGATGATTCGTTTTTTTTCACGATTCATAAGCGTGTAAACACGCTCGTAGGAGTTTATAAGCCATTTAAAAATAAGAACGATTATTTGTAAATCACGATACTGAAAAAAGGACCAATCGTCGCCGTGTTAACCGGTCGATGTAAAATTTTGATAAACGTCAAATTAACATATTGTAGTGAGGAGGTCGCAAGGTTTTTACTTAACTTTTTAGCTATTTAGTGGGTCGCAACACTAAAAAGGTTGAGAAACGAGTCTAATGAATCTGCCTGGTTTATTAATATTTAGGAAAGTTATAATTTTGGCATTTCTGTATTCAATACATAATTTAATATTTTAGAGAAGACATCTCTGATGATGTTGACTGTTTAGAGAAACGTACTTTGAAAGACATCAAAAAAGCTGTGCACCTGCTAAGTTGTTGTGTAAAAAATTTATAAAATACAAAGAAATTCAATTAACTAATTAACTTCAAACATTAGCTTAAAGATCCCCTGTAAGAAACACCAGACTTTATGGATCACTTTAATAGATTATATTAAAACTTACGAATCGACGCAGTGAGCTGCTGTGAGTACTGTTCGATTATTTAAAAGAGAACCTCCACAAAAACCTCTGCCAGTTGCAAAATTGATATAAATTCCAACCTAAAATAGAAAAGGTTTCAATATGTATGATGCGATGGTGAACTAACATGTCTGAAAATAAAATATGTATATAAAATAAATCAGAAAATCTTAATTTTATGTATATTATATATTGGAGAACTAAATGTATAGAGTATGGAAAATTAATATTATTGGATTCATTTTATAACTTTTGTAAACACCATGACGATATATTAGGTATATCCATAAGTAATATGTTTTTTTTTTCAAATACTATATGAATGGAAAAGCAAAGTGTGGATGAGTTTCAACAAGCATAATAATGCCACAAATGGCATTTAAGTTATCTTTTCTGATACTTTGGAGAGCAGAACATGTCAGCGTAGGTTATGTTAGGTCATGTCAGCGTAAGTTAGGTTAGGTCATGTCAGCGTAGGTTAAAAAAACCATGAACCATGTGATTTGTTAAGTTTGATCAGGATTTGTTCTTGGTTGAAATTAAAGCTGATCCCAAACAAACCATATAGGACTTAGCCACAAAGGTTAAAAATCATGGTCCAAAATACAATGGTATTCAAAACAACTGAACAAAGTGAGCGAAATAAATAAGAAAATATTAATATCTAAAATTTCCACTATATTTAAAATTATGTAAAGGGTGTCTCAGAATGTTTTTGGTTTTTGATAAAAAAAATAAAACAGAATTAATTCAAACTTGTTTAATTGCTGTTAAATTACACAGTAGTTTTTGAATTTTTATTTATGAAAAACAACCATCCGTAAATGCGCACCATTCGCTTGATCGAACTGAAATTTTCAAACACTCATTGGAGCATCGCTCTTGGAATCGCATGGATTTCGTCTGTTATTCTTTGCTTTAAAACAATTAAGTTGGGTGATAATGGGTTGAATTTACTTTTTAAGTAGCCACATAGGAAAAAATCAGCAGGTGTTAAATCTGGACTCCTCGGTGGCAGTGGCCATTCGTGAGTTTGAAATATGGAGGTTCTGCATAGTAGCAGACGATTTATAAAATGCATTTAACAAACGAAAATTTAAAATAAGAGATATAAACTTATCAGATTTAGTAAGCTAGTAAAAAATTCCTACAGTTAAAAGTCACGAAATATATGTAATTTTATATATAATTTTTTTCAGGGGTCTGCAGCTCTGCAGCTCTTTTATACCAACCGCTACTACTCGGTGGCCAGCTGGTGTTCCTTCGGTGACTAATCACTCTTTCAGGGAATTCAGGCAATCGAGTTTTACATTTCTGGAGTCGAAATAGTCCGGATCATATGGCAATAAGGATCGGAATGAACAGTCTGAGCGCGACCACGGTTATCCTTAAAAAAGTAGGGGCCGATAATTCCTTTGCTTAATATGGCAGTCCAAACGCTAACCTTAGGCGAGTGTAATGGTTTCTGGTGCAGTTCCAGCGCATTGTCAGGAGCCCAATATCTGCAATTTTGTTTATTCACGTAGCCTTTGATGTGGAAATTAGATTCATCAGAAAACCATATGTTATTGAAGCTCCTAAAACGATTTTTCATCGTCCTGCAGAATTTGATTCGTTTAGCTGGATCATCGGGTTTCATCTCTTGCACAATAACAATTTTGTAGGGGTGGAAATGTAAATCTTTGCGAATAATGCGATGAATCGTGGATCTATGGAAATGTAGAGAAGCTGCGAGGAGTCGTAGAGACTGTCATGGATCATCTCTAAGAGACTGGCGAACGCGGTCAAACGCTCGCACGTAAAATGCGCGCTGTGCAATGGAGGCAAAATTATTTTCTCTCTAGTAAGTAACGCTGTAATTATGATATTTTGTTTCCCAACTGTTTTTTCTTTCAAGCCATTTTGTTTTAATCCAATGTTCACTTTTAGCATTGCTATCGTACAAACGGTGAAAACATAGAAATTTGGTGTAGCCGATTTGTTGACCCAATAAAAAGTTTACCATTTTTAAATCAACGCATATAATCCACTTATGACCATGGTACTTGAGTTTTGTCAGTGCAAGAGATATGATTTCATACTGCTCCTTTAATTTAGTGGAATGAGCAATGAGAATCGCCCCATGCTTATTACCATTATGTAGCAAAACATATTTCAAACTCCGCTTGGAACTGTCTATAAAAAGTCTCCATTCATTTGGCAGGTAGTTCAAGAAACCCATTTTTGATAAAACACCACCGGCATCATTACAAAAAATTGAATTTTCTGAGCAAAAAAACGGAAGCAGTTTTTTTTTTCGAGTACGGTAACATGTAATTTTAGTACCTGGAGAAGGTAAATTCCTCTCTTTCAGTCTGGATGCCAACAGTTCTGATCTTTTTTTTTGAAAGGTCGAGGTCTTTGATACGGTTACCTAAAGCGTCTTGAGTAAAAAGTAGGTTTTGACGACGTAGCTTCAAAATTATCACTTTCTTCGCTAGTATAAGCTTGTCTATATTCGGATGTACTACATTCTGTATCTAAAAGATCAGAGAGGCCACGAAATGTTGGAACAGCGACGTTTTCTGAACGAGAAACAGGTGTTTTAGCAGATAACAGATCGGGATAGGTAATTTTTTTCAGTTAATACAATGTACCTTGACTAAACAAAAATAACAGTCATTCTAGTGATTTTTTGATTCCCTCCAAATCATAGGCACATCAAACTTCAATTGACTTCTTTTACCATTCATCAATTGTCTTAAATGTTCACTACACATTTTGCAAACATTGTTTGGAATCCATGGTTTTCCAGTTAGAATAAGCGAAATACGCATTTTGCACAACTTCAGATATAGGTTTTCGAAACTTTTTCACCGTATACTCGCCACAACCGTAACAAAAAGTGTTCGGTCGTTTAAACACGTTCGTTTTGACGATGAAATCTTGCAGGTTTTATTTACTATCTTTTTTAATTGAATAAACAAAAAAAAATAAACAAGTTAAATGGGTACTGAGAAGAAAATAGTATCAATGTGAGTAGATTAAAAAGTGTACGTTTAAAATTACGTTTAAATCTCGGTGGCACCATTTTTTTTTTATTTTTAGACCTGTGTAATCTGCTCTGTTACGGGTCGAGGTGCATGGATCTTAGACAGTCGCGGCTCGTGAGGGAGGGATTTTGTTGTAAGATATTATTAAAATTTAAAATCACTAAATGTAGAATAACGTCTGTCGACCCACAATTTTTACATCGTTGGTCGACGTTTACCTCCAAAGACCGTACGCCACATCATCTTTTCTCGTCGTTGGCGTTACATGTTTTGTTGGTTGCCAAAATTCGGGGGGTTTAACTGCTTTCTAAAACATGCGATTTGGATGTAGATTATCGAGCGTATCGGTAATTAGTTTTAAACGCTGATTTGACGGACATGGAGCGTCTGATATGTCTCGCGTCGCGTATTTCGTTCGCTTCGCGAATACTTATTTTGATTTGGGATTTGCTACGTGTGTAAATACTGAGTGGTACTTTTAAAATAATAATAATCAACTTTTAATTGCAAATATGAAGGTGTCTGATTTAAAACAGTTAATAATGACTAATTTAAGTTTGGAGGAGAAAGTTGAATTAAAAACTAACGGTCATCCCACGCCCGTGTTGAATTTGAGTCAAGTTCAAAAATAATGTAAAAATAGGGCAAGTTACAATAAACTGTTTGAATAGTTTACTCTTCGGGAAATGGTAAGTCCCTATTTATTCATTCCTTCATCTGCGCAACATGCAACAACCCATCCTCCAATGTCCTTGTAAGTACTAGCAATACAAAATTTTAATGTTTTCCTGGTTCGCCTCCTGTATAGGGTTTCAATAGCACGAAAAATAAAAAGGAGGAAAGGGAAAGCAAAAAAATCTTCAGCAGCACTATTTTCTTCTACGCCCTCCCACTTTAAAAACCCCCGAGCCGCCATTGATCTTAGGCTATTAAGGCCTTTATTTCCTCGAGCAATGCCGGTCATCCAGGTCAAAATCTCTACCTCTGAACCGACCAAACCACTCTTGCTCCGTGGTCTCTCCAACATAGTCCTCTTCATAAACGGCATAAATCTTGCTTTTTTTTGGACGTTTTTGCCCTTTTTAAAATAAAAAGCATACTGTTGCGTAAATGCAAGCTATCGACCGACGTTTTCAATTTTTTTTTCAATAAATCAACTTGACTAACTGAATACAAATTAAAGGAAATCTGAACGTAAATATTGTAAATACAACAGTAATTAATATTATGTAAATAAACATTACCAATGCAACACAGATTTTTATTTACAAGTGTTAAAAGAGCAACTAATGGAAAACCCCTACGAACTTTCTCGACATCCCGATATGTATGTATTTCACTTATTATAACTAAATGGAGGAAGTATTACCATTCGTAGAGCAAATATTCCTTTCTTTTTGACCACCAAACATAACTATATTTTATCTATTGCTAGTATACTGATGAACTTGTATTAAGTTGCTAGTATATTGATGAAATCAGTTAAGTTGAAGTAATAACTGATGTATTTGTTTCTTTCAATTCAATACACGCTTGTAAGATACTGTTGAACCACTAATAGGTGTAACCTTACACTGTGATGAAGCTCAATAGACGGTTGATACTTTGCACCACAACAACGTCTTAATTTTTTAACAACGTTGTTTTTCCTATTTAGCAACATATGACATCAATCTCCATGTTCAGCGATCTCAAGAGATGTCCTTCTGGATGATAGTTTTCATATGTGAATTTAAAAATAATATTAGAATGAACAAAAGCAAAGGATTGGCTAAAACCATTCGAATTTTTGGTAACTATTTTTTCCGACAATAATCTTTTTCTCTTTTTATATGGTAGTCTCAATCTCAGTAACAATCTCTTTTTATATGGTAGTAAAGATATATTATATTGCTAAGAAATAATCTAATATACGTTTCTTTTTGTAGAGTTTTATTGAATTATGGCAATTTCTATTAATCCATTTTTTAACCATCAGCTCGTAGTCCTGGTCACTATTGGACATAAGCCCCCTTAAGTTTCTCCAAAGACTGAAAAAAATTATTGATTGATTTGTCCGTTACTTTGTGACAGTTCATTTTTTAAAAAAGGAATAAAACAATTTTTTATTTTTTTATCTATCACTTTTATTTTTAAACAAAATTTGTGTGCCTATAGTTTCGTAAAACGGTTTTACATTCTCAAACACTACTTTGGAACTAAGGTTTTACAGCTGTTTATATATTCTATGTACCTAATTTTATACTTTTATTGGGGTTAATTATTTACAATATTTTAAATAGTGGGGAATTTCGAAGATCCGTCTGATCGTTTAATAGCTGTCTAGACGGATCTTTATTATATTTATAAATTTCAATAGCTTATAAAATGTTTAATTTTCTGCCTTTGGGCTCCTCCGCATGTAAAATTTTCAAATTTGCAATCTCGGGAAATATATGTCCGGTATCTATGAAATGGTTCGCAAAATTGGAGTTAAGTTGCAACGAGTGCAGTAGCTGCTATGTTGGACAAACCGGTAGAAATTTTCAGACCAGATACAAAAACATAAATCTGCATATATGTTAAAGAAACAACACTCTAATTTTGCGAACCATTAGATACCGGACATATATTTCCCGAGGTTGCAAATTTGAAAATTTTACATGCGGAGGAGCCCAAAGGCAGAAAATTAAACATTTTATAAGCTATTGAAATTTATAAATATAATAAAGATCCGTCTAGACAGCTATTAAACGATCAGACGGATCTCCGAAATTCCCCACTATTTAAAATATTGTAAAAAATTAACCCCAATAAAAGTATAAAATTAGGTACATAGAATATATAAACAGCTGTAAAACCTTAGTTTTAAAGTAGTGTTTGAGAATGTAAAGTCGTTTTACGAAACTATAGTCACACAAATTTTGTTTAAAAATAAAAGTGATAGATAACAAAGTAAAAAATTGTTTTATTCCTTTTTTAGACTGAAAAAAAGTTTTTTCTCAGTCTTCAGACAAGCACTAAGAATGCCAAGTGTGATCTTGGCGAAACGTCTGCACGTTCCCAACAAACGGGACACAAACGATCGGATGTACTCCCGGACTAATAGTCTAATGTATTCTTCCATCCGCGAAACACTACACTATATATATATATATATATATATATATATATATATATATATATATATATATATATATATATATATATATATATATATATATATATATATATATATATGGCAGAGACGCAGGTTCTTGTGCGTTCCACATGAGATTGTGGAACTCAACGGTCGGGGGTGTATAACTCCTGACTGCTGTTTGTCTAATTGGACGCAGTCCAAAGAAGCAAAAAAAACTCCATATATAATAAGCCATCCGACGAGAAGTCGGCGAAAATATGAGTTGTTTGATTATGGAGAGGGACTCAGTATTCTTGGCGAGAGAGCATAAGTCGGTACCCTGATGAGTCTAACCATCAGCAGACGCAACATGTGCCCTCCAATGTAAGGGATGGGTGGGGCTTCCTCCCGGCCAAGGACGGTCGGGACTTTTGACTACTGTTTGTCTCATTGGATGCAGTCCAAATAAGTAAAAAAACTCCATATATATATATATATATATATATATATATATATATATATATATATATATATATATATATATATATATATATATATATATATATATGATCATGCCCGTGTCGATCCACTGCAGGATGAAGGCCTCTTTAGCATGTTTCCAACTTTCACAGTCTTGGGCTTTCCACTCGGGTTCCATATACTTAACGATGTCATCAGTCAATCGTGCTTTCGGTCTTCTTCGCGGACGTTTGCGATCAAGCGGTATCCACTCCAGGATTGCCTTGGTTCATCTGACGTCCCATCGCCTCGATACACAGCCTGCCCATCTCAATTTCAATTGCTTTACTCTTCCAATGATGTCACACACTTTCGTTTGTTCCCTGATCCATGCACAGGGCTTTCTGCCTCGTCTTGTAATGCCAAGCATACATCTTTCCATTCCCCTCTGTGCTACCCGAAGTTTTTGAACTGATTGCGATGTGAGTGTCCAGGTTTCACTTCCGTATGTCATAAAGGGTAGAACGGACTGATCGAAGACTTTTCTTTTCAGGCAAAGTGGGAATCTGCTCTTAAACACCATGTTGAGCCTGCCAAATGCCTGCCAGCCACATTTAATACGCCGTTCCACCTTCCGGGCGGTATCCCACTCCATTGAATCCTCTGCCCAAGATATATAAAGTGATCCATAATCTCCAAATCCCTTCCTAAAACTGAAATTCTTCTGTCCTCAGCTAATTTATTGAACATAACCTGATTCTTTTTCAGGTTTATCTTTAAGCCAAATTCGCCAGTCCTTTGCAGCTCTTGCATGCAGCTTCTCTGGTCTTGTGAAATGAGAACGATATCATCTGCAAATCTAAGATGGTTTAAGTTTGCACCATTGATCTTTACACCATTCTGTTCCCAATCCAGTTTACGGAATACTCCTTCAAGGCAAGCCGAGAAAAATAATAGGCGATAATGCGTCATCCTGCCGTACACCTCGTTCTACATTAATTCCCACTTCAAGATCAAGGTGAATTGTCGCTGTAGCTCCATCATATATGGATCCTAATAAGTTTACATATGCTTTGTCTACCTCCTGGCTAAGCAGTGCCTCCATTATGGCGTACTCTGAGATGGAGTCAAATGCTTTTTCGTAGTCGATAAAAGCCAAGTACAGTGGCATGGTGTATTCGTTGTGCCTTTCTGTGGCCTGCTGTACAACCTGGATGTGATCCATTGTACTGAATCCACTTCTGAATCCTGTTTGTTCTCTTGGTTGTACGTCATTCAGTTTTGTTAATATTCTTTTAGATATAATCTTGGCGAAAACTTTACTGATAGGAAGCCTATTGGACCGTCGTTCTTTAAATCATCCTGTGCTCCTTTTTTTTATGTAAAATGATCACTTCTGCATTTTTCCATAAGTCAGGTACTTATTGTTCTTTGAGGCATTTTCAGAATAATTTTGCCAGTGTTTTATGTAGCCCTGGAGCCTTGCCGTTTTTCATCGATTCTATAGTATTTTTTACTTCCTCCACTAGGATATCTGGCATTTGTTCTTTCGGGGTATTGTTGTCTTTGATTGGTTCTGATCTTCATATAACTGGGAATACAATTTTCTGACAACCACGTGTGGTTGGCATTCAGAGAGTACGGACGTGTTTCGTGAGCTCTCTTTAAGCCGATTACAGGTAGAAAGGGTAATAGTGGCGCGATACTGACGTCACAGAAAACCGTTAAAAACCGAGGGCCATTCTTCGGCTTCCGAATCCGAGGATTTTACGCTTGTGTCTAAACGCAAGCGTGAATCCACCCCGCCGCCCATTGACGATGAGAACTATCCAGTTCTCTCCGAAAATGAGCTAGCGGGTTCCCAATTTCAGGGAGCCTCGACATCATCCGTCCAGGCTCCCCAAAATTCCCAATCCAAGGACAGCCAGAAACCGGCAAATTCTGCCGGTAAATCTGGTCCTTCGGCCAAAGATAAAAAGGCCCTTGATATCGTACTTCACGATAAATCGGCCTATCTCGAGGTAGTCCGAATTTTAAAAACCCATAATATTGATTTCGGTCATTCGACCACTAAACCCAACGGGATAATATTTCATCCCAAATCTTCCGACGCCTATCGAGCAATGACAAAATTGTTCGATGAGCGTAAATACCCATATCACACTTTTCTAAGCCATAATGAAAGAAATATCAGGGTGTTGATTCGTGGTCTCGCCGAATCAATACCCGATAAAGATATTAAAGCCGAATTGTTCGATTTGGGTTACCATCCGACCCGAGTCGAGCGATTCCATAATAAAGACAAAAAACCAATAGCCATGATTTCTGTCACTATCCCTAATTCCGAAACAAGTATTTACAATATGAAATATCTCCTTGACCAAAGTATTAAGGTTGAAACCCAAAAATCTAGTGGCGAAATTGGGCAGTGCTTTAACTGCCAGCAATTTGGCCACACTGCACGAAAGTGCAGAGCACCCCCCAAATGTATGAAATGCGGTGAGGCTCATGCATCGAAAGATTGCAAAAAGCCCCGCAATACCCCGGGCTTTTGTTGTAATTGTGGCGGTGATCACACCGCCGCTTACAAGAAATGCCCAAAACGCCCCGTTAGAGGTGTTGTGAAGGCTTCTTCCTCACAACACCCAAAAAAGGCTATCTCTCAGCCGAGTAATCCTAAATCCGCGAAAACCACCCCAACCCCCGCACCCACCTTCGTGTGGGGGTCTCAGCGCAATCAGCGCAGTGCTCCGGCACAAATTGACCCCGCCCAGTTTCCCAAAAGCTGTCTGTTCACAGCTGATGGGTCAAATGGTCTCTAGTTTCATGAGTTTATTCCAAACCCAATTCTCTCAATATTTCCAAAATTTCAATGGCTGTTAAATCAGCTACCCTTAAAATTATCTCCTGGAATGCTAATTCGGTGCGTGACAAGAAGGAGGAACTTGTTCACGCACTGACAGAGCACAATATCGACGTCGCCCTTATTCAGGAGACTTTCTTAAAACCCTCCATCCGTTTCAGCGTACCGAATTACAAAGTAATTCGGGACGACAGAATCAATGGCCGAGGTGGCGGCACGTTGATTCTTATCAAAAGTAATCTCCGGCATACAATACTTCTTAAACCAGATCTTGCCAATCTGGAAATAACCTCCATTTCCGTCGAGCTAGCAGACCGACCCCTAATCCTCCATTCCGTGTATCAGCTTGGCAACGTTCCTCCGTTGCGCGCTGATTACACTGCCTTATTTCGAAGTAAAGTCGCCACTATTGCTGGCGGCGACTTCAATGCTCACAACATGCTCTGGGGTTGTCGCAGCACGAATTCTCGTGGTGCGACCCTCGGACGGTTGTTTCTCGCTCGGGTGTATCGTCAATTTTCCTGACGAACCCACCCATTATGACTATCCGGGTCACGCCGGATCTGTCATAGACCTCTTCATTACGAAGGGTGTCCCAAGAGCGATAGCCACGTCGGTTCTGCATGAGCTCGACTCTGACCACCTTCCCGTTATTTTCGAACTAGGTGACGCCCGACTTTTAGGTGCGCCGTTCAAGCCGTCACATTTCGTGACGGATTGGAGGGTTTTCAAGTCCGTGCTTCATTCCACTAATCCAATATCCCGGGTTGCTGACCCGGAGCAGCTCGATCTTGCTGTCGGTAAACTGACTCGACCGTCTGATCAGCAGCGGCTAACTTCCGATCTCCCGACTGACCTGAAAAATCTTCTCCGGGCGAAAAATCGCCTGGTGAAGAAGGCCAGGGCTACCCCCTCTCGAGAGGATAGAAGTCAGGCAAATCGGGCGATCAGAGAAGCCAAAGAGGAGATGAAGTCATACAGAAACGAGAAGTGGGATAACCTGCTTCTCTCTGTTGACACGTCGAATCTGAGGCAGATCTGGCGTCTGTCAAGATCGTTGACGGGGAAGTCCCGTAGGGACATTCCGCCGTTAAGGTCGGATGATGGCAATCGTGCCGTCTCCGATTCGGAGAAGGCCGAGCTGCTGGCGGAGTCTTTTAGACTCCAAATGACGAGTCCGAGGCTGCCCGAGGCTCAGGAAGATCGAGATTGGGCGGTCTCCGATGTTGTTCAAAAACGGATGACCGAAAACCCACGTTTCGACTTCCTGCGGGAATACCTCGTATCTCCAAAGTCAGTTATGGCTATTATACGAAATTTCTCTCCCCGTAAAGCCCCCGGAAGCGATGGCATCACAGCATGCCTGCTCCGAAAATTGCCAAGTAAGCAAATCGCAGAAATCACAAATATTGTGAATTCCATTCTGCGATTGCAATAATTTCCCAAATCATGGAAACACGCTCTTATAGCTGTGATTCCCAAGAAGCGGAACTCCAGTTCGGCTTCTGATTATAGACCCATTAGTCTGATAAATACCCTCTCTAAAATAGCCGAAAAACTCATTCTCTCTGCAGTGAATGACTTTACCGACAGCAGTTTGGTTTACCGAGCAGTTTGGGTTCAGACGAGGACATTCGTCCTTGCAACAGACAGCCAGATTAGCTGGCGAAATTAATCAGGCTTTCAGGTCGGGCAAGCGCCTCGGCGCTGTCTTTTTAGACCTTTCCAAAGCCTTTGATAAAGTATGGAACGAAGGACTTTTTTTAAGTTACTCGAATTAGGTTTCCCGGGGGACCTAACCATGTTAATAAATTCATTTCTAAAAGGTAGATCCTTTCAAGTAAAAATCAAAGATACCCTCTCGACGAGCAAACCTATCGAGTCGGGAGTCCCGCAAGGTTCTCCCCTGTCACCGGCCTTGTTTAACATCTACTTGGCCAAATTTCCCCATTTCCGTGACGTCAGTGTTTCATTCTTTGCGGATGACACTGCTTCAACGTCACGTTTCACTTCGGTTATTCGTAACCGATTGCAACGGCAGCTTAATGCTACCGTTGCCTGGCTTAAATTCTGGCGCCTGCAGGTCAATGCTAAGAAGACCCAGGCGATAATTTTCACCAGAAATCGCTTTCCAGGCGAAGCCAGATTGCTGGTTGACAAAGTGCCAATCCCGTGGCTGCAAAAAGCCACGTATCTAGGTCTCCATTTCGACCACTCTCTCAAATGGTCTAGTCAAATCCAGCTTACAATAAGCAAGGGGCACGGAATCCTCAAACTTCTGTGCCCCTTGATTTGTCGTTCTAGTAAATTATCCCTAAAAGTAAAAATTCTATTGTATAAAGTCATGATAAGATCCATATATTTATACGGTCTTATTACCTATTATAGTTTTTTGCCGCCTACGGCGGTTAAAAAACTTCAAAGGTTCCAGAACAAAACCTTGCGTATGGCACTAAACGCACCTTGGTATGTTCGGAATAACCAAATCATGAGAGAGACCGGTGTACCCCCGGTCTCTGAATTCTATTCCCAAATCTACGCTAAATTCGCCCAAACGGCAAAATTTAGCGAAAACCCTCTAGTCCGGTCTATACCGGACAAATTACCCGGGTAATAGAGCGCAATGTCCCAATTTCCCATACGGACCGCAAGCATAACGGAATCGATAAATCGATTCCCGGCTTGCATAAGACCGCTTCGACGACTTATAATCCTGTTCGTGGTCTGGCAGTCGAAAGATCGTTTCCGATCGATCGGTCTGCTAGACAGAAGACCTGTCAATCTCTGACGGGGAATAAGTAAAATTTTTCATTTTTTTTCATTCGTAATAACCTCAGAAGTTCGCCAGGACTTCATCTAAAATACTATTCTTTCTTATCTATCTTATCTATGCCACTTGCTAGGCAACCTTCTGGGTCAAATAGAGACCCCCATAAATTAGTGCCCATATAGGGTAAAAGCCGACTAGAAACGGGTAAGAGCCTGCGGGCTAACCCAAAAACCTGGCCAAATAAGTCGAAGTCGAAGTCTGACAACCACTTACATTTGCGTATGCACCCTGCATACTGTACCATCATCGCGCATTAAAGCATAAATTTGCTTCAGCTTATTAATTACTATCAAAACGTAGTAATTTTTAGTATTGAACATTGCAGTACCCTACCAGAATGAAAAAAAAAAAATTTATACGATGCTACATCGTAAATTCTATTAAACGGATTATACGGTTAAAAATAACACAGTCTTATTCATTGCAACAGAAATTACGATGTTACTATAGTAATGTAAAAATGTTAGGTTAGTTTCGTATATTTGGATGACAGATAAATATTAAACAAAGTAAGAAGAAAAATGACAGTGTGCATAGTCAAATATAAATCGTAATAAATTATCTACTCGAACGAATTCTCATAAGAAATCTCTTTCGAGAAATCGTACGATAAGACATATGGTGTAAATGAGCCTTTACATTGTATTTTGTAAAAGGCAGCACTGTAATGATTGATATATAAAAAAGAAAAGTTAACAAACAAATATCGAATTAAATTTGGCAATAACATAAGACTTTTTTGTTAATTTTTACGATGCAATATCGTAATATTGTTTTTGTTATTTACTATAGAAATCTATAGTTGGAATTACGATGTTTATATCGTAAAAATTCGTATGTAAATAGTAAATTTTAAAATGTAAAATTATGAAGGTAAAGATATTGAAAGTCTGGTCCTGGATTACGATGTGACTATCGTAATTTTTCGTATAATTTTTTTTCGTGTACCTTATACCATTGTATGCTCGTATTTTCGATAAAACCATTATTTTCAACGATTCAGCACAAGAAACTTCGTCGGAAACAACGTTTGAAGTAAACTCATTGCTCGATACTTTTTCCATTTCAAAAATCACAGAGCGTACTTGAAGTTAACTAACCTAACCAACAACTGCAAACAGACCGATTAACAGATGACGTTAAATCTCTACGCGACAATTAAGTACAATGTTATCAATGTTCGGCAAAAAATCAGGCATTTTACTTATTAATCAGGAGTTTTTTAAATGAACAATTTTCGGTACTTATTTGATAGAATGTATAATAAAAACAATAATTTTATCCACCCTGCATAAAACAGATCATCAGAAATGAAAAAAAAAATTGTTTACTGGGCTAATTGAAAAGTTCGCGGAGCGGAAATGATAAAACAAGTTTATAGTTGAAAAAATGACTTTATTCTTCCGTATATTCTCCCTTAAGGTTAATATATTTTTTCCAGCGGTTCTCCAATTCATTTATTCCACCTCTGAAGTGATTTTATGGAAGTTCATCAAGATATTCATCTACGGCTGCTATAACTTCTTCATTTGATGAAAAACGCTTGTCAGTTAGGAATTTTTTGAGGTTTGGGAACAGATAAAAGTCAGAGGGGGTCAGATCTGGCGAATATGGTAGATGCTTCAATTCGTAATGTTCAATTTGGCCATTGTAAGAACACCTCTGTGAGCCGGTGTGTTGTCTTGATGAAAAATTATTTTTTCTTCGTTAAACCAGGTCTTTTCTCACGAATTTCTGCACCCAATTAATCCAAAAGATTTGAGTAATACTGTTCGGTTATTGTTTTACCGGTTTGAAGGTAATCAATTAACAAAATGCCTTTTGCATCCCAAAACAATTATGCCATAACCTTTTTGATCGATTTTGACCACTTTGGCTGCTTCGTAGTTGAACAACCGGGCTCAATCCACTCTGCGGTTTATTGTCGCAGTTCAGGATCATAGTGGTAAATCCAAATCTCATTCATAGTTACAAAACGACGTTTAAAATCTATTTTATTCTTTCGAAAAAGATCCAAATGTTGGTTAGAAAGTTTTACTCGAAGTCGTTTTTGATCAGAATTTAACAATGCGACACCCATCTTGCATATAGCTTTCTCAAGCCCAATTCCTTTTTCAAAATATGAAAGACCCAATCAGTTGAGATGTCCATGGCCTTAGTAATTTCACTCAAAGTCAATTGTCTGTTATCCATAACTATATCATGTATAGAATTAATTATTTGTTCCGTAGTTGCTCTTATTGGACGTCCTGAATGAGCCTGAATGACCACGTTGAAACTCACCTGCCCACTTACAAACAATTGTTTTTGAAGGAGCAGACTCCCCTAATATATTTACCATTTAACCCTTTTTTACAAAGAATTTAATCACTACACTTTTCAATATTTACCATTTTAAAAAATAACACTGATACGTTTACTTTAAGCTGCTGTTTTTGTACGAATGAATTGAGAGACCGACTTGAAACTTCACATATGTTCATATGGAGGATGATACTTCAAAATGTAGTTTATTAGATTATATAGATGTTGAAGAACTACTGTTCGCAGTGTCGCTCCACGAACCTTTCAATTCGCTCCACGAACTTTTCAGTTAGACTAGTAAAATAAACAAAAACGCATTTCTGATAAACTGGCCCTTTCAGGAACGGGAAAAGAGAAAAATAAGGCCCAGAAGGAAAAAGTGGTAACCACTAAGAGAAGCAGTTGAGAGTGTTGCGAGACAACACGGGGGGTTTTTAAAGCGAAGGTGACATTATAGTTGTTCCTGCGGTGTTAGTCAGCTTTGACCTCCTTCAACTTGCACCTTCAAATGGATCGATCCTCAGCAGCTTGCCAGTTTTTCAGTAGCAGTTCTTCAGCATCTCTTCGTTATTGTCTTGCCATCGTGTCTTTGGTCTACCTCATTTTCTGTTACCCGATTTTCCTGCATTCTCGCCACGTGTCCCACCAAACTGAGTCGCTGAATCCTCACTTAGTCTACGAGGGTTGCTATTTATGTATCCGGAAAAATAAATAAAAACAAATATTTATCATTGTAAATGGGTTTTCAAAATATTCTCCTAGATGATCGATACATTTTTGCATATATTTGAACCAATTTTCATAGCATTTTTTGTTATCTTTTTAGATGTCTTTAAAATATGCATTTTGTACGCATTAACCGCTTCTTCTGGCGTCGAAAATCGCTGACCGCGTAGTTTATTTTTCATGGACGGGAACAAAAATAAATCATTGGGTGTCAAATTAGGACTGTATGTCGGGTCATCCGATCAATTCTATGTTTTGACCGGTCAAATATTGAGTTGTTTGGTCCGGTATGTGAGAGCTCGCGTTGTCATGGTGCAGAATGATCCTGTATCGGTAACTGTTTTTTCTTATTTCTTCCAAGACTTCTGGCAAACAAATGGTTGTGTATCATTCAGAATTGACTGTTCTATGATTCTCTGGTGGCATTGTAGTCACATGCCCATTTATACCAAAAAGACAGGCGATCATTTGCTTCAAAGTGCTTCGAAGTGCTTCTTGCGCGAACAACTTTTGTTAGGTTTGGCTCATTTTGAAAGACCTATACAGTCAACTGCTATTAACTTTCGGGCTGATACGCATAGATCCAAGATTCATCACTTGTGTAGATGTTATACACGGCTTTTGACGCATCACGATTGTCAAATTATGCGGAATCCAACGCGCACAAATCTTTTTCACGGCTAAATGTTCATGTAAAATCTTGTGTATGCTTGTCATATTAATGCCCAGGGATGCCTCAATCTCACGGTATGACGGTATGACGATCTTGCTTTATCAGTTCGCGCACAGTATCGATGTTTTCTGGCATAACAACCGATTTTGGGCGACTTTCTTTAAATTCGTCCGTGAGCGAATGACGGCCACGATTGAATTCACTAAACCAGTGATATACAGTGGTTTTAGACGATGCATCATCACGAAAAGTCGAAGTGAGTTGATGCACTGCCATTGAGATAATCCTCGTTGAAAATCGTAGTAAATCATCACACGAAAATTCGCACAACTGATTTTAGACGACCTTTTTTTAATTCGTCCGTGAACAAACAACAGCCACCATTGAATTCACCAAACCAGTGATATACAGTGGTTTTACATGGTGCTTCATCGTCAAAAGTCGCAGTGAGTTGATCGATGCACTGTTGTTGAGATAACAATAATGTCAAACGTTACAATGTATATGTCAGATAGCGCCTAGCAACACCATTGTTGCCAGTTCCGGATACATACATAGTAACCCTCGTACAATAGCAAGATCTTTGTACAAGTACTTAAGTTCGAAGATGTACTTGTTCTTCCTAATTCCACTGTCATTCACAGTACAAAAAATTCTTCTGAGTACTCTTGTTTCAAATACTGTAAGCATATCCTTTGTTTTTTGGTCCACGTCTCGCAACCATAAGTGAATATTGGCCGAATGCCACGATTGTTCTCGAATTTCAGTTTATCTTCTTTCTTAGGTATCGGGCATATTTACTACCTTCTGCCACCCTGAAGGTATCTGCTCGTTTTTCCTATTCAGTAGATATTAACTGTTAATTGATGAAATGTTTGAGATAATTCTTTACCTCCAAGCTTCAGTAGTTTTGAAGTTATGTTATCTATTCTGGGAGCTTTATTATTTTTAAGTTTCATTAAACTTTCTTCCACCTCCTGCACCGATGGTGCTTGTTTCAATGGCTGAGCTGCATTCATAAATTGTGGCCTATCCTTATGATCTTCTCTAGCGGTTCCGTTTAACAGTGTTTCGAAATATGCCTTCCATCCTCTCCATGTTGGTTAAAATTTCGCCATAGATCCCATTGATTAAAGTCTCTCTCAAGTGAAAGCTTTTTGCTGCTTTAAGCACATTACAGTTTCTCACTTTCTAGATAGAGAGAAATCTCGTTTCTTTAATTATGAATATGTTATCATTCGGCTATCTTCCGAAGATGAATTCTGTTCTTTTCGTTATCAAATATATCAAATAGATCAATTACAGCCCAAAACTGGTTGATGGAAAATCTTGGCAGGAAGAATGGCAGTTTATATGTGTCCATAAAAGAATATTAATTAAATAATTTAATCTTATATTTCCGATTTACTGAACCCGTTTAATTTTTGGTAACTAATTTTTTCGATAATATGGATATGATATTCATTATCAGATTACTGTTAGTCCCTTTATAAGGCAATAAATATATTTCATATTACCAAGAAATAAACCAATATAAATTATTTTTTACATCTAACGAATTACGACAATATTAATTGATTTATTATTTTTTTTTATATTAAAATATGAATAACAAATAAAATAATTGTCACAATTTATCATCTACTGTATTTTCAACGTCAAAAACACGTACAATCATATACACTTTATTTAGATTTTATGAGGGTCGTTTGAAGGTCTAACAAGGAAAACAATATTTTCGCGGTTTTTTTAACATTTTTTTTAACGTAGTCACCTTGAAATTTAATACATTTATACCAAAGACGATTTTTTTAACTAACTTTTTAATTCCCTTGGTATAATGCTACTTGTACAACTCGGCAAAATATGCGGTTGTCTCAATTTTGATCTCATCATCTGAAGTGAATCTTGATCCAGCAAACCATTACTTCTGGTTTGAGAAGAAAAATTAATCCTTAGGAGTCAAAACCGCCGAATACGGTTAATGCGAAAACTCTTCGAATCTTAGTATGCAGGTGAATTATTGTGGTAAAACTGCGTTATTTCTAGTTGTGCTAGTGGTATCTGATATATCAACTCTGATATATCAGGCAACCCTTAAAATTTCTGCGGTCTAAGGTATTTTGCAACTTAACAATTTGTGCTGGGTCTAACTTGGAGGGTGAGCTCTTGTGTAACTGTGCAAAAGAAAAACTTCCTTTCTTCGTAATTATTATTTATTATTATAAGCTAATATATTTCGTAGTGAAATTGTAACTGTTCCATACACAAAGAACTCTTCAAATCCTTTTGGTGTAGTGGATCGGTTCACATTTCTTCTTGTTACCTTTCTCGTAATTATTGGTGAGTTTTCGCCTTCTCAACTATTTTCTTCCATCTTCTTCCATATGCGATCTGTTCTCTCCATCCTTTTGCATTCACTGTTCTTATAGTTTCTTCCACGTGTTGTCTCCATCTGACTATGGGTCGCCCTCTCAGTTAGTTCTGTACTGGTTTCCATGTAGTTATTTCTCTTATTGGTTTATTATATTCTCTTCTCATTATGTGTCCGTATTCTTTCTGCTTTAATTGTTCTCACTATGATTTCCTTTCCCAACAGATTATCAATCTCAAAGTTCGTCAGGATTCTGAATTCGCTGTTACCCACTTTCTTTACTCCCATTATTGTTTTTATTATTTGACTTTTTTGTTTTTATAATTTGTCTTCCTCTTTTGCTGCGAGCGTTATAGTTTCTGCGGCATATGTCACTATTAGTTTTATTATTGTCTTATATATTCCTAGTTTATTCCCTCTGCGCAATCTCTTGTCTTTGAGTAATTTTTTGTTGCTTTGTAATGCTCTATATCACTTCTTCGAATCTATAGCTTCCACAACCTAAATTTCTGAATTTTCTATCATTTTTGCTACAGTAACATTGTTTTCAGCTCGTTTATTTCCAGTCCTTTTTTCTTAGACTTTGCGGTCGATTATTTCAATTATGGGCTTTAGTTCTCTCTGCTCTCTAGGAATTATTGCAAAACTATACGCATATGTCACTATCTGTACTAGGTGTTCATTTAGTGTTCCTACACAGTATGTTGGAAAAATAACGAAACATTTTAAATTAAAAAAGAAAAATTAGTTATTTTGTCAACGTTATTTCTTGATATTCAAAATACATCAATACACCGCAGGGTACGTTCAATCAATGCTAGCATAGATTTTTGATGTAGTTTTTTGGAATCGTCTGAATGTCTCCTTCTTCACGGCTTCTTGGACTTGTCTAGCACTGTCATACAACGTTCCTTTCATGGCCAGTTTGAGTTTCGGGAACAGGAAATAGTCAGACGGAGATGAATCAGGCGAATATAGAGGATATTAAAGCACATATATTTCTTTTTCACCAAAAATTCACGAACAGCTACGGTCCTGTGAAATGCCGCATTACAGTGCAACAAAAACCAACTTCCCGGCGCTCGATAGTCGGTCCCCACTAGAATGATTCACTTCCACAAACGCTCCATAACACACAGATAATATTCACCAGTGACATTTTGACTCTGTGGAACGAATTCCCGAAGTATAGTAAGTACCTTTAGAGTTTTAAAAACAAATCAACATTGTCTCAGTGGCGGCTCGTGGGTTTTTAAAGTGGGAGGGCGTAGAAGAAAATAGTGCTGTTGAAGATTTTTTTTGCTTTCCCCTTTCTCCTTTTTACTTTTCCTGCTATTGAAATCCTTTACAGGAGGTGAATCAGGAAACATTGGATTACAAGGACATTGGAGGATGCGTTGTTGCTTGTTACGCAGATAAAGGAATGAATAAGCATGAACTTACCGTTTCCCGGAGAGTAAACCATTCAAACAGTTGTATTGTAAAAAGTTCGAAAAAAACTTAAGTTAGTTATTATTAACTGTTTTAAATCAGGCACCTTCATGTTTGCAATTAAAACTTGATTATTTTTATTTAAAAAGTACTACTCAGTGTGTACACACGTAGCAAATCCCAAATCAAAACAAGTATTCGCGAGGCGAATGAAATACGCAACGCGAGACATATCAAACGCTCCGGACCCGTCAAATCAGCGTTTAAAACTAATTACCGATACGCTCGGTCACAGATAATCTACGTCCAAATCGCATGTTTTAGAAAGCAGTTAAACCCTCGAATTCTAGCAACCAACAAAACATGTAACGTCAACGACGAGATAAGATGGCGGTGGCGTACGGTCGCTGGAAGTAAACGTCCGTCCAACAATGTAAAAATTGTGGCGAGATGGAATTTTTATCCGCATTATTTGGTGTGATGGGTCGACAGACTTTCTTCTAAACTTGGAGATTTTAATTTTTAATAATATCGTAAAATGAGTTAAAGGAAATAAACTGAACAGAAATAAAATATGGTGTTTTGATCTGAAAAGTTGTTTATTCTTATAAATGCTGAAGGAGCGGCGTTCCAACGCCCTTCCTCACAAGTCACCACTGTACTGTCTTCTCTCGTAACTTCTAGAAATGCAATTTTTTGGATTACAGAGAGCCCAGGGACTTCCACTTAGCACTTTGGCGCTTTTTTTGATGATCGTACATGAAGCACCAAGTCTCATCACTAGTTATAATCGATTCCATGAATGTGCAGTTCCGTCTGGCTGGTCTGGCTGTTTCAATAAGGCCCTCACTATGTTCAACGCGAGAAGTTATTTTCTATATATTGTTTCAACAGATTGTAGTTTTCTTTAAATTTAAAAAGTTGCTTTTTTTTCGACATACTGTGTATATTTTCTATTTTCTTTATTATGTTATTCAGTGCTATTATGAATATATTCCTTCTTGCATGCATATCTTTGCTTCAGATTCATTCATTGTAATTTCTATCAGTCTCCTAATCTTTCTGCGAACTGCGAACTGCGATGTTTTTTAAGTTTACCATGAGTTGTGCTCTATTGATTTTATCGAAAGCCTGCTTAAAATCTACAAAAATTATATGTGCTACCATGTTATGTTCATCAATATTCTCGGTGATTTGTTTTAATATGTGTATGGCATCTACTATCGATCTTCCTTTTCTGAAGCCCCGTTGATAATTTCCTATTCCTTTTTCTGTGTGTTTCTCCAGTCGTTCTTTTATTATGTTTTTAAGTACCTTGTATACCGCATTCAACATTGTAATTCTTCTGCAGTTTTTGCATTGCGTCAAGTCACCCTTCTTTGGTGTCGGTATTATAATGCCTGTTCTCAGTACATCACGTATATATGTGTTCGTCGCGCTATATCCGTAAAATAAGTTGGTAGATTTTTTGATGTAGTTCTTCCCCACCATGTTTAATTAGGCTCTGCGCATATTTGATCACATTCTGCAGCTGTTATATTTTTGAGTTTTTTAATCGCTTGGGCGACCCGTACTCAAGTTCTCAATCATTCTCATGATTGAGAACTCTTCTGATTCGTTTGTCACTTCCTCCCTGTTTTTTTTTCATTGCGCATTTCTTTAACATGTTTTTCCCATAGCTCGTTTTTGATTAATACTGTTGGCTTCTTTGTTTTGCGCTTATTTATATTAGATTAAATCATCTCCTGATGATGCTAACATGGTTAGCGAAACGTGCGTCGAGCAGTTCAAAAAAGTTATTCGGTGTTTCGTGGTAAATCTCTTCAAGTTTACTTATTTATATGTTTAAAGGTTGCATTCATATTTCGCTTTTTGTTTTCTTTTTCAATTTCACTTATTATTTTTCCCATCTAATTATTCGTTTGTCTTTTACATAATTTTGTGTTTATTTTTCTGATTTCTTTATATGTCCTATAATCTTCAGGTTTTCTGGTTCCACGTGTTCCTTGTTTTGTTTCGTTTTCGATCGTATTTTTGCATTCTTTAACGAACCGTTGTTTCTTTCTGTCGTTTTTCCTGTATGGTATCTATGGTATCTTTTGCTGCTTGTATTATGGATCCTTTTATGATTATCCAATCTTCTTCTATGCTGTTGTATTTATTTATTTGATAAATTCTTTCCTTCGTAATATTTCGATGAATTATTTTGAAATATCCGTATCGATTTCCAGCCACCCTTTAACAGTTATTGATGTGTAGTACTTCTTCACCTTTCTTTCTTGTAATTTTCTGTCATTTTCGTGGTGTGGTTCTAAAAGATTACCTATTAAAGATAGGACCATCACCCGGGAGTATTACATTTTACTACCGGGCCAATTGAAGGGTATTCCTCAGGCTAAATGTACACACAATGGCCAAAAAGAAAGTGCTCTTTCGCAAAGTAAATGCACAAAAGTGCTTCCACATGCGCAATATTCGCCAGATTTGGCTCCCAGCTACTACTTCCTCTTCCTTAGCCTGTAGAAATAGCTCGCTGAAGGAAAGAAAATTGGAGACAAATCGCATTATACTTAGGTTATTAAAATTGAAACGTGTTGTTCTAAATGTATTGAATTGCAAAACGACTAGGTTGAAAAGTTATTAAAAAATTCAGTCCACCTGAACAGTCTACTGTCTACTTTAACAGACCACTATCTACTTGTACTTGTACTTTTAAATCATGTGATACTGGACCATTTGATTTCAAGTTAGCAAACGGCAAAAATATTATATTTGGCATGGTGGTAGAAAAAAAAAAGAATTTGTTAATGTACGTGAATTACATTTGTTGATTTTCTACGAATTCGAAAGATAAACCAATCCTTTCCTTTCTCACTTGAAAATTCTGAGAATTTCTTAATATGTTTCTTTGCAAATTACAACTTACAACTAAAAAAATATGCTCAAATTTCCTTGATTCAGCTGAGATTAAAATGTCGTAGAGAAAAAATAACACTAAAGGAACAAAGCATATCTGTCATTTCGGTTCCTCTGTAGATTCGTTATTCTTAAATTATGGATGACTAGAGAAAGTGGCCCTTCAAGGCGCGATCTGAGGTCCAAATCTTTTCTAAATAGTTTCTCAGATTTGTGCTTAAATTGGCAGAACTTATTGGTAACAGTCATTTAATTATTGATAAAGAATATTAATTTAGGTATTCAAAAAATGTTTAAATATCTTTTTACCACACATAAATGTTTACTAACCTGATAATTTCGGGAATGGAGAGCAGATTCAACTCCACCGACTATCCGCGAATTTATATTTTCCTGTTGTAAATGAGGAAACAATCGACGAACATCTTCGTCATTCTCCAAATGCATTGGGGTGGCATTGTTAAAATTATCATTTTCCTGAAAATATAATATTTTCTTATAGTCAGTTCGTATTAATTTATAATTTTACTTACAATTTCTTCGGAGGTTACACGTGAAATAACTAAGAATAGGAAAAATATCACGTTTTTTAGCATTTTGAAAAACAAGTAAGCTGTACTGTGTATGTAATTCTATATATAAAATACAGTTTCAGGTCTTTTTATATAGCAGTTTAATCCAAACTTATTAACGATAAGCCAGTAATGACAATTTTATTATCCTATCTATCTAAATTTCTTAAAGTTAAAATTTGTACAATAGTATAATTTTTTTTATTACTACGTCCCTTCGTTATAGAAACCCAACCTTCTTAATATCAATATTTTGTTATTATATTGGTTCTCGGGTAATTATATAGTGCATATTGAAAAAAAAAATTGAGTATGAGCGCTTCGCCACCTTTGTCAAGCAATATAACTGCCCCAACTGTCCAGCAAGTACAAACCGATAGAATAACACAAGAGCGGAATTTTGCGACTTTTCGTCTTACCCTTTATATTTAAAATACCTATCTGTTCTTGTTCAAAATCCTGGGATGTCAGTGATTTAAATTCTGGATAATCCATAGTAAAATGAGCAAATACTGCTAATAATCCTAAAAGAATTGTGCAAGACCAAGCATAGTTCCCATAATAACAATACTTTTTACCATCAGTAATACGTAAAAAAACATTTCGTGATCTGAAAAATAGAATAATATCAAAAATAACCATACCAGTGTTAATGTTACCCACTTAAAAGTTTTCCAAATATAATATCCTAGACTATTCAACCAAAAGAAGGCACCCAGAAGGCTGATATAGCAAATTGTCTCTGAAAATAAAGTCAAATGTATCATTAATATAACATGAGTAAAATACATTAGAATACACTTAATAAATACTTCAGTTAAATGTCGAAAAATAACAAACTAAGGCCCCCCTCCTTGTTTTTTTATATCTGTCTTTTACATTTTCTCCATAATAATAATATTGGTGCAGGTAATCTGTTCTCAACATATTCATATTCACTTATAAGATGTCCTTACACTTGTTTTAAAATAAAATGGTTCTTATTTTTTAATGCATCTTCTGACCTCGGCTATATTAAGTAATTCAAAAAGGACTTGAGTTTAATTTAAGATAAATACTTTTCCACTAATCAATTGATCGCTCAAGGTACAAAGAATTGCCTGTATAGAAATAAGATTTCCTTCCTATAGTATTTCGCATTGTCATGCTTTCCTCAAAAATAAACAGTAAAACACTATTGAAGTGTGCCTTCAATTACTGATGTTTTATTTTGAAAATGTATGTTTTCTTTCATGGTATTTCTTGAAGAGAATGTAAGTAATAATTTTGTGCTAAAGTATCTTGTAAAATATCATCAAAAACACTTTTGGATTGGATTATTTTTTTCACATCTTCTAAATAACCGATATGATCTAGCTCTTTCTTTTCATAATTGCATTTTCTTTTGAACCACAGTAATACCATCTATTTTTGGTATATTTTTTTTCTTTTTTTTTGGGTTTTTCGCCACAATCTAAAACCTTACAAAATATCAAAAATATCTGTTCTTATATAAATAAAGAATCACTGGGTAAAAACAAAAAACCAAACGGAGACAAATTTCTCAGTGATTCTTTTCTGTAATAAATTTGCCTAATGAACAAAATTTTAAAAATATAAAAATGTTTTAAAATAAAAACAAACTTTTAACGTTAACGTTTCGGGGGTCTTTTCCCCCCGTTTTTAAAACGAATCTAAAAAATAAATATATTAATTTCTATATATAAAGTAAAGATAGGATGTAAATATTTTTTGTGTATGTCAACGATACATTGGCAATAATAGTGTTTTATGACAGTGACATATTACCAAAAAATATATATGGTAAGGTTTACTGTGTGATTGTTTACTGTACTGATTGTGTATTGAAATACTTAAATGTGTTTAATTGTATTCTTTAGAATCGCGAACCATATTGAATTTAAATCTACTAAAGGCATAGCAAAAGTTATTTTTATTTAAATGAATTATAGCGGTTTCTTCTAATCTTCTGTATTTTGTTACCTATTATTCTATATTTGTATTTATTTATTGTTATTCTGTATTTGTTTAAACGTTAATGTTAACGTTTACGTTAACGTTAACGTTAAAAAACATATTTTTGATATTTTTTGAGTTTTACATCGTGGCGAAAACCTAAAAAAAAGATAAAAATATATGAACATGCCACAATCATTCAGACATTACATCTATTTTTAGTGTCCTGTGAGCATGCTGTTTAAGATTCATTTAAATTTATTTCATAACTAATTTTAGAACAATTGTATTCTTTCTCAATAAAAGCTATAATTGTCATTTTTGTCGATATTTATCTATGTATTAATTGTAATTTTAATGTTGGTATTATTTATAATTATGTAAATGTAATTTATTTGTTACATCAGTGACAGTCTTCTATATATTAATGAAAATAAGTAATGAATGAATAATGAAATATATGAAACATACCTGTTATGAGCAAACTTATATGGCTTTTATAAACAGTCAGTAATCTTACTAAGTCTGCTGTTTGACTAACAATAAGGCACATACAGATTGTTGTTGTGATATTTCCTGCCAGATCATCTAAAGTAGGCATGACAAAATAAATTATAGCTACAATTAATGGACAGATTATGCTTAAACCATGGGTAACAGGATTAACAATATTGTGCATCAAAAATTCATTTGTAGTCCAATCTTGTTTGTGATCTGGTGCACAAACCATTGCAAATTCACTAATAAAAGTATCACTTTTCTACAAAATTTTAAAATTACTATTTCATAATTTCTAAAAAGTTTATATTACCTTATCCAGGCAATATTTCCCAGATTCGTAATCATGGTATATGTTAGACTGATCTTCAATAAATTCAGTATCAAAATCAAGCTCACTTGGAATTTGATTGTCAAAGTAATGCCTTAAAAACTCCATTGGGTAAAAGTCTCAGTTTATCAGTTGAATTTTGATAGTGGTATATTGACCACAGTTGCATACGACCACAATCAGGTCTCCCTGTTATCAACCTAAAAAAAAATAATGCTAAGATTCGATCCTTCATAATATTTACATTTATTTATGTATAATTTATCTGTACATTTGTGGTTCCTTTTTCAGAAGTGAACAAGGGATACCATTGATTTTAGTCCAGTTAACGAAGCATTTAAATCGAAATTTGAGATAAAAGGCTGACTTTTTGATATAAGTTTGTTTGAGGCATTCTATAACTATGCATACAAGTAAATTTGTTACCAACCCCCGGCGAGGGTTGGAAAAAAAATTAACAAAGTGTTTAACAGAAAATAACAAAAATAATTCAAGAACTATAAGAGTTAGGAAAAAAAGTTCCACATAAAAGTTATAGAGCATAAAATGTTACACAAAAATGGTCTTACAACTTTTTCTATTATTATCAAGATTAACAGAGTTAGGGAGCCTGTCAGTTAAGGGATAAAACAAAAATTTTCAAAAATCATAACTAGCAGAAAAATGAATGAATTTAAAGCTTTTTTTTTGAAACTACTCTAAAAAATATAAACTAACTTTGTTCTCTGAGAAATATATATTTTTTAAAATTGTTATTAAAAAAGTTATAACAATTTAAATTTTTAAATTGTTAATTATAATGACTTAATAGCGTTAAAAAATAGTTTTTTTTATATTATTTGATTCCGTATTTTAAATAATGAAAAATAGCTTTTGAAATTTATTTTTACCTTGAATTCTCAGGTAGAAATTCATTCAATCATTTGTTGAACTTTATTTATATTCTACACCACTGCTTACGATGAAGATAGAAAATTATGTTCGCTAGTGTCCCACTCATTACAATAACGTCTTTGACAACGCGTATGCTCACGACAAAGATCGAACGACATATACGCTATTGTCCTACGCAACGCAGCAGAGTTTTCTACTACGTGGGTGCGGAATATATATCCCATGGTTTTTTATGATATATTTTTTTTAAATTTTCTTTATTTTAAGTATTTTTAATTTAAGAACAAGTGTTAGAAAATTAAATATTACCAGATAATAGCAACATAATAAAATAAAGTAATAACCAAAGTTGTCTGAAATAATAATTTAATGCCACGGTTGATTTTGTTTTTCACTTAAAAGTTTTTCTATACATACAAACACAGGTATTATAAGCAAAATATTTTCCAGTGATAAAAGACAATTTCTATATTTAGTTTTTAAAGTCACCATAGACGAGAAGTTTTTTCGTATAAGTAAGAATTAGCATAGGGGATCAATATTTTCAAAGTTTCCGCTACTAGGCTTCCGTATTCACATCGTCATGCAAGCCAAAACTTATCTAAATCTTGAGTTAAAAATTCTAGTTGTAGAGGTAATTCAACAACTGCATCATTTTCATCAAACGGGTTGAAAACCCATGTTTTTGACAAATCATTGTTGCTATCTGGAAAATATTCCAGAAACTAAATTTTCAATTCGCGTAAATGTGTTTTCATGCTCTCCAACACGCGATCAATAACAGCATTACAGACTTTGTCTGTAATTAGTAAAACATTTTTTGTTATGGCATTGTAAACTCGTATTCAAGTCATTCAAATGTGAGAATATACCACTCAAGTAAGCCAACAGGAATAAAGTTTCTCCATCTTGTAAAAACTCTGAAAATGAGCTATTTTTATATGTAAAAAAGGTTTTCAATTCATCTCGCAATGCACAAAGCTTCGTTTGAATTTTTCCTCGCGGTAACCACCTGACTTTAGTATAGAAAAGCAATCGTATTTGGCACCCATTTCTTCGCACAATGTGGAAAGTATCTTGTATGGAATTGTCAGCTTTTAATAAAATGAATCATTTTTACGGCTTCTGATAGAACATTTTGTAAATTATCTGGCATCTTTTTCTAGCAAGCGGATTTCGGTAAATAAAGCAGTAGGGGAAGTCCGGGCAAAGCGGACACCTTAAGCTTTGACGACCTATGACAAGAAAATTAATAGACACAGAAATAAAATAATAGCTGAGTATGAATCAGTGTTTATTAAAGTTTTTAATATAATCAACAAAAATTAAGTAACATCAACATTTTACTAAAAATTATTAATAGTATTGCAATTGGTACAACTATCCGTTTTGCCCAACCCGGTAACCGGGCCAACCCGGTATCGGGTAAAGTGGATATGACCATAGGGCAAAGTGAACACACGGTTAATTAAAGAACATTTACCGAAATTAACATAAGAAGGATCAAATTAATGATGAATATAAGTACTCAGTTATCAGTGCAGCTGTCACAAAGAAATACGCCTTCCTCTTCGTAAGCCGTGCATTTTTCGTGACTCCACTGTTTACAGGAATTGCACTGGATCCAATCATCAACTGGCTATTGATTTCTATGTAATTTTCTCCACAAAAATAGCATGTGTAGTTTTCAACATTTTCTTTGATTTTAGATTTTTTAACTTTAGTATTTTTGGTCGTTTTAACATCTTTGGTCCTTTTAATATTTTTCTTTAGCGTAGTCTTTGGTTTTGTTTTTAAATCTTTGTCAATTTTTTTCAGAACTTTGGTGTTTGCCTTAATATATTTAGCTTTCTGTTCTTCCATTATAGGAGTGCTGGTAAACACCCCAGACTTCTGATTTTTTCTTTTGCGAGTCCCCATGAGAACATGAGGAATTGGGAGGGGTCTTATTTTTCTTGGACTCAAATAAGACACAGGTGGAGGAGTAGATGGTTGTAGTATTATGTCATTGGTATTATATTTGAGTAAATCTTCTTCATTTGGTATTTTTGAAGGTAGCGTGGAGTGAATCATAGAGTCCAAGGTACTTGTTTGTTCTGTTTGTGCATCTTGAACCGCTAGATTCACGTGCTCAGTAGAAATTTCGAGAACAGTAGGAGTGCAGAGTTTAATGACTGAAGGTGGTGTCGAATGAGTTATTTCGGGTAAAGAATCCATCTTCACAGACAAAATACTATGTTGGTCCACCGTTGCGTTTTGAATTGCGGGATGCACATGATCAGTTGATGTACTGCCTTTATGTCTAAATGAGTCTTGAATATTAGGAGTAAAAGACCTTGGATTAGTAAGGATGCTATTGAGAGGGTCTTCTACATGTAGTTCTGAAATTATTGATGGCGATACACCTCTTTCTCTCATTGCCTTGTGTACTTGAACTGTTACAGTCATGGATTTCGTAGGTTCGACATTGTCGTCATTCGAAGAATCATCCGGGATATTATCCAAAGTTTTACTTGGTCCAGATGAACTTTGGAGCCTTGATGTCGAAGGTCTGACATTAATGTTTGTTGTTGTAGTCCCTACATCTTGATAGGTTGTCTCCTGAAGAGCTTCGACAACATTGTAGATCCTAGTACCACCAATATAAGGGTTTTCCATTTGGTTATTCAACAACTCGTACAATCTTGCCATTTGCGGACGGTTGAAGCCTTTAGGTCTAGCAATCGACGTTGCTTCTGGCACTCTTAAAGTGATTTGCGGATTTCTGCTCATAAATCCTCAAAGCCAATTATCACCGGCCTTTTCATTTTTGTCCCAACTTTGTGGATATGTGAGACTGTTTTTTTTATGCAAATGTAAACCAGTGCTTAAAAAATCTTCTCAGATTAAGCCATAAAAATGTTGTCCAACTCGTGCAAATACGTTTCAAGATCTCCGTCCTGTTGATCATTGAAAACTTTACGAAAACGTCCAAACTGAGCAGTCGAACTACTTTTTTTCCCATGCCTATACAAAGTAGCACAATATAGGTCATATTTTCTTGCCGTCGTTTTCACATTAATACCAGCATTGCAGTCTGCTATTGCAAGCTTTATAACATCCTCACTCCATTCGGCTTGATTTGTTTTTCTTTTATATTTGTAAACCATCTATAACAATATAAATGAAAACCATTAATCAAAATGCCTACCGGGTAAAGAGGATACTACTGGACAAAGTGGATATCGTATTCACTTTGCCTGTGATCGCTTTGCCCAATAGGTACTTATTGAATTTAACCTAACCTGCAACGAAATCCAGAAACAACATCTCAATAAAACTTACAGTATTTCAAAAAGAAAGCATGCACTTTAGGGATACAAACAAGCCAAAACAGTAACACCACATGTACATGAGTAATTATGAAAATACGTACCTTGAAATATCGTAACAAACAATCACTTTTTTATTTTTATTATTTTTTTTCTCAAACGAAGAGTGAACTTGGGCTAGCTCTGTTTGTTTACGACTGAGGGGTGGGGGACGGACATCGTGGCACGCGCTATTTTGAAATAGTGAAGGGTATTCGCTTTGCCTGGGCTATTCGCTATACCTGGACTTCCCCTACGTGTATTCCATATGTGGCATAATATCTTTTAATTTTACTCATACCACTTATCACACCACTGTTCTTCCCCGTTATCGTTATCGCATCATCAATACATACCGCAATGCATTTATTAAAGTCCAAGTTTTCGTTTTGTGTTGCATCAATAAAAATTTAAAGAGTCCTTCGCCAGTTGCAGCACACTTCGGGACACTTCGCACATACAGGGATTAATTTGCAAAATAGCATATTTTCTTTAATCGATCCCTCACATTCATATCGGACAAAACGCAAAAATTGAGCCAAGTTCGACACGTTTGTTGACTCGTCGAACTGAATAGCCAAAAATGCACGTAAGGCCGAGGCCGCACTACGGCTAAACCGCCATGGTTTTTAACAGCGTGATTTGTGAATCCAGAAAACTAATACAAGTGGCCGCCCTTGCGGTTTTTTCCCATGTTGGGCGCCACATTTTATGTACAGAACTATTTTTTTATTAAAAAACACAAACTGCACACCCTACTGCCCCACGCTGGCCGCCACAAATTGCAGAGATAAACAAAAACATAAAATATAAAAAACAACTAATTACAACACAAAAAAAAGAAATTTAACTGTGATGCTTACAACAACCTTACTTAACTAAGTGTAATAAAGATCAATGTGTTCAACATTAAACTTACAATACTAAAGTATAAGAGCTCTTATATAGCATTCTTGAATCTCTAAATGATGGTAAACAAATAGTGATTGAATAATAAATGGGTTATAATAGTAAAATAATAATTAAACAAAGTCTATTCTCTGTGATGCTGTTCCGGGTATCGAAAGTCCGGTACCTAAGATGGGCGGTGACTGACATATACGGAGTCCAAAACGTTTGTTACCATAAATGCTCCACATCAAAAACGTCTTGTAACTAACATGTCCCGTATCTAAAATGTCTGAGGTCTAAAATGTGTGGAGTCTAATACGTCCAGATCCTAAAATGTCCGGATCTTAAAACGTTTGGATCTTAAAACGGTCGGATGCTAAAACACTCCAAAAAAAAAGCCTGTGTAGGGCTTGGCCAACTAATAAATATACCTCTAATGGTAGGATAACTTAAGCTGGACTGTCTGCGGCGTCGACTATTATGTCGCTGTCAGTCTTTTTGGTATGGAGACGAGTGTTCAGCACGAGGCAAGGTTTTCGACTGCCTCAGTGTTCATCCCGGAGTATACAGGTGTGCTTTGAAGCAAGATATGTGGAAAACAATACTACCTGTAGCGGTCGATCATTTTTAAATGCTTAACTGTCCAATTACAGTCAGTCACAAAAGTCTACATATATCATGCAAGTTAGTTATATTTTTAAAACGGTCTTTTTTACTTTATTTTTAAATTACTTTCCTAATACAAATAAACAACAATAGGAATGGAATCAAATTTTTAATTGCATATTACATTCAAATTAAATAAATAGTACTGAATAAAACCTCACAAAAGTTAACATGTAGCAAGAAATACACCAACTTGAACAAGTAAAAAATTATTTACTGTTTTTGGTATTCTTATCATAAATGCAAATTATCCACCATCCACCATGAGGCATCCACCTCAAGGGAATAATAATATTTGGGGTTTTTTAGAGTATATTATTTTTGTTACAATGGTTAGAAACGAAATTTCTGTTTCTTGTTAATTCTTGTTAAATTAGAAATTTAAATGTAAAATTATGAAGTAAAGGAAAATCTTATAATGAAATTGTTAAAACAGTCGTGCTTCGAGTCCCACTATAATAAAATAACTTTAATTTACGTGGTACAGTGCAGAATAAGCCCAGATCGTGCAAAACAATTGGTGAACGTGATATCCGCTCAATTCTGAAAAAAAATGACTAAAACCCAAAACTAATGCCCCCAAATTGGCCGGTTATGTTTTACAAGAAACTGAAAAATATGTCAGTACAGAAATGGTACGTAGGGTCCTCAGATCAAAAGAATTTCATGGCACAAGACCAAGGAAAAAAGCACTTATATCTAAGAAAAATAGCCAAAAACGGTTAGAATTTGCCAGGTAAGGAGTGGGCAAGGATATTTTTGATGATAGCAAATGTAACATTTTTGGATCTGATGGAAAAAGCGAACCAAGAGTTAAAACTGGAAAATTTGATACAAGCTGTCAAACAAGGTGGATGTAGTGTGATGGTGTGCGGCTTAATTGCAGCGGATGGGGTGAGAAATCTAGTTTTTATTGAGGTTTGGGAACAGATGAAAGTCAGACATTGTTTTTTCTCACTTGTTTACCAAGACATAAATATATATGCAAAGCGGAAATGATAAAACAAGTTAATAGTTGAAAAAAATTACTTTATTATTTGGTATATTCTTCCTTAATCGCAATACATTTTTCCAGCGGTTCTCCAATTCATTTATTCCATCTCAGAAGAGATTTTCTGGAAGTCCTTCAAAATACTCATCTACTGCTGCTATAAATTCTTCATTTGATGAAAAATGTTTGCTACGTAGAAAGTTTTTGAGGTTTGAGAACAGATGAAAGTCAGAGGGAGCCAGATCTGGGAAATATCGTAGATACTCAGATTTTTCACAAAAAAATATTTTTTTCTTCGCTAAACCAGGTCTTTTCTCACTAATTTTTGCACCCAATTAATCCAAAAGGATCAATATTCAATAATCAATATCCAAAGTAATACTGTACTGTTATTGTGTTACCGATTTGAAGCTAATCAATTAACAAAATGCCTTTTGCATCCCCACATCAAACCCGATCCACTGTGCGGTTTGTTGTCGCAGTTGTCGATCATAGTGGTAAATCCAAATCTCACCCATTGTGTGTGTGACCACGTTGAAACTCACCTGGCCACTGACAAATCATGAACAGACTCCCCTAATACATATATCATTTTATTCTGAATTTCCATTACATTTAAACCTTTTTTTATAAAGAATTTAATCACTGCATGATTTACAATATTTTTCGTTTTAAAAAATACCACTGATACGGTTATTTTAAGCTGCTGTTTTTGTATGAATAGACAGATCGACAAAATATAAAGGATAGTCCTTCAAAATGTAGTAGATTATATAGTTCTTTTACTGCTCTGTAGCTGTCGCTATTAGGCTAACTTTTCAATTAGCCTAATATATATATATATATATATATATATATATATATATATATATATATATATATATATATATATATATATATATATCCATATCCATATCCATATCCATATCCATATCCATATCCATATATACATACATATATATATATATATATATATATATATATATATATATATATATATATATATATATATATATATATATATATATATATATATAAATAAAAGGGAAAAACGTTGCCCCCTCACTACAATATGATAATTTGACGTTTATCAAAGATTTACATCGGACCGTTAACACGGCGACGATTCGACCTTTTTCCAGTATCGTGATTCATGAAAAATCTTTTTTAATTTTAAATGCCTTATACACTTCTACGAGCGTGTTCACATGCTTACGAATCGTGAAACAAAACCAATCATCTATTTGTCTTTGTATAAAATGGCGGATGTATGTGTGAATGGGCCGTTACACTTAAGCTGGGTCCACATCAATACAAATTAGCTTTGTGCGGGTTGTATGTGTTGTATGTAGTGTGCCTGCGCAGCAATATTGACGCTCTGATATACAAATATTGTCGCCGCATAGCTTGCACACGAATCTGTTGTCCACCAAATAAATCAAATAAATTGTTTCAGTAAATTCTACACACACGTAAAATTTTATTGGTGTGGATCCAGCATAATACGGAAATACCACTCACAGCCACATATACAAAACTACAAGACTTATGTAACCCCTTGTTCTTATAATACTTTAACCAGTTCGAACATGTGCTTGCACGTACTTGTAACCTCGCGCCACCCGCCCACGCGTGCGATACGGATCATTCGTTCCGAGCACGTTTAGGCAAGTTCGTACAAACTATGCGCTTTGGAAAAACAATGGAACGAGACGAAGAGTATTATTGTTAATTACATTTTTGCGAAAACAAGTATTACTATTTTTTCTCTCACCCAGCGTATTATACTACAGCGTTACAGCGTTACAAATATTAAAGCGTTAGTTACAGCGTTAAATACTGCGATTTCTTCTCTTATTCAGTGTTAAATAAATTAATGAGTGTGGTAATAAAATAAATTAATAATATTAAATAAAATGGACAAATTTGTGACAAAACAAAATGCACCGTCTACATCTGTTGAATCAGTAAATAAAAAGATCAGATTGTACAATGAAGCATATTTAAAAGATGGATGGAAAGAATTTGTTGTTTATTATCGAGTTCTGTTCGCGGAAAGAACGAAACCTTCAAAATTAGTTCGGCATCTGCAAACAAAACAGCCGGCATGTGCACACAAAACAAACCATTAGAATTTTTCCAGCGTAAATTACTCATCTGAAAAATCAACAAATCAAACCGTAACGAGATTGTAGCACTTCAAGCATCGTATTTAGTAACATTAAGAGTGACCAGTGAGTCTAAGCCCCACACGATTACGGAAAAACTGATTTTACCCGTTGCCATGATTATATAGTTAATGTGATGATAAGTCCGGAAGAAGCAAAAAAGTTGAAAACTATACCACTTTCAAATGACACAATAACGATACGTATTAATGAAATGGCCACTTATGTTTACGATCAAATAATTGAAAAGATTAAATTTAGTGAATTTTTTACTATTCAGTTCGACGAGTCAACAGATGTATCTTGGCTTGGCGCCAAACTTGGCGCAATTTTTGTATTCTGATCGATGCGAAGGATCGATTAAAGAAAATATGCTATTTTGCAAATCAATCTCTAGTCATGCAACTGGCCAAGGACTATTTAAGGTTTTTATTGATGTAATACAAAACGAAAACTTGGACCAGAACACTAGGCTCAATCAATCATCAATGTCCTAAAACATTGATCCCCTTCGCTATTTCTTACTTATGCGAAAAAAAGGTTCTCGTCTTTGATGGCTTTAAAAACTAAATATAGAAATTGTCTTTAATCACTGGAAAATAATTTGCTTATAATACGTGTATTTGTACGTACAGAAAAACTTGAAAAGCAGAATCAACCGTCGCATTAAATTATTATTTCAAACAACTTTGGCTATTACTTTATTTAATTTAATTTTATTATGTTGTTATTACCTGGTAATATTTAATTTTCTAATACTTATTTTTTAATTAAAAATACTTAAAGAAAATTAAAATAATATATAATAAAAAAACCATAGGATATATGTGACGCACCCGCGTGGTCGAAACCTCTGCTGCAATGAGTAGGACAATAGCGGATATATCATTCAATCTTTGTTGTGAGCATAAGCGTTGTCAAAGGTGTTATTATAATGAGTGGGACAAAGCGAACATAATTTTCTATCTTCGTCGTAAGCAGTGGTGTAGGATGTAAATATAATTCAACAAATGATTGAATGAATAAATGATGTTCTACCTGAAAATTAAAGGTAAAAAGAAATTTCAAAAGCTATTTTTCATTATTTAAAATAATGAATCAAACAATATAGAAAAAACATTTTTTAACGCTATTAAGTCATTAAACTTAACAATTTAAAAATTTAAATTGTTATAACTTTTTTAATAACAATTTAAAAAAGTATATATTTCTCTGAGAAGGAGTTTTTTTAGAGTAGATTCAAAAAAAAAAGTTTTAAATTTCCACCGAGCCGCATTCACAAAAGGGCGCCTTCTCAATATTTATATTAAAGAGGTGAAGTCTCGTGGAGCAATGACCTGTACGCATTCTAATTACCGTTGTGAGATATCTCCGGTTCTTATAAGGGAAGTCAAGGTACCAGTATTTATTGGGAAAAAATGGTTGCACCCTCATGTATTGATGTTTTTTAAGGAAAATATTCCTTTTCCAATAATCCTGAAAGTCTGCAGCGTTCTTTCTCTTAATTTCCGGTGAGATATCTTTAGCGTCCAATGGTATGTCCATAGGTATATTCAAATTTTTCCCTATTTTAGCCAAAGTATCCACTACCGTGTTACCAGGAATACCCGCGTGCCCTGGAATCCAAGCGAGGAGAAATTTGAAGCCGTTTTCGTTGGCCATTGCAATTAGCTTTTTTGTTCTAAGGGCCCAGAAGTCCGCCGCAGCTGAAAAGTGAGACCCTTTAATCTTGGAGATCGCGCTAAGGGAGTCAGAGAAAATTATGACCTTCTTAAGACTTTTGTTTATGGACACCTTAACAGCCTGGTGAATGGCGATATTTTCGGCTTTACTTATGTTCAACTCACGAGGGAGCCTTGATGAGAATCTATAGTTTGATTCTGGAATGTACAAACCAAAATCCACTTTTTCATTGGATTTTGATGCGTCGGTATAGACAAAGGTAAAGTCATTTCTATATCTATCTGTTGCGGAAAGGAATTTTTCTCTGGTCATAGTGTCATTTTTTAAAAAATCCAAGTTTAGGGTTGTTAGAGGGGAAATAAGGTATTTTAGGTTTATATCGTAACAATAAAAATTGGAGCCTTTATGGATCCTTTGAAAATAAGGAATATAGAGCCCATAAGCCTGCACTAGAAAGGGTGTATTGTCATTTTTATAAAAACCTGGAAGGTTTATCATATTCCTGCGTAGATTTTGAATGACTGAAATTAGAGGATGATCCCGAATACTTATTATTTTTGATAAGTACTTGGCAGCTAGAAATTTCCATCTGTGCTCTAGATCTATCATGGAGGATTCAGATAGGATAGCTAAGTGTGGGGTAGATTTCATGCACCCCAGACAAACTCTCAGACCCCGAAAGAAAGTTGTCTCTAACCTGTTAAAAGAATTTTTTACTTAATGGTTTTAACAAAATAGACCCGTAATCTAAATGCGGGCGAACCAGTGCGTTAAAGATCATTAAAAGTGTTCTTTGATCTGCACCCCACCACACCCTGCAAATGGCCCTTAGTACATCTATACTCTTTCCGGCTTTGACGACGGTATTTTCAACATGGGCATCCCATTTTAGGTTTTTATGAAATGTCACACCCAGGAATTTTACCTGATTTTTGAGAGGTATAAGAAAATTATTAATTTTAATTTCTGGTGGGGGAGATTTCTTCTGACCTCTGGAAAACCACATTCCTTCGCATTTGTCAATAGCTAGACTTAGGTCGTGTTCGGATAGCCATCTCTGTACCCTGACTAGTTTTGCATTAATTTTCTCTGCACACTTCTCCACATTGTATCCTTTGGAGAAAACGACTAAGTCGTCCGCATAACCGATCAACTTAACGTCCTCAGGGGGTATAGAAAAAAGGTCAGCAGTGTAAATGTTGAATAACACTGTGCTCAGTGGGGATCCTTGGGGAAGGCCCTTTGTTGCTATCATGGGTCCTAACAAGTCGCCATCATTACCTCTAGAGTACAGTTCTCTATTGCTAAGGATTTTAAAAATTAAGTTATTTAAAGCGGGAGGGAAATTCAATTTGCTTAATTTGCGGTATAATTTAAAGATGTTAACGTTGTCATAGGCCGCCTTAATGTCAAGAAATACGGCGATCAATGACCGTGACGAACCGAAAGCTTCCAAAATGCTAGAGTGTAGAAGAGTCAGACTGTCCAGCGTGCCCCTTCCTTTCCTAAAGCCCATCTGTGCATGCTTCAATCTGTCGCCATGCTCCAGGAACCAGTCCAGGCGGTTCTTAATTACTATTTCAAGCACCTTAAGAACGCATGAAGACAAAACAACCGGTCTGAAGCTATCTACCAATAAGGGATTTTTGTTTGGCTTCAAGAAGCCGATGATAATAATTTTTTTCCAACCTTCAGGTAAGTTAGAGTATCTAAGACAATTGTTGTAGGTGTTTAATAAGGCTTGTTTGGCTATTAGGGGAAGGTGATTTAGCATTGAATATGAAAAGGTATCTAAACCTGGTGCGGAATGGCCCTTGTTGTGGAGAGCGAAAACAAGTTCATTCATGGAAAATGCGGAAGTCTCTTCATATGGTAAAAGGGTGAAATCTGGATTTATATCTACAGAGGACATTTTGGATAAGATTTCTTTTTTAATGTCGTCAGAAAAAACGTGCCTGGGCCCCGAAGACTTGGAGTTGGAAAATTTTTTGATCTTATTCCAGATATATTTTAGACTAGAGCCTTTGTTTAGGGATTCGCAAAAGGATTTAAACTTATCTCTCTTTCGTGCCCTGAGACTTTGCCTGGTTCGGGCTATGACTTGTTTGGCCTTGATATAATTATTCAAAGAGGGGAAAAGGTTAAAGTTTTGGATAGCTGTCCTCCTTGTATTAATCCAATTGGTACATTCATTATCCCACCATGGACTTATTGTTCTACCCTGACCGTTTTGTTTTTTATAAGGGATGGATTCATCTGCTGCTTGATTGATTATTTCACATAGTGTTTCATAGTTGATCTTCTCACCATTGGCAGGCATGGAACCTAGGACATTGTTATAGTAAACTCTCCAATCGGCTTTATTAAAATTTCTATATTTGTGGGAAGTACTGAAAATCTTCTCAGACTGTTGGGTATCTGGGAAGAGAAGATTTAAAGTTGTAGGAAAATGGTCGCTGTTACCACAATCTGGTAGAACTTGCCATTCTGAATAAAACGACAGACCACTGCTTATGAGGGATAAATCGACTGCACTAGGCTTTATGTTTGAAGTAGGTTGGAACATAGTTGCTGACCCATCATTCATGATCACAAGATCATTGTCGGAGACGAATTCATATAATATACTGCCTCCCTTATTGGCTGTACTTGAGTCCCAAGCTGGGTGGTGACAATTTAAATCTCCCATGATAATCAGCTTATTCCAGGGTAGTCCGTCCGTCATATTTTTAAGAAGTTCAAATGAGATAGCGGAATTTGAGTTCGCATAAATATTGGTCAAATATAGCGATCCAATTTTAATGGTTAAAAACTGTACTTGATCTGAGTTAGAGCTTCTAACTTTGGTAAAGACAATTGAACTTTTGATACATGTTGCTATTCCTCCGTAACCATCGTGTCTGTCGACTCGGATGATATTAAAATTTTTGAGGAAAAATTTAGAATCAGATTTACACCACGTTTCATTTAAGAGAACACAATCTGGGTTTTCTCTGAAAATAACGTTAGTTAAATTATCCCTGTTTGCTTTTAAGCTTCTTAGATTCCACTGTAGAATCTTCAATTTTGTTTTAGGATACATTAATTGAAATATAGGGGGAAAGTTAATCAGAACAGGAGACTTCATCCAGCTCCATGTAGGACCTTAAGCGTGATTGGGATAATAAGATGTTTTTAATTTTATTTTGGTTATCCGAAGATAAGGATAAAATATAATCGATACAGTTATTTAAGATATCTTGGGAAGATTGATGTGTAGAACTTTTTTTTTTGTATGACTATGCGATGCACTGGGAGACCAGGCTAATTCCGGTTCGGTATGCTGGGAATGTGTTGGTGAAGGATCTGCTATGGTTTTGGTATAAGAAGAGGAATTGTTGTTGTGAACTTGTTTTTCGGGTCTTCCATTTGGAAATAAGAGGTTTTGATCGTGAAGATTTTTATCATATCCTTTTTGAATAATTCTTCGTTTATTATCTGTATTAGAGACTACTTGATTGTACGAGCGTTTGACTGAGGAAGATTTAAAGTTATGAACCCTCCTGTGTGCAGGATCCACGAGATTAACTGTATTGGCGGTTCCCTGAGAGGTGGAAGGTTGAATCAATGAAGGATTGTTGTATTTGATGTGGGGGAAATCCTTTGAGTTATAAACAAATTTATTTTTTTCAATGTAAGATTTAGGAAAGGCTTGACTTGCGTCAAAAAACGTTAGATTTTCATAGGACATTAATTCTTTGATGTTTTTTTGTCTCAAGAATTATGGACATGATTTATCCAATGATTTATGATCCTCTTTACAGTAGAAACATTTTGTTTCACATGTATATTCTTCCCCTTTCTCTATGTGATTCAGTTCCCCGCAGTTAGGACACCTGGCTTTCCCCTTGCAATTATTTTTGGTATGTCCGTATCTAAGGCAGTTATAACATTGGGTTACTGGAGCTATGTATACATCTACAAGTTTTGGGAGGCCGTAAAAAAATACTGATTTCGGTAAGAGGACTCCTTTGAAGGTGAAGAGAGCTGTTCCAGTGGGTTCGTAGGATACTATATCATTTTTAAATACCCTCCTATTCATTCTTCTAATACTCAATATTTCGATACATTCATCCTCGGTCCTACAACACTGCAACAATTCTTGTTCACTAAGGTCTGTATCTAGCTGCCTCACAATTCCCTTGCATGTTACAAAATTGAAAGGGATGTAGATTTTATAACCTTTGTCCGAAAGCGGTTTGTTTTTTAGAAACGAATTGGTTGTCAAATAATTCGTGAATTCAATAGAAACTCGATTTAGACCTTTGCTACAGGTTTTTTTGAGATCTTTTAGATTAAGATTAAATACATCCCTAGCTATTTTAATATTATTAAAGGTACCAACCTTAACCTCAGAAACATTCGAAGATTCAAGGTAAACAACGAAGGGGCCAGAATCATTTTGTGAATAAGTTATAATTTTTTGTTCAGGTATAATTTTTTGTTCCGATTCAGGATTGGAATGCGTACGAGAATTAACAGTATTGACTGGTATATCAATATCATATCTAGAAACCGAACCATGGACCGCGGGGGGGGGGGGGGGGGGGGGGGGGAGGTAACTCGTTAATCGTTAATCGTTTTTCGATTAAAGTCAATTAAAGAAGATATTGGCACAAATACACTTATAGAAGTTATCTGTGTAGAATATTAACAATTCCAAGATCACTTGTATAATGTTGACTTTCACTACGAATTTAATAAATAATTTTTTACTTTTGCCACCTTGGTGTAATTTAAATTTTAAAGGTTTTGTTTGGTTTTAATTTCAATTTTATCTTGTATGTATAATAATATATTTAGTATACTTTTATAATACATCAAAAATATAAATTATGGCACTTTAGTTACTACAATGATTTTTTTTTATAATTTATAATGTATAGGGTCTTTCAACAAGATTTTTTAAACATCTATTGGTTTTCTAGATCATTATTTGTGTGAGTTTGTATGTGTAAGCTAGAGACGCGTCAACGCAGTAGGCATTGTTTAGCTATTGGACCTACAGCTTAACGTGGGTTCCGAACCACGGGCATCTGCTGTCGATTAACCCTGGTCAGCCCCCCCCCTTATCAACTCTTCGTTTTAACAATAAAGTCCTTCGAGAAGCCTGGCGAGTGACCAACGTAGATTACATACCTCTTAGAAGGCATCCAGCCGTACCCAGCCTCGAACTGGTCTGACTGAGGGGAGATCCCTTTTCAGATGTTATACTCTTGCTTAGAAATATTCACTAACATTTACCAAACTTACAAACATCCAACATCAGTATCGCTAATAAATGTCGTGTCGTTAGGCCACCTCCCTCACCACGGCCGGCTTAAAATCATTGTTGAAAAATAAAAACGATAAAATTTGAATTGTGCTCCATTTTTCTTTGGCCAAACCGTCAATAAACTACGAAATTTGGGATGTAATGTTATACAATCATTGAGTACAAATCCATCGTTGTTTTTTTTTAAATGATGAAAAGTATGTTTCAGTTACTAGAGTGCGCTCAAGAGATGTGATAATATTTTTGTGGCCTAAAATTAATTGTGAGTTAGGTACATGATCGATCTATATTTTCATCAAGGAGGGGAGGGCAAATATTCAGGTTGTGTAATTATGAGAACTGGAGACAAATTGACCACCAAGATTGTGCGATATTTAGACCTTTTCTTTTTATTTATTAAGAAGTTTATTTTACAATACATCTAATTTTATTCTTCACATTATTTTAAAGAAAAAAATCCTTACAAGGGTAAAAACCTAAGGGTTTCCAGAAAAAAATTGCAGTCAATTAAAAGTTTTTTAAAAAGTTATTATATAACCAATCGAAATCGAAATTTTAAGCAAATATGTGAAAAAGCCCATTTGACAAATATTAATTTTTTATATTTAACGAATAAACTAATGAACATTGTTAAAATATTTTTTCCTACATCAACCTTGAAGCATGTGACAACGTCGCAATATTGCCACGACAAAGATTGTTATTTCAAAATTGCGACAAAAATTATTTCAGTGTTTCAGTGCGTGCATTTCAATTCGATTTATAACCCAAAATATAATCTGTACGCGAATATCAGGATATACTTCTTATTTACGGGGAACCTTTCCAAAATTCCGAAAGAGCTAACCGTATTTACAGGCAACGATACCCCGAAAGGCCGCTTCCAGGTGGGCATAATCCCTTGGAAGCAATGCGTGTACCCTTTGAATAAGGTACAAGTGATGTTCCTTTAAAACATTCCACACAGTGACATGAGAAATGTCCATATTCACCGCAATGATCCTTGTACTTGTATTTGGATTTTCGGTAATTGCGTTTAAGATCTGTTCTTTTGTATCGGGCGTTTTAATATCTCTATTTCGGCCTCTATCTTGTACTTGCACCTTGAAATTACCTTGTTACCTTAAACCCCGATGAACATTAGGAAACATACTTCTACTAGGACATACGCGTAGTGGTATGTTTTCTGGCATTACAATTGGCCATTCCGTAATAGAGATGAATATCGGCTAATTTTGCATTAGTATACTTGCCCCATAATGTATTGTAAAGTAACAATAACGCCAAACTATTATGGTTGCTAATAGTCCTTTTCATATTTGAACATTTTTTGTGCGCATGCCTCAACTTCCGCTAGGTTTTTCGGGCACTTTATGCGTGTATAAGCTTTGGATATTATGTTTTCAATGTAATTAATAAAAAAAAAACAACTTTAATTATTAATTCACTATCAATAGTACAGTTTTAGTTGTTATATACTTGAAGTAAAATATTAATACAAGCACTTTAATAAAAATATATAATGTTGCCAATAAAAAAAGCAGCACAAAACTATTGTTGTTATGGGATATGTTGCAGCGATACGTGTAGTAAATCCTTTTCGGAGCATTTATATTACTTTATTAGTTTTCCAAACCATTGTCTTGAATATCGTCGAAAACTTATTAAATCAATGAAACAAAAACATAAAAATTTCTCCAAAGCGTGCTAAATGTGATTTGTTAAGAAATGTGGACGAGGTGATGATCGATTCCCACTGATTGATCATATTAACAAAGATGCGTATATTTGTTCACTTAATTTCGAAGGAGAGAGTGGTCAACAGAACATCAGAACAACAGAACACCGGGGTAATGATCGTTGTTATCCAGCCATATTTACAAAAAGTGCCCGAAACTTTCATATTAACGCCTCAATAACATGGCGGACGCGCTTGCGCGCAATTAGTCCTGAATAGGTCTATGAGTAACACTTCGAAAAACAAGTGCCACTTAAGTTTTGTCAATCTGACAAAAAAAAAGTAAATTATTTATCTTCAGAGGTAAGTTGATTCCATTGTATTAGTTATTTTATTATGTCAAGTTTGCCATGAAACCGAGGCAGATATGAAAAAATGTCAAGATACACTTTTAATAGAGAATAATAGTCTGTGTTAAAAGATGTATTTAAGTTTAATTTTGAACAGGACTGTACTAATTATTTTTTAAATTAATTAGTAGAAAAATCCTAAACTCCGCCAGTGGCTGCTTGTAGGACTTGATATTCTCTCAGATTATGGCAACCGGAAGGTTGATGATTTGTATTAAATTTGGTTACAATACCTTTCTTTATGCGGAAGATATAAATTAACAAAAAGAAAAAAAAAATTCCACTCTCTGTATCTCGAACACGAAGGATTTTCGGACCCATGTTCGTATGAAATTTTTGTGTTATTTAGTGACGTAGAATTTGCCAAAAAATCTGGCAGAGTATTTTATTAACACCCTGTATATACAGTGGTGGCCAATAAAATAAGAGTGGTAGAAAAAAACTATTAAAAACCAAATTTATTTCCTCCTAATGGTTCGTTCTTCAGTGGTGAAAAAATAAGAGTGTACAAATTTTATACACGTTAAGACATCTTCATTCTGATAATATGTATTTATTTCGTTGATACAGCAAAAGTTAGTCCGTTTCCCATTATATTAAAGTAAAAATGGGCCGCACTAGACACAGTCTTGCTGAAGAAAGGCATTGCACAATTTTATAATTGAGAAGCCAAAACAAATCTCATGCATTTATTCCGAGTACAATAAAACGATCATCATCTTTGATTGCTAAAGTTTTGAAACAGTCATATGTGACCCAAAAACACCCAGAAACGAAAGGTCGTTCAAGAAAAACGAGTAAAAAAATGGATAATCGTGTTGTACGCGAGGCTTTGAAGGATCCTTTTGCTCCCTCTGTCATTACAAAAAAAATCTTGACTTAAGCACCAGAACCAGAAGAAGACGTTTACAACAGAAGATCCTATTCTGTAGAGTAGCCAAGAAAGTTCCGTTTTTAAGTAAACAGAAAGCAGCGGTTAAAATTTGAACTGTAGTTTGAGAGCTGTAGTGAAGATTTACAACGTAACTGGAAAAATATTTTTTTAAGGATAAAACTAAAATTTATTTATTTATTTCTGATGGCAAATTATATGTGAGAAGACTTATTGAATAATGAATAATTCAATGAATTCAATAATGAATAATTCAATGAATTCAATAATGAATAATACAATGAATTCAATAATGAATAATTCAATCCACGTAATACTTTGGGTACAGTGAAGCATGGTGGTAGTAACATCAAAGTGTGGGAATGCTTTTCATATAACGGAGTAGGCCCAATATTTTGGATGAAAGAAAATATGACAAAATAAATCTACTTAGAAATCTTAGAGACAATTATGCTACCTTACGCTGAAGAGAATACGCGTTTGCAGTGGGTCCACCCACAAGACAACGATCGCGAACATACGGCTCATGTGGTTAAACAGTGGTTCGAGAGGAAACATCTTAAAGTGTTAGAGTGGCCTTCGGATCTAAATCCGATCGAGAACCTTTGGAAACAGTTAAAACGACGCCTTGCTGGTAAAAAAAATGCAAATAAGAAGACGTTGTGTTCAATATCTGTTGAAGCATGGCGACACTTAATCAACTCCCTCCATGCCAAGATGTACCAATCAGTAATTAAGAATAAGGGATATGCTACAAAGTACTAAGCTTCGGTCATTACATAGATTAAACAGTTTTAGGTAATTACACCTTTTAGTTTTTTTTGATTTGTAGTTAAAATTACTCTTATTTTTTTGACCCCATATTTTTTTGTAAAATATCTCATCAACATATAATTATGAATAAAGTATTTGTTCACATTTAGACTAATATTATGTATGCTGTCTAAAAAGAACTTAAAAATGAATTTGAAATAATGTGAAAATGAGTTTAAATAAAATATATTACTAAGGCTTCGCCATTCTTATTTTATTGGCCACCACAATATATATATATATATATATATATATATATATATATATATATATATATATATATATATATATATATATATATATATATATATATATATTTGTATATATATATATATATATATATATATATATATATATATATATATATATATATATATATATATATATATATATATATATATATATATATATATATATATATATTTGTATATATATATATTTGTATATATATATATATATATATATATATATATATATATATATATATATATATATTTTGTTTTTTTTTTTTTGACAATCTCTAATATTTCCGTACGCGCCCTGCACACTGTGCCATCCTCACGCATTAAGGCATAAAATTGCGTTCTTTTCTTTCTCAGCTTCTGTTTAGTCTTGTTAATTTTCCTGTTTTCTTCCAGTGTTATTTGCACTAGTTGCATGTTGAACCGGCTCGCTTCCTCTCTGATATTTTTCTTATATTTTTTCAGAGCTCAGCGTACTTTTGAACTCAGAACTTTTGCTTTAGCAAGCTTTTATTAACTAACCCGAAGCTCCATGAACCTACAAAAAATGGACGAATTTTAGGTTTTTTGATTATAGATTTATAAGATCTTATATAAAGATATACAAATATTTACCTCAACCTTTATTATTAATGTCATTATTATACAAGAAATATCAGATACTCATCAATTAGAAGTTTAATTATCGATCATTTTTACTAAACTCTTTCTTTAAACGTCTAAAGACCGCGAAGCTTTGAGAGAAAAAGTACACAATGAGATTTAATACTGGGGAAATAGGATAAACTTATGAATTAATAACATTTAATTATTTATAAATAAATTAGCTTCTTGATAACTAATGATATATTTATATTAATTTATTTATTTACTTTATTTAGATTATTTGATGTTAGATTTTTATTATTAGATTTTTAGATTATTTAATTTAGATTTTATATACATTTTATTAATCAATAATTTTAAACTGTAATTGCAAACTGTAATTGCAAAAAACTTTTATAACATATACAGTGGGAGACAAAAGTATTGGCATATCATATTTTGTTTTAAATAAAAATATATATTTCCAAAATACAAATTCTAACCAAAATCTAAGTTTTATGCAAAATAATTGTTAAACAAATAAAATAGATAAAATAAATTTAAAATGAATATAATGACAAAAGTTGAATGGACAAAAGTATTAGCACAGTCACTTAATGAAAGAACCATATACAAAATTAATATTTTATAGGAAGTCCTTTTCTCTTGATCTCTTAGACGGTTTGGCATGGAGTGAACTAGTTTTTGAGTAATTTCTTGCCCTAAGGATGTCCATTCTCGTAGAAAAATTTCCTTCAATTGATTTTTGCTTAAAATGTGATGTTTTCTGATCCGCTTCTCTAATTCATTCCACAGACGTTCTATAGGATTCAGGTCAAGTGACTGAAGAGGAGTGTGTATTTTCAACGCCTCCTGTAGCCATACATCTCCACAATAGGATACTTCCACCCCCATGCTTAACTGTTTGATGTAAATTGTTTAACTCTTTGGCCCGTCTCCACACAAAACTACTTCCCCAGATCCAAATAGGTTAAAACTTGATTCATCTGAAAATGTAACGCATTTCCAGAAGTGCATATCTTCTTTTACCATAAATACTCCTTGATGAAATCACCTGCCTACCCTGCAAATGGTTTCAGCACATCCTTCCTTTTTCAAATATTTTTCTACTAATTCTGCCAACTTTGGATCACACATTTTAAGATTAATTTTAATGTGTCGTAAAATCCATCGTTCTTCAATCCCAGTATTTTTTTTGCACGTATTCTGGTCTTATTTATGAGCAGATTTTCTTTTTTGTAACGTTATATAATGTACTGGACCGTTGACCGTGTTTTACCTTTTTTAACATTTTCTATTATTACCTTTTTTAACATTTTTTATTGTTACCTTTTTTAACATTTTCTATTATTACCTTTTTTAATATTTTCTATTATTATCTTTTTTAACATTTTCTATTAAAATTTCTCGATCACAAATTGTTGTCTGCGCAGCCATTAATAAAACAATATAACCATTTTAAATAAAGGATATCACGACACTATTTTAAACACAAAACTATTTTACAACAAGCAAATGTCTAAAATGTGTTTAAAATGAAGCTTTAATCTTTGGGTCTTATACGTAAATAATCATTAAATTGTTTACACTGTAATAACTGTCTATATTATATGAATATATTGTGATACAGATAAAAATTATGTCTTTATTTATTGATTTGCATATGTTTTTTAATAATTAATTTTAATTAATAACTTTGCATAATTTTGACCGTAAGCTACTGTATCTAAAATACAGACCTTTTTCACCCATCATCCACATGAGTGTCCCGTCAGTTGCTCCTATTGCCACCTGATTGTCAACATTATCTCGAGAGACGGATATCTGATCTTATAACCTTTTCAGTTCGACTCGTGTCCACATCTGAGAGCAACTGAAGGAACCACGAGTTAATTTCGACTTGTGCCTAGCGCCACCCAACAGCGAAAGTTTCGCTCTGTTTCTGCTTTTGAAGTTCTATTTCATCAGATACAACACAGCATCAGAATAAGTAGATTCTATAGGATGTTCTATACTTTTGACCCTGACGTTTTTTTTATAAAAAGACAACGAATTAAGGTAATCCTAGAATATTTAATAATTTATAATGTAGGGCCATGGGGCTTATGTATGGTACAAAATCTTCGATGACTTTTCCACTATATTGTAGCTCTATTTCAGCTACAATTTTTATTTTTTCTATTTTCGTTTTGAATGTTAGTCTTGAGTTCAGAAATCATCATTGAATTATTGGCACAGACCTTCCCTTCAACGTAGGCTTAAAGAAAAAAGGGTCCAGACGAGGTTGGCTGCGATTTCTTATTCTACCAGTGGTGTTTCCAGTGTTCTGTCACAAAAGCACCCCCAGCGAAGCAGAAAATCAACTGGAAGCACCACAGGTAGAAATCGCAGCCAACCTCATACGCAGAAATGGGGTTAAGGCAGAGATGGTGGCAGACAAATTCCATCATTAATATATATATATATATATATATATATATATATATATATATATATATATATATATATATATATATATATATATATATATATATATATTTATATATGTTGTCCTTAACAAATTTAATGTTGAAAGTGACCATCGAATAGTACGAGCAAAAGTTAGGATCAACTGTCGAAGAAAGAGCGAAAGAATGATAAGGTCAAAGAAGGGTAAAGTAGATTCTAGAAAATTGCTGGAGGGGGGCAAAAAAAATTTGAAATTGATTTGTCGGACCGCTTTGATGTGCTACAAGACCTGAAGGAGATGGAAATGTCAGTCCAATATAAAGAAATCGCCAACAATGTGCTTGAAACGGCTGCTTCAATAACACCAGAAGAAAAATGTTTCAAACAAACAAAAATCTCCAGTGAGACCATTGATTTAATTTAAAAAAAACGACGGACAATGAGAAATGCAGGGAGTCCTTTTGACAGGGTTGAGTACGCTGAGCTCTGAAAAAATATAAGAAAAATATCAGAGAGGAAGCGAGCCGGTTCAACATGCAACTAGTGCAAATAACACTGGAAGAAAACAGGAAAATTAACAAGACTAAACAGAAGCTGAGAAAGAAAAGAACGCAATTTTATGCCTTAATGCGTGAGGATGGCACAGTGTGCAGGGCGCGTACGGAAATATTAGAGATTGTCAAAAAAAAAAAACAAAATATATATATATATATATATATATATATATATATATATATACAAATATATATATATATATATATATATATATATATATATATATATATATATATATATATATATATATATATATATATATATATATACAAATATATATATATATATATATATATATATATATATATATATATATATATATATATATATATATATATATATATATATATATATATATATATATTGTGGTGGCCAATAAAATAAGAATGGCGAAGCCTTAGTAATATATTTTATTTAAACTCATTTTCACATTATTTCAAATTCATTTTTAAGTTCTTTTTAGACAGCATACATAATATTAGTCTAAATGTGAACAAATACTTTATTCATAATTATATGTTGATGAGATATTTTACAAAAAAATATGGGGTCAAAAAAATAAGAGTAATTTTAACTACAAATCAAAAAAAACTAAAAGGTGTAATTACCTAAAACTGTTTAATCTATGTAATGACCGAAGCTTAGTACTTTGTAGCATATCCCTTATTCTTAATTACTGATTGGTACATCTTGGCATGGAGGGAGTTGATTAAGTGTCGCCATGCTTCAACAGATATTGAACACAACGTCTTCTTATTTGCATTTTTTTTACCAGCAAGGCGTCGTTTTAACTGTTTCCAAAGGTTCTCGATCGGATTTAGATCCGAAGGCCACTCTAACACTTTAAGATGTTTCCTCTCGAACCACTGTTTAACCACATGAGCCGTATGTTCGCGATCGTTGTCTTGTGGGTGGACCCACTGCAAACGCGTATTCTCTTCAGCGTAAGGTAGCATAATTGTCTCTAAGATTTCTAAGTAGATTTATTTTGTCATATTTTCTTTCATCCAAAATATTGGGCCTACTCCGTTATATGAAAAGCATTCCCACACTTTGATGTTACTACCACCATGCTTCACTGTACCCAAAGTATTACGTGGATTGAATTATTCATTATTGAATTCATTGTATTATTCATTATTGAATTCATTGAATTATTCATTATTGAATTCATTGAATTATTCATTATTCAATAAGTCTTCTCACATATAATTTGCCATCAGAAATAAATAAATAAATTTTAGTTTTATCCTTAAAAAAATATTTTTCCAGTTACGTTGTAAATCTTCACTACAGCTCTCAAACTACAGTTCAAATTTTAACCGCTGCTTTCTGTTTACTTAAAAACGGAACTTTCTTGGCTACTCTACAGAATAGGATCTTCTGTTGTAAACGTCTTCTTCTGGTTCTGGTGCTTAAGTCAAGATTTTTTTTGTAATGACAGAGGGAGCAAAAGGATCCTTCAAAGCCTCGCGTACAACACGATTATCCATTTTTTTACTCGTTTTTCTTGAACGACCTTTCGTTTCTGGGTGTTTTTGGGTCACATATGACTGTTTCAAAACTTTAGCAATCAAAGATGATGATCGTTTTATTGTACTCGGAATAAATGCATGAGATTTGTTTTGGCTTCTCAATTACAAAATTGTGCAATGCCTTTCTTCAGCAAGACTGTGTCTAGTGCGGCCCATTTTTACTTTAATATAATGGGAAACGGACTAACTTTTGCTGTATCAACAAAATAAATACATATTATCAGAATGAAGATGTCTTAACGTGTATAAAATTTGTACACTCTTATTTTTTCACCACTGAAGAACGAACCATTAGGAGGAAATAAATTTGGTTTTTAATAGTTTTTTTCTACCACTCTTATTTTATTGGCCACCACTGTATATACAGGGTGTTAATAAAATACTCTGCCAGATTTTTTGGCAAATTCTACGTCACTAAATAACACAAAAATTTCATACGAACATGGGTCCGAAAATCCTTCGTGTTCGAGATACAGAGAGTGGAATTTTTTTTTTCTTTTTGTTAATTTATATCTTCCGCATAAAGAAAGGTATTGTAACCAAATTTAATACAAATCATCAACCTTCCGGTTGCCATAATCTGAGAGAATATCAAGTCCTACAAGCAGCCACTGGCGGAGTTTAGGATTTTTCTACTAATTAATTTAAAAAATAATTAGTACAGTCCTGTTCAAAATTAAACTTAAATACATCTTTTAACACAGACTATTATTCTCTATTAAAAGTGTATCTTGACATTTTTTCATATCTGCCTCGGTTTCATGGCAAACTTGACATAATAAAATAACTAATACAATGGAATCAACTTACCTCTGAAGATAAATAATTTACTTTTTTTTTGTCAGATTGACAAAACTTAAGTGGCACTTGTTTTTCGAAGTGTTACTCATAGACCTATTCAGGACTAATTGCGCGCAAGCGCGTCCGCCATGTTATTGAGGCGTTAATATGAAAGTTTCGGGCACTTTTTGTAAATATGGCTGGATAACAACGATCATTACCCCGGTGTTCTGTTGTTCTGATGTTCTGTTGACCACTCTCTCCTTCGAAATTAAGTGAACAAATATACGCATCTTTGTTAATATGATCAATCAGTGGGAATCGATCATCACCTCGTCCACATTTCTTAACAAATCACATTTAGCACGCTTTGGAGAAATTTTTATGTTTTTGTTTCATTGATTTAATAAGTTTTCGACGATATTCAAGACAATGGTTTGGAAAACTAATAAAGTAATATAAATGCTCCGAAAAGGATTTACTACACGTATCGCTGCAACATATCCCATAACAACAATAGTTTTGTGCTGCTTTTTTTATTGGCAACATTATATATTTTTATTAAAGTGCTTGTATTAATATTTTACTTCAAGTATATAACAACTAAAACTGTACTATTGATAGTGAATTAATAATTAAAGTTGTTTTTTTTTATTAATTACATTGAAAACATAATATCCAAAGCTTATACACGCATAAAGTGCCCGAAAAACCTAGCGGAAGTTGAGGCATGCGCACAAAAAATGTTCAAATATGAAAAGGACTATTAGCAACCATAATAGTTTGGCGTTATTGTTACTTTACAATACATTATGGGGCAAGTATACTAATGCAAAATTAGCCGATATTCATCTCTATTACGGAATGGCCAATTGTAATGCCAGAAAACATACCACTACGCGTATGTCCTAGTAGAAGTATGTTTCCTAATGTTCATCGGGGTTTAAGGTAACAAGGTAATTTCAAGGTGCAAGTACAAGATAGAGGCCGAAATAGAGATATTAAAACGCCCGATACAAAAGAACAGATCTTAAACGCAATTACCGAAAATCCAAATACAAGTACAAGGATCATTGCGGTGAATATGGACATTTCTCATGTCACTGTGTGGAATGTTTTAAAGGAACATCACTTGTACCTTATTCAAAGGGTACACGCATTGCTTCCAAGGGATTATGCCCACCTGGAAGCGGCCTTTCGGGGTATCGTTGCCTGTAAATACGGTTAGCTCTTTCGGAATTTTGGAAAGGTTCCCCGTAAATAAGAAGTATATCCTGATATTCGCGTACAGATTATATTTTGGGTTATAAATCGAATTGAAATGCACGCACTGAAACACTGAAATAATTTTTGTCGCAATTTTGAAATAACAATCTTTGTCGTGGCAATATTGCGACGTTGTCACATGCTTCAAGGTTGATGTAGGAAAAAATATTTTAACAATGTTCATTAGTTTATTCGTTAAATATAAAAAATTAATATTTGTCAAATGGGCTTTTTCACATATTTGCTTAAAATTTCGATTTCGATTGGTTATATAATAACTTTTTAAAAAACTTTTAATTGACTGCAATTTTTTTCTGGAAACCCTTAGGTTTTTACCCTTGTAAGGATTTTTTTCTTTAAAATAATGTGAAGAATAAAATTAGATGTATTGTAAAATAAACTTCTTAATAAATAAAAAGAAAAGGTCTAAATATCGCACAATCTTGGTGGTCAATTTGTCTCCAGTTCTCATAATTACACAACCTGAATATTTGCCCTCCCCTCCTTGATGAAAATATAGATCGATCATGTACCTAACTCACAATTAATTTTAGGCCACAAAAATATTATCACATCTCTTGAGCGCACTCTAGTAACTGAAACATACTTTTCATCATTTAAAAAAAAACAACGATGGATTTGTACTCAATGATTGTATAACATTACATCCCAAATTTCGTAGTTTATTGACGGTTTGGCCAAAGAAAAATGGAGCACAATTCAAATTTTATCGTTTTTATTTTTCAACAATGATTTTAAGCCGGCCGTGGTGAGGGAGGTGGCCTAACGACACGACATTTATTAGCGATACTGATGTTGGATGTTTGTAAGTTTGGTAAATGTTAGTGAATATTTCTAAGCAAGAGTATAACATCTGAAAAGGGATCTCCCCTCAGTCAGACCAGTTCGAGGCTGGGTACGGCTGGATGCCTTCTAAGAGGTATGTAATCTACGTTGGTCACTCGCCAGGCTTCTCGAAGGACTTTATTGTTAAAACGAAGAGTTGATAAGGGGGGGGGCTGACCAGGGTTAATCGACAGCAGATGCCCGTGGTTCGGAACCCACGTTAAGCTGTAGGTCCAATAGCTAAACAATGCCTACTGCGTTGACGCGTCTCTAGCTTACACATACAAACTCACACAAATAATGATCTAGAAAACCAATAGATGTTTAAAAAATCTTGTTGAAAGACCCTATACATTATAAATTATAAAAAAAAATCATTGTAGTAACTAAAGTGCCATAATTTATATTTTTGATGTATTATAAAAGTATACTAAATATATTATTATACATACAAGATAAAATTGAAATTAAAACCAAACAAAACCTTTAAAATTTAAATTACACCAAGGTGGCAAAAGTAAAAAATTATTTATTAAATTCGTAGTGAAAGTCAACATTATACAAGTGATCTTGGAATTGTTAATATTCTACACAGATAACTTCTATAAGTGTATTTGTGCCAATATCTTCTTTAATTGACTTTAATCGAAAAACGATTAACGATTAACGAGTTACCTCCCCCCCCCCCCCCCCCCCCGCGGTCCATGGTTCGGTTTCTAGATATGATATTGATATACCAGTCAATACTGTTAATTCTCGTACGCATTCCAATCCTGAATCGGAACAAAAAATTATACCTGAACAAAAAATTATAACTTATTCACAAAATGATTCTGGCCCCTTCGTTGTTTACCTTGAATCTTCGAATGTTTCTGAGGTTAAGGTTGGTACCTTTAATAATATTAAAATAGCTAGGGATGTATTTAATCTTAATCTAAAAGATCTCAAAAAAACCTGTAGCAAAGGTCTAAATCGAGTTTCTATTGAATTCACGAATTATTTGACAACCAATTCGTTTCTAAAAAACAAACCGCTTTCGGACAAAGGTTATAAAATCTACATCCCTTTCAATTTTGTAACATGCAAGGGAATTGTGAGGCAGCTAGATACAGACCTTAGTGAACAAGAATTGTTGCAGTGTTGTAGGACCGAGGATGAATGTATCGAAATATTGAGTATTAGAAGAATGAATAGGAGGGTATTTAAAAATGATATAGTATCCTACGAACCCACTGGAACAGCTCTCTTCACCTTCAAAGGAGTCCTCTTACCGAAATCAGTATTTTTTTACGGCCTCCCAAAACTTGTAGATGTATACATAGCTCCAGTAACCCAATGTTATAACTGCCTTAGATACGGACATACCAAAAATAATTGCAAGGGGAAAGCCAGGTGTCCTAACTGCGGGGAACTGAATCACATAGAGAAAGGGGAAGAATATACATGTGAAACAAAATGTTTCTACTGTAAAGAGGATCATAAATCATTGGATAAATCATGTCCATAATTCTTGAGACAAAAAAACATCAAAGAATTAATGTCCTATGAAAATCTAACGTTTTTTGACGCAAGTCAAGCCTTTCCTAAATCTTACATTGAAAAAAATAAATTTGTTTATAACTCAAAGGATTTCCCCCACATCAAATACAACAATCCTTCATTGATTCAACCTTCCACCTCTCAGGGAACCGCCAATACAGTTAATCTCGTGGATCCTGCACACAGGAGGGTTCATAACTTTAAATCTTCCTCAGTCAAACGCTCGTACAATCAAGTAGTCTCTAATACAGATAATAAACGAAGAATTATTCAAAAAGGATATGATAAAAATCTTCACGATCAAAACCTCTTATTTCCAAATGGAAGACCCGAAAAACAAGTTCACAACAACAATTCCTCTTCTTATACCAAAACCATAGCAGATCCTTCACCAACACATTCCCAGCATACCGAACCGGAATTAGCCTGGTCTCCCAGTGCATCGCATAGTCATACAAAAAAAAAAGTTCTACACATCAATCTTCCCAAGATATCTTAAATAACTGTATCGATTATATTTTATCCTTATCTTCGGATAACCAAAATAAAATTAAAAACATCTTATTATCCCAATCACGCTTAAGGTCCTACATGGAGCTGGATGAAGTCTCCTGTTCTGATTAACTTTCCCCCTATATTTCAATTAATGTATCCTAAAACAAAATTGAAGATTCTACAGTGGAATCTAAGAAGCTTAAAAGCAAACAGGGATAATTTAACTAACGTTATTTTCAGAGAAAACCCAGATTGTGTTCTCTTAAATGAAACGTGGTGTAAATCTGATTCTAAATTTTTCCTCAAAAATTTTAATATCATCCGAGTCGACAGACACGATGGTTACGGAGGAATAGCAACATGTATCAAAAGTTCAATTGTCTTTACCAAAGTTAGAAGCTCTAACTCAGATCAAGTACAGTTTTTAACCATTAAAATTGGATCGCTATATTTGACCAATATTTATGCGAACTCAAATTCCGCTATCTCATTTGAACTTCTTAAAAATATGACGGACGGACTACCCTGGAATAAGCTGATTATCATGGGAGATTTAAATTGTCACCACCCAGCTTGGGACTCAAGTACAGCCAATAAGGGAGGCAGTATATTATATGAATTCGTCTCCGACAATGATCTTGTGATCATGAATGATGGGTCAGCAACTATGTTCCAACCTACTTCAAACATAAAGCCTAGTGCAGTCGATTTATCCCTCATAAGCAGTGGTCTGTCGTTTTATTCAGAATGGCAAGTTCTACCAGATTGTGGTAACAGCGACCATTTTCCTACAACTTTAAATCTTCTCTTCCCAGATACCCAACAGTCTGAGAAGATTTTCAGTACTTCCCACAAATATAGAAATTTTAATAAAGCCGATTGGAGAGTTTACTATAACAATGTCCTAGGTTCCATGCCTGCCAATGGTGAGAAGATCAACTATGAAACACTATGTGAAATAATCAATCAAGCAGCAGATGAATCCATCCCTTATAAAAAACAAAACGGTCAGGGTAGAACAATAAGTCCATGGTGGGATAATGAATGTACCAATTGGATTAATACAAGGAGGACAGCTATCCAAAACTTTAACCTTTTCCCCTCTTTGAATAATTATATCAAGGCCAAACAAGTCATAGCCCGAACCAGGCAAAGTCTCAGGGCACGAAAGAGAGATAAGTTTAAATCCTTTTGCGAATCCCTAAACAAAGGCTCTAGTCTAAAATATATCTGGAATAAGATCAAAAAATTTTCCAACTCCAAGTCTTCGGGGCCCAGGCACGTTTTTTCTGACGACATTAAAAAAGAAATCTTATCCAAAATGTCCTCTGTAGATATAAATCCAGATTTCACCCTTTTACCATATGAAGAGACTTCCGCATTTTCCATGAATGAACTTGTTTTCGCTCTCCACAACAAGGGCCATTCCGCACCAGGTTTAGATACCTTTTCATATTCAATGCTAAATCACCTTCCCCTAATAGCCAAACAAGCCTTATTAAACACCTACAACAATTGTCTTAGATACTCTAACTTACCTGAAGGTTGGAAAAAAATTATTATCATCGGCTTCTTGAAGCCAAACAAAAATCCCTTATTGGTAGATAGCTTCAGACCGGTTGTTTTGTCTTCATGCGTTCTTAAGGTGCTTGAAATAGTAATTAAGAACCGCCTGGACTGGTTCCTGGAGCATGGCGACAGATTGAAGCATGCACAGATGGGCTTTAGGAAAGGAAGGGGCACGCTGGACAGTCTGACTCTTCTACACTCTAGCATTTTGGAAGCTTTCGGTTCGTCACGGTCATTGATCGCCGTATTTCTTGACATTAAGGCGGCCTATGACAACGTTAACATCTTTAAATTATACCGCAAATTAAGCAAATTGAATTTCCCTCCCGCTTTAAATAACTTAATTTTTAAAATCCTTAGCAATAGAGAACTGTACTCTAGAGGTAATGATGGCGACTTGTTAGGACCCATGATAGCAACAAAGGGCCTTCCCCAAGGATCCCCACTGAGCACAGTGTTATTCAACATTTACACTGCTGACCTTTTTTCTATACCCCCTGAGGACGTTAAGTTGATCGGTTATGCGGACGACTTAGTCGTTTTCTCCAAAGGATACAATGTGGAGAAGTGTGCAGAGAAAATTAATGCAAAACTAGTCAGGGTACAGAGATGGCTATCCGAACACGACCTAAGTCTAGCTATTGACAAATGCGAAGGAATGTGGTTTTCCAGAGGTCAGAAGAAATCTCCCCCACCAGAAATTAAAATTAATAATTTTCTTATACCTCTCAAAAATCAGGTAAAATTCCTGGGTGTGACATTTCATAAAAACCTAAAATGGGATGCCCATGTTGAAAATACCGTCGTCAAAGCCGGAAAGAGTATAGATGTACTAAGGGCCATTTGCAGGGTGTGGTGGGGTGCAGATCAAAGAACACTTTTAATGATCTTTAACGCACTGGTTCGCCCGCATTTAGATTACGGGTCTATTTTGTTAAAACCATTAAGTAAAAAATTCTTTTAACAGGTTAGAGACAACTTTCTTTCGGGGTCTGAGAGTTTGTCTGGGGTGCATGAAATCTACCCCACACTTAGCTATCCTATCTGAATCCTCCATGATAGATCTAGAGCACAGATGGAAATTTCTAGCTGCCAAGTACTTATCAAAAATAATAAGTATTCGGGATCATCCTCTAATTTCAGTCATTCAAAATCTACGCAGGAATATGATAAACCTTCCAGGTTTTTATAAAAATGACAATACACCCTTTCTAGTGCAGGCTTATGGGCTCTATATTCCTTATTTTCAAAGGATCCATAAAGGCTCCAATTTTTATTGTTACGATATAAACCTAAAATACCTTATTTCCCCTCTAACAACCCTAAACTTGGATTTTTTAAAAAATGACACTATGACCAGAGAAAAATTCCTTTCCGCAACAGATAGATATAGAAATGACTTTACCTTTGTCTATACCGACGCATCAAAATCCAATGAAAAAGTGGATTTTGGTTTGTACATTCCAGAATCAAACTATAGATTCTCATCAAGGCTCCCTCGTGAGTTGAACATAAGTAAAGCCGAAAATATCGCCATTCACCAGGCTGTTAAGGTGTCCATAAACAAAAGTCTTAAGAAGGTCATAATTTTCTCTGACTCCCTTAGCGCGATCTCCAAGATTAAAGGGTCTCACTTTTCAGCTGCGGCGGACTTCTGGGCCCTTAGAACAAAAAAGCTAATTGCAATGGCCAACGAAAACGGCTTCAAATTTCTCCTCGCTTGGATTCCAGGGCACGCGGGTATTCCTGGTAACACGGTAGTGGATACTTTGGCTAAAATAGGGAAAAATTTGAATATACCTATGGACATACCATTGGACGCTAAAGATATCTCACCGGAAATTAAGAGAAAGAACGCTGCAGACTTTCAGGATTATTGGAAAAGGAATATTTTCCTTAAAAAACATCAATACATGAGGGTGCAACCATTTTTTCCCAATAAATACTGGTACCTTGACTTCCCTTATAAGAACCGGAGATATCTCACAACGGTAATTAGAATGCGTACAGGTCATTGCTCCACGAGACTTCACCTCTTTAATATAAATATTGAGAAGGCGCCCTTTTGTGAATGCGGCTCGGTGGAAATTTAAAACTTTTTTTTTTGAATCTACTCTAAAAAAACTCCTTCTCAGAGAAATATATACTTTTTTAAATTGTTATTAAAAAAGTTATAACAATTTAAATTTTTAAATTGTTAAGTTTAATGACTTAATAGCGTTAAAAAATGTTTTTTCTATATTGTTTGATTCATTATTTTAAATAATGAAAAATAGCTTTTGAAATTTCTTTTTACCTTTAATTTTCAGGTAGAACATCATTTATTCATTCAATCATTTGTTGAATTATATTTACATCCTACACCACTGCTTACGACGAAGATAGAAAATTATGTTCGCTTTGTCCCACTCATTATAATAACACCTTTGACAACGCTTATGCTCACAACAAAGATTGAATGATATATCCGCTATTGTCCTACTCATTGCAGCAGAGGTTTCGACCACGCGGGTGCGTCACATATATCCTATGGTTTTTTTATTATATATTATTTTAATTTTCTTTAAGTATTTTTAATTAAAAAATAAGTATTAGAAAATTAAATATTACCAGGTAATAACAACATAATAAAATTAAATTAAATAAAGTAATAGCCAAAGTTGTTTGAAATATTAATTTAATGCGACGGTTGATTCTGCTTTTCAAGTTTTTCTGTACGTACAAATACACGTATTATAAGCAAATTATTTTCCAGTGATTAAAGACAATTTCTATATTTAGTTTTTAAAGCCATCAAAGACGAGAACCTTTTTTTCGCATAAGTAAGAAATAGCGAAGGGGATCAATGTTTTAGGACATTGATGATTGATTGAGCCTAGTGTTCTGGTCCAAGTTTTCGTTTTGTATTACATCAATAAAAACCTTAAATAGTCCTTGGCCAGTTGCATGACTAGAGATTGATTTGCAAAATAGCATATTTTCTTTAATCGATCCTTCGCATCGATCAGAATACAAAAATTGCGCCAAGTTTGGCGCCAAGCCAAGATACATCTGTTGACTCGTCGAACTGAATAGTAAAAAATTCACTAAATTTAATCTTTTCAATTATTTGATCGTAAACATAAGTGGCCATTTCATTAATACGTATCGTTATTGTGTCATTTGAAAGTGGTATAGTTTTCAACTTTTTTGCTTCTTCCGGACTTATCATCACATTAACTATATAATCATGGCAACGGGTAAAATCAGTTTTTCCGTAATCGTGTGGGGCTTAGACTCACTGGTCACTCTTAATGTTACTAAATACGATGCTTGAAGTGCTACAATCTCGTTACGGTTTGATTTGTTGATTTTTCAGATGAGTAATTTACGCTGGAAAAATTCTAATGGTTTGTTTTGTGTGCACATGCCGGCTGTTTTGTTTGCAGATGCCGAACTAATTTTGAAGGTTTCGTTCTTTCCGCGAACAGAACTCGATAATAAACAACAAATTCTTTCCATCCATCTTTTAAATATGCTTCATTGTACAATCTGATCTTTTTATTTACTGATTCAACAGATGTAGACGGTGCATTTTGTTTTGTCACAAATTTGTCCATTTTATTTAATATTATTAATTTATTTTATTACCACACTCATTAATTTATTTAACACTGAATAAGAGAAGAAATCGCAGTATTTAACGCTGTAACTAACGCTTTAATATTTGTAACGCTGTAACGCTGTAGTATAATACGCTGGGTGAGAGAAAAAATAGTAATACTTGTTTTCGCAAAAATGTAATTAACAATAATACTCTTCGCCTCGTTCCATTGTTTTTCCAAAGCGCATAGTTTGTACGAACTTGCCTAAACGTGCTCGGAACGAATGATCCGTATCGCACGCGTGGGCGGGTGGCGCGAGGTTACAAGTACGTGCAAGCACATGTTCGAACTGGTTAAAGTATTATAAGAACAAGGGGTTACATAAGTCTTGTAGTTTTGTATATGTGGCTGTGAGTGGTATTTCCGTATTATGCTGGATCCACACCAATAAAATTTTACGTGTGTGTAGAATTTACTGAAACAATTTATTTGATTTATTTGGTGGACAACAGATTCGTGTGCAAGCTATGCGGCGACAATATTTGTATATCAGAGCGTCAATATTGCTGCGCAGGCACACTACATACAACACATACAACCCGCACAAAGCTAATTTGTATTGATGTGGACCCAGCTTAAGTGTAACGGCCCATTCACACATACATCCGCCATTTTATACAAAGACAAATAGATGATTGGTTTTGTTTCACGATTCGTAAGCATGTGAACACGCTCGTAGAAGTGTATAAGGCATTTAAAATTAAAAAAGATTTTTCATGAATCACGATACTGGAAAAAGGTCGAATCGTCGCCGTGTTAACGGTCCGATGTAAATCTTTGATAAACGTCAAATTATCATATTGTAGTGAGGGGGCAACGTTTTTCCCTTTTATTTATATATATATATATATATATATATATATATATATATATATATATATATATATATATATATATATATATATATATATGTATGTATATATGGATATGGATATGGATATGGATATGGATATGGATATGGATATGGATATGGATATGGATATATATATATATATATATATATATATATATATATATATATATATTAGGCTAATTGAAAAGTTAGCCTAATAGCGACAGCTACAGAGCAGTAAAAGAACTATATAATCTACTACATTTTGAAGGACTATCCTTTATATTTTGTCGATCTGTCTATTCATACAAAAACAGCAGCTTAAAATAACCGTATCAGTGGTATTTTTTAAAACGAAAAATATTGTAAATCATGCAGTGATTAAATTCTTTATAAAAAAAGGTTTAAATGTAATGGAAATTCAGAATAAAATGATATATGTATTAGGGGAGTCTGTTCATGATTTGTCAGTGGCCAGGTGAGTTTCAACGTGGTCACACACACAATGGGTGAGATTTGGATTTACCACTATGATCGACAACTGCGACAACAAACCGCACAGTGGATTGGGTTTGATGTGGGGATGCAAAAGGCATTTTGTTAATTGATTAGCTTCAAATCGGTAACACAATAACAGTACAGTATTACTTTGGATATTGATTATTGAATATTGATCCTTTTGGATTAATTGGGTGCAAAAATTAGTGAGAAAAGACCTGGTTTAGCGAAGAAAAAAATATTTTTTTGTGAAAAATCTGAGTATCTACGATATTTCCCAGATCTGGCTCCCTCTGACTTTCATCTGTTCTCAAACCTCAAAAACTTTCTACGTAGCAAACATTTTTCATCAAATGAAGAATTTATAGCAGCAGTAGATGAGTATTTTGAAGGACTTCCAGAAAATCTCTTCTGAGATGGAATAAATGAATTGGAGAACCGCTGGAAAAATGTATTGCGATTAAGGAAGAATATACCAAATAATAAAGTAATTTTTTTCAACTATTAACTTGTTTTATCATTTCCGCTTTGCATATATATTTATGTCTTGGTAAACAAGTGAGAAAAAACAATGTCTGACTTTCATCTGTTCCCAAACCTCAATAAAAACTAGATTTCTCACCCCATCCGCTGCAATTAAGCCGCACACCATCACACTACATCCACCTTGTTTGACAGCTTGTATCAAATTTTCCAGTTTTAACTCTTGGTTCGCTTTTTCCATCAGATCCAAAAATGTTACATTTGCTATCATCAAAAATATCCTTGCCCACTCCTTACCTGGCAAATTCTAACCGTTTTTGGCTATTTTTCTTAGATATAAGTGCTTTTTTCCTTGATCTTGTGCCATGAAATTCTTTTGATCTGAGGACCCTACGTACCATTTCTGTACTGACATATTTTTCAGTTTCTTGTAAAACATAACCGGCCAATTTGGGGGCATTAGTTTTGGGTTTTAGTCATTTTTTTTCAGAATTGAGCGGATATCACGTTCACCAATTGTTTTGCACGATCTGGGCTTATTCTGCACTGTACCACGTAAATTAAAGTTATTTTATTATAGTGGGACTCGAAGCACGACTGTTTTAACAATTTCATTATAAGATTTTCCTTTACTTCATAATTTTACATTTAAATTTCTAATTTAACAAGAATTAACAAGAAACAGAAATTTCGTTTCTAACCATTGTAACAAAAATAATATACTCTAAAAAACCCCAAATATTATTATTCCCTTGAGGTGGATGCCTCATGGTGGATGGTGGATAATTTGCATTTATGATAAGAATACCAAAAACAGTAAATAATTTTTTACTTGTTCAAGTTGGTGTATTTCTTGCTACATGTTAACTTTTGTGAGGTTTTATTCAGTACTATTTATTTAATTTGAATGTAATATGCAATTAAAAATTTGATTCCATTCCTATTGTTGTTTATTTGTATTAGGAAAGTAATTTAAAAATAAAGTAAAAAAGACCGTTTTAAAAATATAACTAACTTGCATGATATATGTAGACTTTTGTGACTGACTGTAATTAGACAGTTAAGCATTTAAAAATGATCGACCGCTACAGGTAGTATTGTTTTCCACATATCTTGCTTCAAAGCACACCTGTATACTCCGGGATGAACACTGAGACAGTCGAAAACCTTGCCTCGTGCTGAACACTCGTCTCCATACCAAAAAGACTGACAGCGACATAATAGTCGACGCCGCAGACAGTCCAGCTTAAGTTATCCTACCATTAGAGGTATATTTATTAGTTGGCCAAGCCCTACACAGGCTTTTTTTTTGGAGTGTTTTAGCATCCGACCGTTTTAAGATCCAAACGTTTTAAGATCCGGACATTTTAGGATCTGGACGTATTAGACTCCACACATTTTAGACCTCAGACATTTTAGATACGGGACATGTTAGTTACAAGACGTTTTTGATGTGGAGCATTTATGGTAACAAACGTTTTGGACTCCGTATATGTCAGTCACCGCCCATCTTAGGTACCGGACTTTCGATACCCGGAACAGCATCACAGAGAATAGACTTTGTTTAATTATTATTTTACTATTATAACCCATTTATTATTCAATCACTATTTGTTTACCATCATTTAGAGATTCAAGAATGCTATATAAGAGCTCTTATACTTTAGTATTGTAAGTTTAATGTTGAACACATTGATCTTTATTATACTTAGTTAAGTAAGGTTGTTGTAAGCATCACAGTTAAATTTCTTTTTTTTGTGTTGTAATTAGTTGTTTTTTATATTTTATGTTTTTGTTTATCTCTGCAATTTGTGGCGGCCAGCGTGGGGCAGTAGGGTGTGCAGTTTGTGTTTTTTAATAAAAAAATAGTTCTGTACATAAAATGTGGCGCCCAACATGGGAAAAAACCGCAAGGGCGGCCACTTGTATTAGTTTTCTGGATTCACAAATCACGCTGTTAAAAACCATGGCGGTTTAGCCGTAGTGCGGCCTCGGCCTTACGTGCATTTTTGGCTATTCAGTTCGACGAGTCAACAAACGTGTCGAACTTGGCTCAATTTTTGCGTTTTGTCCGATATGAATGTGAGGGATCGATTAAAGAAAATATGCTATTTTGCAAATTAATCCCTGTATGTGCGAAGTGTCCCGAAGTGTGCTGCAACTGGCGAAGGACTCTTTAAATTTTTATTGATGCAACACAAAACGAAAACTTGGACTTTAATAAATGCATTGCGGTATGTATTGATGATGCGATAACGATAACGGGGAAGAACAGTGGTGTGATAAGTGGTATGAGTAAAATTAAAAGATATTATGCCACATATGGAATACACGTAGGGGAAGTCCAGGTATAGCGAATAGCCCAGGCAAAGCGAATACCCTTCACTATTTCAAAATAGCGCGTGCCACGATGTCCGTCCCCCACCCCTCAGTCGTAAACAAACAGAGCTAGCCCAAGTTCACTCTTCGTTTGAGAAAAAAAATAATAAAAATAAAAAAGTGATTGTTTGTTACGATATTTCAAGGTACGTATTTTCATAATTACTCATGTACATGTGGTGTTACTGTTTTGGCTTGTTTGTATCCCTAAAGTGCATGCTTTCTTTTTGAAATACTGTAAGTTTTATTGAGATGTTGTTTCTGGATTTCGTTGCAGGTTAGGTTAAATTCAATAAGTACCTATTGGGCAAAGCGATCACAGGCAAAGTGAATACGATATCCACTTTGTCCAGTAGTATCCTCTTTACCCGGTAGGCATTTTGATTAATGGTTTTCATTTATATTGTTATAGATGGTTTACAAATATAAAAGAAAAACAAATCAAGCCGAATGGAGTGAGGATGTTATAAAGCTTGCAATAGCAGACTGCAATGCTGGTATTAATGTGAAAACGACGGCAAGAAAATATGACCTATATTGTGCTACTTTGTATAGGCATGGGAAAAAAAGTAGTTCGACTGCTCAGTTTGGACGTTTTCGTAAAGTTTTCAATGATCAACAGGACGGAGATCTTGAAACGTATTTGCACGAGTTGGACAACATTTTTATGGCTTAATCTGAGAAGATTTTTTAAGCACTGGTTTACATTTGCATAAAAAAAACAGTCTCACATATCCACAAAGTTGGGACAAAAATGAAAAGGCCGGTGATAATTGGCTTTGAGGATTTATGAGCAGAAATCCGCAAATCACTTTAAGAGTGCTAGAAGCAACGTCGATTGCTAGACCTAAAGGCTTCAATCGTCCGCAAATGGCAAGATTGTACGAGTTGTTGAATAACCAAATGGAAAACCCTTATATTGGTGGTACTAGGATCTACAATGTTGTCGAAGCTCTTCAGGAGACAACCTATCAAGATGTAGGGACTACAACAACAAACATTAATGTCAGACCTTCGACATCAAGGCTCCAAAGTTCATCTGGACCAAGTAAAACTTTGGATAATATCCCGGATGATTCTTCGAATGACGACAATGTCGAACCTACGAAATCCATGACTGTAACAGTTCAAGTACACAAGGCAATGAGAGAAAGAGGTGTATCGCCATCAATAATTTCAGAACTACATGTAGAAGACCCTCTCAATAGCATCCTTACTAATCCAAGGTCTTTTACTCCTAATATTCAAGACTCATTTAGACATAAAGGCAGTACATCAACTGATCATGTGCATCCCGCAATTCAAAACGCAACGGTGGACCAACATAGTATTTTGTCTGTGAAGATGGATTCTTTACCCGAAATAACTCATTCGACACCACCTTCAGTCATTAAACTCTGCACTCCTACTGTTCTCGAAATTTCTACTGAGCACGTGAATCTAGCGGTTCAAGATGCACAAACAGAACAAACAAGTACCTTGGACTCTATGATTCACTCCACGCTACCTTCAAAAATACCAAATGAAGAAGATTTACTCAAATATAATACCAATGACATAATACTACAACCATCTACTCCTCCACCTGTGTCTTATTTGAGTCCAAGAAAAATAAGACCCCTCCCAATTCCTCATGTTCTCATGGGGACTCGCAAAAGAAAAAATCAGAAGTCTGGGGTGTTTACCAGCACTCCTATAATGGAAGAACAGAAAGCTAAATATATTAAGGCAAACACCAAAGTTCTGAAAAAAATTGACAAAGATTTAAAAACAAAACCAAAGACTACGCTAAAGAAAAATATTAAAAGGACCAAAGATGTTAAAACGACCAAAAATACTAAAGTTAAAAAATCTAAAATCAAAGAAAATGTTGAAAACTACACATGCTATTTTTGTGGAGAAAATTACATAGAAATCAATAGCCAGTTGATGATTGGATCCAGTGCAATTCCTGTAAACAGTGGAGTCACGAAAAATGCACGGCTTACGAAGAGGAAGGCGTATTTCTTTGTGACAGCTGCACTGATAACTGAGTACTTATATTCATCATTAATTTGATCCTTCTTATGTTAATTTCGGTAAATGTTCTTTAATTAACCGTGTGTTCACTTTGCCCTATGGTCATATCCACTTTACCCGATACCGGGTTGGCCCGGTTACCGGGTTGGGCAAAACGGATAGTTGTACCAATTGCAATACTATTAATAATTTTTAGTAAAATGTTGATGTTACTTAATTTTTGTTGATTATATTAAAAACTTTAATAAACACTGATTCATACTCAGCTATTATTTTATTTCTGTGTCTATTAATTTTCTTGTCATAGGTCGTCAAAGCTTAAGGTGTCCGCTTTGCCCGGACTTCCCCTACTGCTTTATTTACCGAAATCCGCTTGCTAGAAAAAGATGCCAGATAATTTACAAAATGTTCTATCAGAAGCCGTAAAAATGATTCATTTTATTAAAAGCTGACAATTCCATACAAGATACTTTCCACATTGTGCGAAGAAATGGGTGCCAAATACGATTGCTTTTCTATACTAAAGTCAGGTGGTTACCGCGAGGAAAAATTCAAACGAAGCTTTGTGCATTGCGAGATGAATTGAAAACCTTTTTTACATATAAAAATAGCTCATTTTCAGAGTTTTTACAAGATGGAGAAACTTTATTCCTGTTGGCTTACTTGAGTGGTATATTCTCACATTTGAATGACTTGAATACGAGTTTACAATGCCATAACAAAAAATGTTTTACTAATTACAGACAAAGTCTGTAATGCTGTTATTGATCGCGTGTTGGAGAGCATGAAAACACATTTACGCGAATTGAAAATTTAGTTTCTGGAATATTTTCCAGATAGCAACAATGATTTGTCAAAAACATGGGTTTTCAACCCGTTTGATGAAAATGATGCAGTTGTTGAATTACCTCTACAACTAGAATTTTTAACTCAAGATTTAGATAAGTTTTGGCTTGCATGACGATGTGAATACGGAAGCCTAGTAGCGGAAACTTTGAAAATATTGATCCCCTATGCTAATTCTTACTTATACGAAAAAACTTCTCGTCTATGGTGACTTTAAAAACTAAATATAGAAATTGTCTTTTATCACTGGAAAATATTTTGCTTATAATACCTGTGTTTGTATGTATAGAAAAACTTTTAAGTGAAAAACAAAATCAACCGTGGCATTAAATTATTATTTCAGACAACTTTGGTTATTACTTTATTTTATTATGTTGCTATTATCTGGTAATATTTAATTTTCTAACACTTGTTCTTAAATTAAAAATACTTAAAATAAAGAAAATTTAAAAAAAATATATCATAAAAAACCATGGGATATATATTCCGCACCCACGTAGTAGAAAACTCTGCTGCGTTGCGTAGGACAATAGCGTATATGTCGTTCGATCTTTGTCGTGAGCATACGCGTTGTCAAAGACGTTATTGTAATGAGTGGGACACTAGCGAACATAATTTTCTATCTTCATCGTAAGCAGTGGTGTAGAATATAAATAAAGTTCAACAAATGATTGAATGAATTTCTACCTGAGAATTCAAGGTAAAAATAAATTTCAAAAGCTATTTTTCATTATTTAAAATACGGAATCAAATAATATAAAAAAAACTATTTTTTAACGCTATTAAGTCATTATAATTAACAATTTAAAAATTTAAATTGTTATAACTTTTTTAATAACAATTTTAAAAAATATATATTTCTCAGAGAACAAAGTTAGTTTATATTTTTTAGAGTAGTTTCAAAAAAAAAGCTTTAAATTCATTCATTTTTCTGCTAGTTATGATTTTTGAAAATTTTTGTTTTATCCCTTAACTGACAGGCTCCCTAACTCTGTTAATCTTGATAATAATAGAAAAAGTTGTAAGACCATTTTTGTGTAACATTTTATGCTCTATAACTTTTATGTGGAACTTTTTTTCCTAACTCTTATAGTTCTTGAATTATTTTTGTTATTTTCTGTTAAACACTTTGTTAATTTTTTTTCCAACCCTCGCCGGGGGTTGGTAACAAATTTACTTGTATGCATAGTTATAGAATGCCTCAAACAAACTTATATCAAAAAGTCAGCCTTTTATCTCAAATTTCGATTTAAATGCTTCGTTAACTGGACTAAAATCAATGGTATCCCTTGTTCACTTCTGAAAAAGGAACCACAAATGTACAGATAAATTATACATAAATAAATGTAAATATTATGAAGGATCGAATCTTAGCATTATTTTTTTTAGGTTGATAACAGGGAGACCTGATTGTGGTCGTATGCAACTGTGGTCAATATACCACTATCAAAATTCAACTGATAAACTGAGACTTTTACCCAATGGAGTTTTTAAGGCATTACTTTGACAATCAAATTCCAAGTGAGCTTGATTTTGATACTGAATTTATTGAAGATCAGTCTAACATATACCATGATTACGAATCTGGGAAATATTGCCTGGATAAGGTAATATAAACTTTTTAGAAATTATGAAATAGTAATTTTAAAATTTTGTAGAAAAGTGATACTTTTATTAGTGAATTTGCAATGGTTTGTGCACCAGATCACAAACAAGATTGGACTACAAATGAATTTTTGATGCACAATATTGTTAATCCTGTTACCCATGGTTTAAGCATAATCTGTCCATTAATTGTAGCTATAATTTATTTTGTCATGCCTACTTTAGATGATCTGGCAGGAAATATCACAACAACAATCTGTATGTGCCTTATTGTTAGTCAAACAGCAGACTTAGTAAGATTACTGACTGTTTATAAAAGCCATATAAGTTTGCTCATAACAGGTATGTTTCATATATTTCATTATTCATTCATTACTTATTTTCATTAATATATAGAAGACTGTCACTGATGTAACAAATAAATTACATTTACATAATTATAAATAATACCAACATTAAAATTACAATTAATACATAGATAAATATCGACAAAAATGACAATTATAGCTTTTATTGAGAAAGAATACAATTGTTCTAAAATTAGTTATGAAATAAATTTAAATGAATCTTAAACAGCATGCTCACAGGACACTAAAAATAGATGTAATGTCTGAATGATTGTGGCATGTTCATATATTTTTATCTTTTTTTTAGGTTTTCGCCACGATGTAAAACTCAAAAAATATCAAAAATATGTTTTTTAACGTTAACGTAAACGTTAACATTAACGTTTAAACAAATACAGAATAACAATAAATAAATACAAATATAGAATAATAGGTAACAAAATACAGAAGATTAGAAGAAACCGCTATAATTCATTTAAATAAAAATAACTTTTGCTATGCCTTTAGTAGATTTAAATTCAATATGGTTCGCGATTCTAAAGAATACAATTAAACACATTTAAGTATTTCAATACACAATCAGTACAGTAAACAATCACACAGTAAACCTTACCATATATATTTTTTGGTAATATGTCACTGTCATAAAACACTATTATTGCCAATGTATCGTTGACATACACAAAAAATATTTACATCCTATCTTTACTTTATATATAGAAATTAATATATTTATTTTTTAGATTCGTTTTAAAAACGGGGGGAAAAGACCCCCGAAACGTTAACGTTAAAAGTTTGTTTTTATTTTAGAACATTTTTATATTTTTAAAATTTTGTTCATTAGGCAAATTTATTACAGAAAAGAATCACTGAGAAATTTGTCTCCGTTTGGTTTTTTGTTTTTACCCAGTGATTCTTTATTTATATAAGAACAGATATTTTTGATATTTTGTAAGGTTTTAGATTGTGGCGAAAAACCCAAAAAAAAAGAAAAAAAATATACCAAAAATAGATGGTATTACTGTGGTTCAAAAGAAAATGCAATTATGAAAAGAAAGAGCTAGATCATATCGGTTATTTAGAAGATGTGAAAAAAATAATCCAATCCAAAAGTGTTTTTGATGATATTTTACAAGATACTTTAGCACAAAATTATTACTTACATTCTCTTCAAGAAATACCATGAAAGAAAACATACATTTTCAAAATAAAACATCAGTAATTGAAGGCACACTTCAATAGTGTTTTACTGTTTATTTTTGAGGAAAGCATGACAATGCGAAATACTATAGGAAGGAAATCTTATTTCTATACAGGCAATTCTTTGTACCTTGAGCGATCAATTGATTAGTGGAAAAGTATTTATCTTAAATTAAACTCAAGTCCTTTTTGAATTACTTAATATAGCCGAGGTCAGAAGATGCATTAAAAAATAAGAACCATTTTATTTTAAAACAAGTGTAAGGACATCTTATAAGTGAATATGAATATGTTGAGAACAGATTACCTGCACCAATATTATTATTATGGAGAAAATGTAAAAGACAGATATAAAAAAACAAGGAGGGGGGCCTTAGTTTGTTATTTTTCGACATTTAACTGAAGTATTTATTAAGTGTATTCTAATGTATTTTACTCATGTTATATTAATGATACATTTGACTTTATTTTCAGAGACAATTTGCTATATCAGCCTTCTGGGTGCCTTCTTTTGGTTGAATAGTCTAGGATATTATATTTGGAAAACTTTTAAGTGGGTAACATTAACACTGGTATGGTTATTTTTGATATTATTCTATTTTTCAGATCACGAAATGTTTTTTTACGTATTACTGATGGTAAAAAGTATTGTTATTATGGGAACTATGCTTGGTCTTGCACAATTCTTTTAGGATTATTAGCAGTATTTGCTCATTTTACTATGGATTATCCAGAATTTAAATCACTGACATCCCAGGATTTTGAACAAGAACAGATAGGTATTTTAAATATAAAGGGTAAGACGAAAAGTCGCAAAATTCCGCTCTTGTGTTATTCTATCGGTTTGTACTTGCTGGACAGTTGGGGCAGTTATATTGCTTGACAAAGGTGGCGAAGCGCTCATACTCAATTTTTTTTTTTTCAATATGCACTATATAATTACCCGAGAACCAATATAATAACAAAATATTGATATTAAGAAGGTTGGGTTTCTATAACGAAGGGACGTAGTAATAAAAAAAATTATACTATTGTACAAATTTTAACTTTAAGAAATTTAGATAGATAGGATAATAAAATTGTCATTACTGGCTTATCGTTAATAAGTTTGGATTAAACTGCTATATAAAAAGACCTGAAACTGTATTTTATATATAGAATTACATACACAGTACAGCTTACTTGTTTTTCAAAATGCTAAAAAACGTGATATTTTTCCTATTCTTAGTTATTTCACGTGTAACCTCGGAAGAAATTGTAAGTAAAATTATAAATTAATACGAACTGACTATAAGAAAATATTATATTTTCAGGAAAATGATAATTTTAACAATGCCACCCCAATGCATTTGGAGAATGACGAAGATGTTCGTCGATTGTTTCCTCATTTACAACAGGAAAATATAAATTCGCGGATAGTCGGTGGAGTTGAATCTGCTCTCCATTCCCGAAATTATCAGGTTAGTAAACATTTATGTGTGGTAAAAAGATATTTAAACATTTTTTGAATACCTAAATTAATATTCTTTATCAATAATTAAATGACTGTTACCAATAAGTTCTGCCAATTTAAGCACAAATCTGAGAAACTATTTAGAAAAGATTTGGACCTCAGATCGCGCCTTGAAGGGCCACTTTCTCTAGTCATCCATAATTTAAGAATAACGAATCTACAGAGGAACCGAAATGACAGATATGCTTTGTTCCTTTAGTGTTATTTTTTCTCTACGACATTTTAATCTCAGCTGAATCAAGGAAATTTGAGCATATTTTTTTAGTTGTAAGTTGTAATTTGCAAAGAAACATATTAAGAAATTCTCAGAATTTTCAAGTGAGAAAGGAAAGGATTGGTTTATCTTTCGAATTCGTAGAAAATCAACAAATGTAATTCACGTACATTAACAAATTCTTTTTTTTTTTTTACCACCATGCCAAATATAATATTTTTGCCGTTTGCTAACTTGAAATCAAATGGTCCAGTATCACATGATTTAAAAGTACAAGTACAAGTAGATAGTGGTCTGTTAAAGTAGACAGTAGACTGTTCAGGTGGACTGAATTTTTTAATAACTTTTCAACCTAGTCGTTTTGCAATTCAATACATTTAGAACAACACGTTTCAATTTTAATAACCTAAGTATAATGCGATTTGTCTCCAATTTTCTTTCCTTCAGCGAGCTATTTCTACAGGCTAAGGAAGAGGAAGTAGTAGCTGGGAGCCAAATCTGGCGAATATTGCGCATGTGGAAGCACTTTTGTGCATTTACTTTGCGAAAGAGCACTTTCTTTTTGGCCATTGTGTGTACATTTAGCCTGAGGAATACCCTTCAATTGGCCCGGTAGTAAAATGTAATACTCCCGGGTGATGGTCCTATCTTTAATAGGTAATCTTTTAGAACCACACCACGAAAATGACAGAAAATTACAAGAAAGAAAGGTGAAGAAGTACTACACATCAATAACTGTTAAAGGGTGGCTGGAAATTGATACGGATATTTCAAAATAATTCATCGAAATATTACGAAGGAAAGAATTTATCAAATAAATAAATACAACAGCATAGAAGAAGATTGGATAATCATAAAAGGATCCATAATACAAGCAGCAAAAGATACCATAGATACCATACAGGAAAAACGACAGAAAGAAACAACGGTTCGTTAAAGAATGCAAAAATACGATCGAAAACGAAACAAAACAAGGAACACGTGGAACCAGAAAACCTGAAGATTATAGGACATATAAAGAAATCAGAAAAATAAACACAAAATTATGTAAAAGACAAACGAATAATTAGATGGGAAAAATAATAAGTGAAATTGAAAAAGAAAACAAAAAGCGAAATATGAATGCAACCTTTAAACATATAAATAAGTAAACTTGAAGAGATTTACCACGAAACACCGAATAACTTTTTTGAACTGCTCGACGCACGTTTCGCTAACCATGTTAGCATCATCAGGAGATGATTTAATCTAATATAAATAAGCGCAAAACAAAGAAGCCAACAGTATTAATCAAAAACGAGCTATGGGAAAAACATGTTAAAGAAATGCGCAATGAAAAAAAAACAGGGAGGAAGTGACAAACGAATCAGAAGAGTTCTCAATCATGAGAATGATTGAGAACTTGAGTACGGGTCGCCCAAGCGATTAAAAAACTCAAAAATATAACAGCTGCGGAATGTGATCAAATATGCGCAGAGCCTAATTAAACATGGTGGGGAAGAACTACATCAAAAAATCTACCAACTTATTTTACGGATATAGCGCGACGAACACATATATACGTGATGTACTGAGAACAGGCATTATAATACCGACACCAAAGAAGGGTGACTTGACGCAATGCAAAAACTGCAGAAGAATTACAATGTTGAATGCGGTATACAAGGTACTTAAAAACATAATAAAAGAACGACTGGAGAAACACACAGAAAAAGGAATAGGAAATTATCAACGGGGCTTCAGAAAAGGAAGATCGATAGTAGATGCCATACACATATTAAAACAAATCACCGAGAATATTGATGAACATAACATGGTAGCACATATAATTTTTGTAGATTTTAAGCAGGCTTTCGATAAAATCAATAGAGCACAACTCATGGTAAACTTAAAAAACATCGCAGTTCGCAGTTGGCAGAAAGATTAGGAGACTGATAGAAATTACAATGAATGAATCTGAAGCAAAGATATGCATGCAAGAAGGAATATATTCATAATAGCACTGAATAACATAATAAAGAAAATAGAAAATATACACAGTATGTCGAAAAAAAAGCAACTTTTTAAATTTAAAGAAAACTACAATCTGCTGAAACAATATATAGAAAATAACTTCTCGCGTTGAACATAGTGAGGGCCTTATTGAAACAGCCAGACCAGCCAGACGGAACTGCACATTCATGGAATCGATTATAACTAGTGATGAGACTTGGTGCTTCATGTACGATCATCAAAAAAAGCGCCAAAGTGCTAAGTGGAAGTCCCTGGGCTCTCTGTAATCCAAAAAATTGCATTTCTAGAAGTTACGAGAGAAGACAGTACAGTGGTGACTTGTGAGGAAGGGCGTTGGAACGCCGCTCCTTCAGCATTTATAAGAATAAACAACTTTTCAGATCAAAACACCATATTTTATTTCTGTTCAGTTTATTTCCTTTAACTCATTTTACGATATTATTAAAAATTAAAATCTCCAAGTTTAGAAGAAAGTCTGTCGACCCATCACACCAAATAATGCGGATAAAAATTCCATCTCGCCACAATTTTTACATTGTTGGACGGACGTTTACTTCCAGCGACCGTACGCCACCGCCATCTTATCTCGTCGTTGACGTTACATGTTTTGTTGGTTGCTAGAATTCGAGGGTTTAACTGCTTTCTAAAACATGCGATTTGGACGTAGATTATCTGTGACCGAGCGTATCGGTAATTAGTTTTAAACGCTGATTTGACGGGTCCGGAGCGTTCGATATGTCTCGCGTTGCGTATTTCATTCGCCTCGCGAATACTTGTTTTGATTTGGGATTTGCTACGTGTGTACACACTGAGTAGTACTTTTTAAATAAAAATAATCAAGTTTTAATTGCAAACATGAAGGTGCCTGATTTAAAACAGTTAATAATAACTAACTTAAGTTTTTTTCGAACTTTTTACAATACAACTGTTTGAATGGTTTACTCTCCGGGAAACGGTAAGTTCATGCTTATTCATTCCTTTATCTGCGTAACAAGCAACAACGCATCCTCCAATGTCCTTGTAATCCAATGTTTCCTGATTCACCTCCTGTAAAGGATTTCAATAGCAGGAAAAGTAAAAAGGAGAAAGGGGAAAGCAAAAAAAATCTTCAACAGCACTATTTTCTTCTACGCCCTCCCACTTTAAAAACCCACGAGCCGCCACTGAGACAATGTTGATTTGTTTTTAAAACTCTAAAGGTACTTACTATACTTCGGGAATTCGTTCCACAGAGTCAAAATGTCACTGGTGAATATTATCTGTGTGTTATGGAGCGTTTGTGGAAGTGAATCATTCTAGTGGGGACCGACTATCGAGCGCCGGGAAGTTGGTTTTTGTTGCACTGTAATGCGGCATTTCACAGGACCGTAGCTGTTCGTGAATTTTTGGTGAAAAAGAAATATATGTGCTTTAATATCCTCTATATTCGCCTGATTCATCTCCGTCTGACTATTTCCTGTTCCCGAAACTCAAACTGGCCATGAAAGGAACGTTGTATGACAGTGCTAGACAAGTCCAAGAAGCCGTGAAGAAGGAGACATTGAGACGATTCCAAAAAACTACATCAAAAATCTATGCTAGCATTGATTGAACGTACCCTGCGGTGTATTGATGTATTTTGAATATCAAGAAATAACGTTGACAAAATAACTAATTTTTCTTTTTTAATTTAAAATGTTTCGTTATTTTTCCAACATACTGTGTAGGAACACTAAATGAACACCTAGTACAGATAGTGACATATGCGTATAGTTTTGCAATAATTCCTAGAGAGCAGAGAGAACTAAAGCCCATAATTGAAATAATCGACCGCAAAGTCTAAGAAAAAAGGACTGGAAATAAACGAGCTGAAAACAATGTTACTGTAGCAAAAATGATAGAAAATTCAGAAATTTAGGTTGTGGAAGCTATAGATTCGAAGAAGTGATATAGAGCATTACAAAGCAACAAAAAATTACTCAAAGACAAGAGATTGCGCAGAGGGAATAAACTAGGAATATATAAGACAATAATAAAACTAATAGTGACATATGCCGCAGAAACTATAACGCTCGCAGCAAAAGAGGAAGACAAATTATAAAAACAAAAAAGTCAAATAATAAAAACAATAATGGGAGTAAAGAAAGTGGGTAACAGCGAATTCAGAATCCTGACGAACTTTGAGATTGATAATCTGTTGGGAAAGGAAATCATAGTGAGAACAATTAAAGCAGAAAGAATACGGACACATAATGAGAAGAGAATATAATAAACCAATAAGAGAAATAACTACATGGAAACCAGTACAGAACTAACTGAGAGGGCGACCCATAGTCAGATGGAGACAACACGTGGAAGAAACTATAAGAACAGTGAATGCAAAAGGATGGAGAGAACAGATCGCATATGGAAGAAGATGGAAGAAAATAGTTGAGAAGGCGAAAACTCACCAATAATTACGAGAAAGGTAACAAGAAGAAATGTGAACCGATCCACTACACCAAAAGGATTTGAAGAGTTCTTTGTGTATGGAACAGTTACAATTTCACTACGAAATATATTAGCTTATAATAATAAATAATAATTACGAAGAAAGGAAGTTTTTCTTTTGCACAGTTACACAAGAGCTCACCCTCCAAGTTAGACCCAGCACAAATTGTTAAGTTGCAAAATACCTTAGACCGCAGAAATTTTAAGGGTTGCCTGATATATCAGAGTTGATATATCAGATACCACTAGCACAACTAGAAATAACGCAGTTTTACCACAATAATTCACCTGCATACTAAGATTCGAAGAGTTTTCGCATTAACCGTATTCGGCGGTTTTGACTCCTAAGGATTAATTTTTCTTCTCAAACCAGAAGTAATGGTTTGCTGGATCAAGATTCACTTCAGATGATGAGATCAAAATTGAGACAACCGCATATTTTGCCGAGTTGTACAAGTAGCATTATACCAAGGGAATTAAAAAGTTAGTTAAAAAGATCGTCTTTGGTATAAATGTATTAAATTTCAAGGTGACTACGTTAAAAAAAATGTTAAAAAAACCGCGAAAATATTGTTTTCCTTGTTAGACCTTCAAACGACCCTCATAAAATCTAAATAAAGTGTATATGATTGTACGTGTTTTTGACGTTGAAAATACAGTAGATGATAAATTGTGACAATTATTTTATTTGTTATTCATATTTTAATATAAAAAAAAATAATAAATCAATTAATATTGTCGTAATTCGTTAGATGTAAAAAATAATTTATATTGGTTTATTTCTTGGTAATATGAAATATATTTATTGCCTTATAAAGGGACTAACAGTAATCTGATAATGAATATCATATCCATATTATCGAAAAAATTAGTTACCAAAAATTAAACGGGTTCAGTAAATCGGAAATATAAGATTAAATTATTTAATTAATATTCTTTTATGGACACATATAAACTGCCATTCTTCCTGCCAAGATTTTCCATCAACCAGTTTTGGGCTGTAATTGATCTATTTGATATATTTGATAACGAAAAGAACAGAATTCATCTTCGGAAGATAGCCGAATGATAACATATTCATAATTAAAGAAACGAGATTTCTCTCTATCTAGAAAGTGAGAAACTGTAATGTGCTTAAAGCAGCAAAAAGCTTTCACTTGAGAGAGACTTTAATCAATGGGATCTATGGCGAAATTTTAACCAACATGGAGAGGATGGAAGACATATTTCGAAACACTGTTAAACGGAACCGCTAGAGAAGATCATAAGGATAGGCCACAATTTATGAATGCAGCTCAGCCATTGAAACAAGCACCATCGGTGCAGGAGGTGGAAGAAAGTTTAATGAAACTTAAAAATAATAAAGCTCCCAGAATAGATAACATAACTTCAAAACTACTGAAGCTTGGAGGTAAAGAATTATCTCAAACATTTCATCAATTAACAGTTAATATCTACTGAATAGGAAAAACGAGCAGATACCTTCAGGGTGGCAGAAGGTAGTAAATATGCCCGATACCTAAGAAAGAAGATAAACTGAAATTCGAGAACAATCGTGGCATTCGGCCAATATTCACTTATGGTTGTGAGACGTGGACCAAAAAACAAAGGATATGCTTACAGTATTTGAAAAAGGAGTACTCAGAAGAATTTTTTGTACTGTGAATGACAGTGGAATTAGGAAGAACAAGTACATCTTCGAACTTAAGTACTTGTACAAAGATCTTGCTATTGTACGAGGGTTACTATGTATGTATCCGGAACTGGCAACAATGGTGTTGCTAGGCGCTATCTGACATATACATTGTAACGTTTGACATTATTGTTATCTCAACAACAGTGCATCGATCAACTCACTTCGACTTTTGACGATGAAGCACCATGTAAAACCACTGTATATCACTGGTTTAGTGAATTCAATGGTGGCTGTTGTTTGTTCACGGACGAATTAAAAAAAGGTCGTCTAAAATCAGTTGTGCGAATTTTCGTGTGATGATTTACTACGATTTTCAACGAGGATTATCTCAATGGCAGTGCATCAACTCACTTCGACTTTTCGTGATGATGCATCGTCTAAAACCACTGTATATCACTGGTTTAGTGAATTCAATCGTGGCCGTCATTCGCTCACGGACGAATTTAAAGAAAGTCGCCCAAAATCGGTTGTTATGCCAGAAAACATCGATACTGTGCGCGAACTGATAAAGCAAGATCGTCATGTGACATACCGTGAGATTGAGGCATCCCTGGGCATTAATATGACAAGCATACACAAGATTTTACATGAACATTTAGCCGTGAAAAAGATTTGTGCGCGTTGGATTCCGCATAATTTGACAATCGTGATGCGTCAAAAGCCGTGTATAACATCTACACAAGTGATGAATCTTGGATCTATGCGTATCAGCCCGAAAGTTAATAGCAGTTGACTGTATAGGTCTTTCAAAATGAGCCAAACCTAACAAAAGTTGTTCGCGCAAGAAGCACTTCGAAGCACTTTGAAGCAAATGATCGCCTGTCTTTTTGGTATAAATGGGCATGTGACTACAATGCCACCAGAGAATCATAGAACAGTCAATTCTGAATGATACACAACCATTTGTTTGCCAGAAGTCTTGGAAGAAATAAGAAAAAACAGTTACGGATACAGGATCATTCTGCACCATGACAACGCGAGCTCTCACATACCGGACCAAACAACTCAATATTTGACCGGTCAAAACATAGAATTGATCGGATGACCCGACATACAGTCCTAATTTGACACCCAATGATTTATTTTTGTTCCCGTCCATGAAAAATAAACTACGCGGTCAGCGATTTTCGACGCCAGAAGAAGCGGTTAATGCGTACAAAATGCATATTTTAAAGACATCTAAAAAGATAACAAAAAATGCTATGAAAATTGGTTCAAATATATGCAAAAATGTATCGATCATCTAGGAGAATATTTTGAAAACCCATTTACAATGATAAATATTTGTTTTTATTTATTTTTCCGGATACATAAATAGCAACCCTCGTAGACTAAGTGAGGATTCAGCGACTCAGTTTGGTGGGACACGTGGCGAGAATGCAGGAAAATCGGGTAACAGAAAATGAGGTAGACCAAAGACACGATGGCAAGACAATAACGAAGAGATGCTGAAGAACTGCTACTGAAAAACTGGCAAGCTGCTGAGGATCGATCCATTTGAAGGTGCAAGTTGAAGGAGGTCAAAGCTGACTAACACCGCAGGAAGAACTATAATGTCACCTTCGCTTTAAAAACCCCCCGTGTTGTCTCGCAACACTCTCAACTGCTTCTCTTAGTGGTTACCACTTTTTCCTTCTCGGCCTTATTTTTCTCTTTTCCCGTTCCTGAAAGGGCCAGTTTATCAGAAATGCGTTTTTGTTTATTTTACTAGTCTAACTGAAAAGTTCGTGGAGCGAATTGAAAGGTTCGTGGAGCGACACTGCGAACAGTAGTTCTTCAACATCTATATAATCTAATAAACTACATTTTGAAGTATCATCCTCCATATGAACATATGTGAAGTTTCAAGTCGGTCTCTCAATTCATTCGTACAAAAACAGCAGCTTAAAGTAAACGTATCAGTGTTATTTTTTAAAATGGTAAATATTGAAAAGTGTAGTGATTAAATTCTTTGTAAAAAAGGGTTAAATGGTAAATATATTAGGGGAGTCTGCTCCTTCAAAAACAATTGTTTGTAAGTGGGCAGGTGAGTTTCAACGTGGTCATTCAGGCTCATTCAGGACGTCCAATAAGAGCAACTACGGAACAAATAATTAATTCTATACATGATATAGTTATGGATAACAGACAATTGACTTTGAGTGAAATTACTAAGGCCATGGACATCTCAACTGATTGGGTCTTTCATATTTTGAAAAAGGAATTGGGCTTGAGAAAGCTATATGCAAGATGGGTGTCGCATTGTTAAATTCTGATCAAAAACGACTTCGAGTAAAACTTTCTAACCAACATTTGGATTTTTTTCGAAAGAATAAAATAGATTTTAAACGTCGTTTTGTAACTATGAATGAGATTTGGATTTACCACTATGATCCTGAACTGCGACAATAAACCGCAGAGTGGATTGAGCCCGGTTGTTCAACTACGAAGCAGCCAAAGTGGTCAAAATCGATCAAAAAGGTTATGGCATAATTGTTTTGGGATGCAAAAGGCATTTTGTTAATTGATTACCTTCAAACCGGTAAAACAATAACCGAACAGTATTACTCAAATCTTTTGGATTAATTGGGTGCAGAAATTCGTGAGAAAAGACCTGGTTTAACGAAGAAAAAATAATTTTTCATCAAGACAACACACCGGCTCACAGAGGTGTTCTTACAATGGCCAAATTGAACATTACGAATTGAAGCATCTACCATATTCGCCAGATCTGACCCCCTCTGACTTTTATCTGTTCCCAAACCTCAAAAAATTCCTAACTGACAAGCGTTTTTCATCAAATGAAGAAGTTATAGCAGCCGTAGATGAATATGTTGATGAACTTCCATAAAATCACTTCAGAGGTGGAATAAATGAATTGGAGAACCGCTGGAAAAAATATATTAACCTTAAGGGAGAATATACGGAAGAATAAACTCATTTTTTCAACTATAAACTTGTTTTATCATTTCCGCTCCGCGAACTTTTCAATTAGCCCAGTAAACAATTTTTTTTTCATTTCTGATGATCTGTTTTATGCAGGGTGGATAAAATTATTGTTTTAATTATACATTCTATCAAATAAGTACCGAAAATTGTTCATTTAAAAAACTCGTAAAATGCCTGATTTTTTGCCGAACATTGATAACATTGTACTTAATTGTCGCGTAGAGATTTAACGTCATCTGTTAATCAGTCTGTTTGCAGCTGTTGGTTAGGTTAGTTAACTTCAAGTACGCTCTGTGATTTTTGAAATGGAAAAAGTATCGAGCAATGAGTTTACTTCAAACGTTGTTTCCGACGAAGTTTCTTGTGCTGAATCGTTGAAAATAATGGTTTTATCGAAAATACGAGCATACAATGGTATAAGGTACACGAAAAAAAATTATACGAAAAATTACGATAGTCACATCGTAATCCAGGACCAGACTTTCAATATCTTTACCTTCATAATTTTACATTTTAAAATTTACTATTTACATACGAATTTTTACGATATAAACATCGTAATTCCAACTATAGATTTCTATAGTAAATAACAAAAACAATATTACGATATTGCATCGTAAAAATTAACAAAAAAGTCTTATGTTATTGCCAAATTTAAGTCGATATTTGTTTGTTAACTTTTCTTTTTTATATATCAATCATTACAGTGCTGCCTTTTACAAAATACAATGTAAAGGCTCATTTACACCATATGTCTTATCGTACGATTTCTCGAAAGAGATTTCTTATGAGAATTCGTTCGAGTAGATAATTTATTACGATTTATATTTGACTATGCACACTGTCATTTTTCTTCTTACTTTGTTTAATATTTATCTGTCATCCAAATATACGAAACTAACCTAACATTTTTACATTACTATAGTAACATCGTAATTTCTGTTGCAATGAATAAGACTGTGTTATTTTTAACCGTATAATCCGTTTAATAGAATTTACGATGTAGCATCGTATAATTTTTTTTTTTTTCATTCTGGTAGGGTACTGCAATGTTCAATACTAATAATTACTACCTTTTGATAGTAATTAATAAGCTGAAGCAAATTTATGCTTTAATGCGTGATGATGGTACAGTATGCAGGGTGCATACGCAAATGTAGGTGGTTGTCAGACTTCGACTTCGACTTATTTGGCCAGGTTTTTAGGTTAGCCCGCAGGCTCTTACCCGTCTCTAGTCGGCTTTTACCCTATATGGGCACTAATTTATGGGGGTCTCTATTTGACCCAGAAGGTTGCCTAGCAAGTGGCATAGATAAGATAGATAAGAAATAATAGTATTTTAGATGAAGTCCTGGCGAACTTCTGAGGTTATTACGAATGAAAAAAAATGAAAAATTTTACTTATTCCCCGTCAGAGATTGACAGGTCTTCTGTCTAGCAGACCGATCGATCGGAAACGATCTTTCGACTGCCAGACCACGAACAGGATTATAAGTCGTCGAAGCGGTCTTATGCAAGCCGGGAATCGATTTATCGATTCCGTTATGCTTGCGGTCCGTATGGGAAATTGGGACATTGCGCTCTATTACCCAGGAAATCCGGGTAATTTGTCCGGTATAGACCGGACTAGAGGGTTTTCGCTAAATTTTGCCGTTTGGGCGAATTTAGCGTAGATTTGGGAATAGAATTCAGAGACCGGGGGTACACCGGTCTCTCTCATGATTTGGTTATTCCGAACATACCAAGGTGCGTTTAGTGCCATACGCAAGGTTTTGTTCTGGAATCCTTGAAGTTTTTTAACCGCCGTAGGCGGCAAAAAACTATAATAGGTAATAAGACCGTATAAATATACGGATCTTATCATGACTTTATACAATAGAATTTTTACTTTTAGGGATAATTTACTAGAACGACAAATCAAGGGGCACAGAAGTTTGAGGATTCCGTGCCCCTTGCTTATTGTAAGCTGGATTTGACTAGACCATTTGAGAGAGTGGTCGAAATGGAGACCTAGATACGTGGCTTTTTGCAGCCACGGGATTGGCACTTTGTCAACCAGCAATCTGGCTTCGCCTGGAAAGCGATTTCTGGTGAAAATTATCGCCTGGGTCTTCTTAGGATTGACCTGCAGGCGCCAGAATTTAAGCCAGGCAACGGTAGCATTAAGCTGCCGTTGCAATCGGTTACGAATAACCGAAGTGAAACGTGACGTTGAAGCAGTGTCATCCGCAAAGAATGAAACACTGACGTCACGGAAATGGGGAAATTTGGCCAAGTAGATGTTAAACAAGGCCGGTGACAGGGGAGAACCTTGCGTGACTCCCGACTCGATAGGTTTGCTCGTCGAGAGGGTATCTTTGATTTTTACTTGAAAGGATCTACCTTTTAGAAATGAATTTATTAACATGGTTAGGTCCCCCGGGAAACCTAATTCGAGTAACTTAAAAAAAGTCCTTCGTTCCATACTTTATCAAAGGCTTTGGAAAGGTCTAAAAAGACAGCGCCGAGGCGCTTGCCCGACCTGAAAGCCTGATTAATTTCGCCAGCTAATCTGGCTGTCTGTTGCAAGGACGAATGTCCTCGTCTGAACCCAAACTGCTCGTTTGGAATGATGCCATAGCTGTCGGTAAAGTCATTCACTGCAGAGAGAATGAGTTTTTCGGCTATTTTAGAGAGGGTATTTATCAGACTAATGGGTCTATAATCAGAAGCCGAACTGGAGTTCCGCTTCTTGGGAATCACAGCTATAAGAGCGTGTTTCCATGATTTGGGAAATTATTGCAATCGCAGAATGGAATTCACAATATTTGTGATTTCTGCGATTTGCTTACTTGGCAATTTTCGGAGCAGGCATACTGTGATGCCATCGCTTCCGGGGGCTTTACGGGGAGAGAAATTTCGTATAATAGCCATAACTGACTTTGGAGATACGAGGTATTCCCGCAGGAAGTCGAAACGTGGGTTTTCGGTCATCCGTTTTTGAACAACATCGGAGACCGCCCAATCTCGATCTTCCTGAGCCTCGGGCAGCCTCGGACTCGTCATTTGGAGTCTAAAAGACTCCGCCAGCAGCTCGGCCTTCTCCGAATCGGAGACGGCACGATTGCCATCATCCGACCTTAACGGCGGAATGTCCCTACGGGACTTCCCCGTCAACGATCTTGACAGACGCCAGATCTGCCTCAGATTCGACGTGTCAACAGAGAGAAGCAGGTTATCCCACTTCTCGTTTCTGTATGACTTCATCTCCTCTTTGGCTTCTCTGATCGCCCGATTTGCCTGACTTCTATCCTCTCGAGAGGGGGTAGCCCTGGCCTTCTTCACCAGGCGATTTTTCGCCCGGAGAAGATTTTTCAGGTCAGTCGGGAGATCGGAAGTTAGCCGCTGCTGATCAGACGGTCGAGTCAGTTTACCGACAGCAAGATCGAGCTGCTCCGGGTCAGCAACCCGGGATATTGGATTAGTGGAATGAAGCACGGACTTGAAAACCCTCCAATCCGTCACGAAATGTGACGGCTTGAACGGCGCACCTAAAAGTCGGGCGTCACCTAGTTCGAAAATAACGGGAAGGTGGTCAGAGTCGAGCTCATGCAGAACCGACGTGGCTATCGCTCTTGGGACACCCTTCGTAATGAAGAGGTCTATGACAGATCCGGCGTGACCCGGATAGTCATAATGGGTGGGTTCGTCAGGAAAATTGACGATACACCCGAGCGAGAAACACAACCGTCCGAGGGTCGCACCACGAGAATTCGTGCTGCGACAACCCCAGAGCATGTTGTGAGCATTGAAGTCGCCGCCAGCAATAGTGGCGACTTTACTTCGAAATAAGGCAGTGTAATCAGCGCGCAACGGAGGAACGTTGCCAAGCTGATACACGGAATGGAGGATTAGGGGTCGGTCTGCTAGCTCGACGGAAATGGAGGTTATTTCCAGATTGGCAAGATCTGGTTTAAGAAGTATTGTATGCCGGAGATTACTTTTGATAAGAATCAACGTGCCGCCACCTCGGCCGTTGATTCTGTCGTCCCGAATTACTTTGTAATTCGGTACGCTGAAACGGATGGAGGGTTTTAAGAAAGTCTCCTGAATAAGGGCGACGTCGATATTGTGCTCTGTCAGTGCGTGAACAAGTTCCTCCTTCTTGTCACGCACCGAATTAGCATTCCAGGAGATAATTTTAAGGGTAGCTGATTTAACAGCCATTGAAATTTTGGAAATATTGAGAGAATTGGGTTTGGAATAAACTCATGAAACTAGAGACCATTTGACCCATCAGCTGTGAACAGACAGCTTTTGGGAAACTGGGCGGGGTCAATTTGTGCCGGAGCACTGCGCTGATTGCGCTGAGACCCCCACACGAAGGTGGGTGCGGGGGTTGGGGTGGTTTTCGCGGATTTAGGATTACTCGGCTGAGAGATAGCCTTTTTTGGGTGTTGTGAGGAAGAAGCCTTCACAACACCTCTAACGGGGCGTTTTGGGCATTTCTTGTAAGCGGCGGTGTGATCACCGCCACAATTACAACAAAAGCCCGGGGTATTGCGGGGCTTTTTGCAATCTTTCGATGCATGAGCCTCACCGCATTTCATACATTTGGGGGGTGCTCTGCACTTTCGTGCAGTGTGGCCAAATTGCTGGCAGTTAAAGCACTGCCCAATTTCGCCACTAGATTTTTGGGTTTCAACCTTAATACTTTGGTCAAGGAGATATTTCATATTGTAAATACTTGTTTCGGAATTAGGGATAGTGACAGAAATCATGGCTATTGGTTTTTTGTCTTTATTATGGAATCGCTCGACTCGGGTCGGATGGTAACCCAAATCGAACAATTCGGCTTTAATATCTTTATCGGGTATTGATTCGGCGAGACCACGAATCAACACCCTGATATTTCTTTCATTATGGCTTAGAAAAGTGTGATATGGGTATTTACGCTCATCGAACAATTTTGTCATTGCTCGATAGGCGTCGGAAGATTTGGGATGAAATATTATCCCGTTGGGTTTAGTGGTCGAATGACCGAAATCAATATTATGGGTTTTTAAAATTCGGACTACCTCGAGATAGGCCGATTTATCGTGAAGTACGATATCAAGGGCCTTTTTATCTTTGGCCGAAGGACCAGATTTACCGGCAGAATTTGCCGGTTTCTGGCTGTCCTTGGATTGGGAATTTTGGGGAGCCTGGACGGATGATGTCGAGGCTCCCTGAAATTGGGAACCCGCTAGCTCATTTTCGGAGAGAACTGGATAGTTCTCATCGTCAATGGGCGGCGGGGTGGATTCACGCTTGCGTTTAGACACAAGCGTAAAATCCTCGGATTCGGAAGCCGAAGAATGGCCCTCGGTTTTTAACGGTTTTCTGTGACGTCAGTATCGCGCCACTATTACCCTTTCTACCTGTAATCGGCTTAAAGAGAGCTCACGAAACACGTCCGTACTCTCTGAATGCCAACCACACGTGGTTGTCAGAAAATTGTATTCCCAGTTATATGAAGATCAGAACCAATCAAAGACAACAATACCCCGAAAGAACAAATGCCAGATATCCTAGTGGAGGAAGTAAAAAATACTATAGAATCGATGAAAAACGGCAAGGCTCCAGGGCTACATAAAACACTGGCAAAATTATTCTGAAAATGCCTCAAAGAACAATAAGTACCTGACTTATGGAAAAATGCAGAAGTGATCATTTTACATAAAAAAAAGGAGCACAGGATGATTTAAAGAACGACGGTCCAATAGGCTTCCTATCAGTAAAGTTTTCGCCAAGATTATATCTAAAAGAATATTAACAAAACTGAATGACGTACAACCAAGAGAACAAACAGGATTCAGAAGTGGATTCAGTACAATGGATCACATCCAGGTTGTACAGCAGGCCACAGAAAGGCACAACGAATACACCATGCCACTGTACTTGGCTTTTATCGACTACGAAAAAGCATTTGACTCCATCTCAGAGTACGCCATAATGGAGGCACTGCTTAGCCAGGAGGTAGACAAAGCATATGTAAACTTATTAGGATCCATATATGATGGAGCTACAGCGACAATTCACCTTGATCTTGAAGTGGGAATTAATGTAGAACGAGGTGTACGGCAGGATGACGCATTATCGCCTATTATTTTTCTCGGCTTGCCTTGAAGGAGTATTCCGTAAACTGGATTGGGAACAGAATGGTGTAAAGATCAATGGTGCAAACTTAAACCATCTTAGATTTGCAGATGATATCGTTCTCATTTCACAAGACCAGAGAAGCTGCATGCAAGAGCTGCAAAGGACTGGCGAATTTGGCTTAAAGATAAACCTGAAAAAGAATCAGGTTATGTTCAATAAATTAGCTGAGGACAGAAGAATTTCAGTTTTAGGAAGGGATTTGGAGATTATGGATCACTTTATATATCTTGGGCAGAGGATTCAATGGAGTGGGATACCGCCCGGAAGGTGGAACGGCGTATTAAATGTGGCTGGCAGGCATTTGGCAGGCTCAACATGGTGTTTAAGAGCAGATTCCCACTTTGGCTGAAAAGAAAAGTCTTCGATCAGTCCGTTCTACCCTTTATGACATACGGAAGTGAAACCTGGACACTCACATCGCAATCAGTTCAAAAACTTCGGGTAGCACAGAGGGGAATGGAAAGATGTATGCTTGGCATTACAAGACGAGGCAGAAAGCCCTGTGCATGGATCAGGGAACAAACGAAAGTGTGTGACATCATTGGAAGAGTAAAGCAATTGAAATTGAGATGGGCAGGCTGTGTATCGAGGCGATGGGACGTCAGATGAACCAAGGCAATCCTGGAGTGGATACCGCTTGATCGCAAACGTCCGCGAAGAAGACCGAAAGCACGATTGACTGATGACATCGTTAAGTATATGGAACCCGAGTGGAAAGCCCAAGACTGTGAAAGTTGGAAACATGCTAAAGAGGCCTTCATCCTGCAGTGGATCGACACGGGCATGATCATATATATATATATATATATATATATATATATATATATATATATATATATATATATATATATATATATATATATATATATATATATATATATATATATATGGAGTTTTTTTACTTATTTGGACTGCATCCAATGAGACAAACAGTAGTCAAAAGTCCCGACCGTCCTTGGCCGGGAGGAAGCCCCACCCATCCCTTACATTGGAGGGCACATGTTGCGTCTGCTGGTGGTTAGACTCATCAGGGTACCGACTTATGCTCTCTCGCCAAGAATACTGAGTCCCTCTCCATAATCAAACAACTCATATTTTCGCCGACTTCTCGTCGGATGGCTTATTATATATGGAGTTTTTTTTGCTTCTTTGGACTGCGTCCAATTAGACAAACAGCAGTCAGGAGTTATACACCCCCGACCGTTGAGTTCCACAATCTCATGTGGAACGCACAAGAACCTGCGTCTCTGCCATATATATATATATATATATATATATATATATATATATATATATATATATATATATATATATATATATATATATATATATAGTGTAGTGTTTCGCGGATGGAAGAATACATTAGACTATTAGTCCGGGAGTACATCCGATCGTTTGTGTCCCGTTTGTTGGGAACGTGCAGACGTTTCGCCAAGATCACACTTGGCATTCTTAGTGCTTGTCTGAAGACTGAGAAAAAACTTTTTTTCAGTCTAAAAAAGGAATAAAACAATTTTTTACTTTGTTATCTATCACTTTTATTTTTAAACAAAATTTGTGTGACTATAGTTTCGTAAAACGACTTTACATTCTCAAACACTACTTTAAAACTAAGGTTTTACAGCTGTTTATATATTCTATGTACCTAATTTTATACTTTTATTGGGGTTAATTTTTTACAATATTTTAAATAGTGGGGAATTTCGGAGATCCGTCTGATCGTTTAATAGCTGTCTAGACGGATCTTTATTATATTTATAAATTTCAATAGCTTATAAAATGTTTAATTTTCTGCCTTTGGGCTCCTCCGCATGTAAAATTTTCAAATTTGCAACCTCGGGAAATATATGTCCGGTATCTAATGGTTCGCAAAATTAGAGTGTTGTTTCTTTAACATATATGCAGATTTATGTTTTTGTATCTGGTCTGAAAATTTCTACCGGTTTGTCCAACATAGCAGCTACTGCACTCGTTGCAACTTAACTCCAATTTTGCGAACCATTTCATAGATACCGGACATATATTTCCCGAGATTGCAAATTTGAAAATTTTACATGCGGAGGAGCCCAAAGGCAGAAAATTAAACATTTTATAAGCTATTGAAATTTATAAATATAATAAAGATCCGTCTAGACAGCTATTAAACGATCAGACGGATCTTCGAAATTCCCCACTATTTAAAATATTGTAAATAATTAACCCCAATAAAAGTATAAAATTAGGTACATAGAATATATAAACAGCTGTAAAACCTTAGTTCCAAAGTAGTGTTTGAGAATGTAAAACCGTTTTACGAAACTATAGGCACACAAATTTTGTTTAAAAATAAAAGTGATAGATAAAAAAATAAAAAATTGTTTTATTCCTTTTTTAAAAAATGAACTGTCACAAAGTAACGGACAAATCAATCAATAATTTTTTTCAGTCTTTGGAGAAACTTAAGGGGGCTTATGTCCAATAGTGACCAGGACTACGAGCTGATGGTTAAAAAATGGATTAATAGAAATTGCCATAATTCAATAAAACTCTACAAAAAGAAACGTATATTAGATTATTTCTTAGCAATATAATATATCTTTACTACCATATAAAAAGAGATTGTTACTGAGATTGAGACTACCATATAAAAAGAGAAAAAGATTATTGTCGGAAAAAATAGTTACCAAAAATTCGAATGGTTTTAGCCAATCCTTTGCTTTTGTTCATTCTAATATTATTTTTAAATTCACATATGAAAACTATCATCCAGAAGGACATCTCTTGAGATCGCTGAACATGGAGATTGATGTCATATGTTGCTAAATAGGAAAAACAACGTTGTTAAAAAATTAAGACGTTGTTGTGGTGCAAAGTATCAACCGTCTATTGAGCTTCATCACAGTGTAAGGTTACACCTATTAGTGGTTCAACAGTATCTTACAAGCGTGTATTGAATTGAAAGAAACAAATACATCAGTTATTACTTCAACTTAACTGATTTCATCAATATACTAGCAACTTAATACAAGTTCATCAGTATACTAGCAATAGATAAAATATAGTTATGTTTGGTGGTCAAAAAGAAAGGAATATTTGCTCTACGAATGGTAATACTTCCTCCATTTAGTTATAATAAGTGAAATACATACATATCGGGATGTCGAGAAAGTTCGTAGGGGTTTTCCATTAGTTGCTCTTTTAACACTTGTAAATAAAAATCTGTGTTGCATTGGTAATGTTTATTTACATAATATTAATTACTGTTGTATTTACAATATTTACGTTCAGATTTCCTTTAATTTGTATTCAGTTAGTCAAGTTGATTTATTGAAAAAAAAATTGAAAACGTCGGTCGATAGCTTGCATTTACGCAACAGTATGCTTTTTATTTTAAAAAGGGCAAAAACGTCCAAAAAAAAGCAAGATTTATGCCGTTTATGAAGAGGACTATGTTGGAGAGACCACGGAGCAAGAGTGGTTTGGTCGGTTCAGAGGTAGAGATTTTGACCTGGATGACCGGCATTGCTCGAGGAAATAAAGGCCTTAATAGCCTAAGATCAATGGCGGCTCGGGGGTTTTTAAAGTGGGAGGGCGTAGAAGAAAATAGTGCTGCTGAAGATTTTTTTGCTTTCCCTTTCCTCCTTTTTATTTTTCGTGCTATTGAAACCCTATACAGGAGGCGAACCAGGAAAACATTAAAATTTTGTATTGCTAGTACTTACAAGGACATTGGAGGATGGGTTGTTGCATGTTGCGCAGATGAAGGAATGAATAAATAGGGACTTACCATTTCCCGAAGAGTAAACTATTCAAACAGTTTATTGTAACTTGCCCTATTTTTACATTATTTTTGAACTTGACTCAAATTCAACACGGGCGTGGGATGACCGTTAGTTTTTAATTCAACTTTCTCCTCCAAACTTAAATTAGTCATTATTAACTGTTTTAAATCAGACACCTTCATATTTGCAATTAAAAGTTGATTATTATTATTTTAAAAGTACCACTCAGTATTTACACACGTAGCAAATCCCAAATCAAAATAAGTATTCGCGAAGCGAATGAAATACGCGACGCGAGACATATCAGACGCTCCATGTCCGTCAAATCAGCGTTTAAAACTAATTACCGATACGCTCGATAATCTACATCCAAATCGCATGTTTTAGAAAGCAGTTAAACCCCCCGAATTTTGGCAACCAACAAAACATGTAACGCCAACGACGAGAAAAGATGATGTGGCGTACGGTCTTTGGAGGTAAACGTCGACCAACGATGTAAAAATTGTGGGTCGACAGACGTTATTCTACATTTAGGGATTTTAAATTTTAATAATATCTTACAACAAAATCCCTCCCTCACGAGCCGCGACTGTCTAAGATCCATGCACCTCGACCCGTAACAGAGCAGATTACACAGGTCTAAAAATAAAAAAAAAATGGTGCCACCGAGATTTAAACGTAATTTTAAACGTACACTTTTTAATCTACTCACATTGATACTATTTTCTTCTCAGTACCCATTTAACTTGTTTATTTTTTTTTGTTTATTCAATTAAAAAAGATAGTAAATAAAACCTGCAAGATTTCATCGTCAAAACGATCGTGTTTAAACGACCGAACACTTTTTGTTACGGTTGTGGCGAGTATACGGTGAAAAAGTTTCGAAAACCTATATCTGAAGTTGTGCAAAATGCGTATTTCGCTTATTCTAACTGGAAAACCATGGATTCCAAACAATGTTTGCAAAATGTGTAGTGAACATTTAAGACAATTGATGAATGGTAAAAGAAGTCAATTGAAGTTTGATGTGCCTATGATTTGGAGGGAATCAAAAAATCACTAGAATGACTGTTATTTTTGTTTAGTCAAGGTACATTGTATTAACTGAAAAAAATTACCTATCCCGATCTGTTATCTGCTAAAACACCTGTTTCTCGTTCAGAAAACGTCGCTGTTCCAACATTTCGTGGCCTCTCTGATCTTTTAGATACAGAATGTAGTACATCCGAATATAGACAAGCTTATACTAGCGAAGAAAGTGATAATTTTGAAGCTACGTCGTCAAAACCTACTTTTTACTCAAGACGCTTTAGGTAACCGTATCAAAGACCTCGACCTTTCAAAAAAAAAGATCAGAACTGTTGGCATCCAGACTGAAAGAGAGGAATTTACCTTCTCCAGGTACTAAAATTACATGTTACCGTACTCGAAAAAAAAAACTGCTTCCGTTTTTTTGCTCAGAAAATTCAATTTTTTGTAATGATGCCGGTGGTGTTTTATCAAAAATGGGTTTCTTGAACTACCTGCCAAATGAATGGAGACTTTTTATAGACAGTTCCAAGCGGAGTTTGAAATATGTTTTGCTACATAATGGTAATAAGCATGGGGCGATTCTCATTGCTCATTCCACTAAATTAAAGGAGCAGTATGAAATCATATCTCTTGCACTGACAAAACTCAAGTACCATGGTCATAAGTGGATTATATGCGTTGATTTAAAAATGGTAAACTTTTTATTGGGTCAACAAATCGGCTACACCAAATTTCTATGTTTTCACCGTTTGTACGATAGCAGTGCTAAAAGTGAACATTGGATTAAAACAAAATGGCTTGAAAGAAAAAACAGTTGGGAAACAAAATATCATAATTACAGCGTTACTTACTAGAGAGAAAATAATTTTGCCTCCATTGCACAGCGCGCATTTTACGTGCGAGCGTTTTATAAAAACAACTATTCCTACACTATTGTTCAACGTCTGTAGACACACATTTTAATTTAGCGATCATGAGAAATGTGCCAAGTGTGAATTCAATCAAGTGTTGCATGCGCAACTTTGAAGAGACTGAAAATACAATGGCGAATAAATCAACTGGGCGCAAAAGGACATCAAGAACGAGCCCGAATGTTGACCGCGTTCGCCAGTCTCTTAGAGATGATCCATGACAGTCTCTACGACTCCTCGCAGCTTCTCTACATTTCCATAGATCCACGATTCATCGCATTATTCGCAAAGATTTACATTTCCACCCCTACAAAATTGTTATTGTGCAAGAGATGAAACCCGATGATCCAGCTAAACGAATCAAATTCTGCAGGACGATGAAAAATCGTTTTAGGAGCTTCAATAACATATGGTTTTCTGATGAATCTAATTTCCACATCAAAGGCTACGTGAATAAACAAAATTGCAGATATTGGGCTCCTGACAATGCGCTGGAACTGCACCAGAAACCATTACACTCGCCTAAGGTTAGCGTTTGGACTGCCATATTAAGCAAAGGAATTATCGGCCCCTACTTTTTTAAGGATAACCGTGGTCGCGCTCAGACTGTTCATTCCGATCCTTATTGCCATATGATCCGGACTATTTCGACTCCAGAAATGTAAAACTCGATTGCCTGAATTCCCTGAAAGAGTGATTAGTCACCGAAGGAACACCAGCTGGCCACCGAGTAGTAGCGGTTGGTATAAAAGAGCTGCAGAGCTGCAGACCCCTGAAAAAAATTATATATAAAATTACATATATTTCGTGACTTTTAACTGTAGGAATTTTTTACTAGCTTACTAAATCTGATAAGTTTATATCTCTTATTTTAAATTTTCGTTTGTTAAATGCATTTTATAAATCGTCTGCTACTATGCAGAACCTCCATATTTCAAACTCACGAATGGCCACTGCCACCGAGGAGTCCAGATTTAACACCTGCTGATTTTTTCCTATGTGGCTACTTAAAAAGTAAATTCAACCCATTATCACCCAACTTAATTGTTTTAAAGCAAAGAATAACAGACGAAATCCATGCGATTCCAAGAGCGATGCTCCAATGAGTGTTTGAAAATTTCAGTTCGATCAAGCGAATGGTGCGCATTTACGGATGGTTGTTTTTCATAAATAAAAATTCAAAAACTACTGTGTAATTTAACAGCAATTAAACAAGTTTGAATTAATTCTGTTTTATTTTTTTTATCAAAAACCAAAAACATTCTGAGACACCCTTTACATAATTTTAAACATAGTGGAAATTTTAGATATTAATATTTTCTTATTTATTTCGCTCACTTTGTTCAGTTGTTTTGAATACCATTGTATTTTGGACCATGATTTTTAACCTTTGTGGCTAAGTCCTATATGGTTTGTTTGGGATCAGCTTTAATTTCAACCAAGAACAAATCCTGATCAAACTTAACAAATCACATGGTTCATGGTTTTTTTAACCTACGCTGACATGACCTAACCTAACTTACGCTGACATGACCTAACATAACCTACGCTGACATGTTCTGCTCTCCAAAGTATCAGAAAAGATAACTTAAATGCCATTTGTGGCATTATTATGCTTGTTGAAACTCATCCACACTTTGCTTTTCCATTCATATAGTATTTGAAAAAAAAAACATATTACTTATGGATATACCTAATATATCGTCATGGTGTTTACAAAAGTTATAAAATGAATCCAATAATATTAATTTTCCATACTCTATACATTTAGTTCTCCAATATATAATATACATAAAATTAAGATTTTCTGATTTATTTTATATACATATTTTATTTTCAGACATGTTAGTTCACCATCGCATCATACATATTGAAACCTTTTCTATTTTAGGTTGGAATTTATATCAATTTTGCAACTGGCAGAGGTTTTTGTGGAGGTTCTCTTTTAAATAATCGAACAGTACTCACAGCAGCTCACTGCGTCGATTCGTAAGTTTTAATATAATCTATTAAAGTGATCCATAAAGTCTGGTGTTTCTTACAGGGGATCTTTAAGCTAATGTTTGAAGTTAATTAGTTAATTGAATTTCTTTGTATTTTATAAATTTTTTACACAACAACTTAGCAGGTGCACAGCTTTTTTGATGTCTTTCAAAGTACGTTTCTCTAAACAGTCAACATCATCAGAGATGTCTTCTCTAAAATATTAAATTATGTATTGAATACAGAAATGCCAAAATTATAACTTTCCTAAATATTAATAAACCAGGCAGATTCATTAGACTCGTTTCTCAACCTTTTTAGTGTTGCGACCCACTAAATAGCTAAAAAGTTAAGTAAAAAACCTTGCGACCTCCTCACTACAATATGTTAATTTGACGTTTATCAAAATTTTACATCGACCGGTTAACACGGCGACGATTGGTCCTTTTTTCAGTATCGTGATTTACAAATAATCGTTCTTATTTTTAAATGGCTTATAAACTCCTACGAGCGTGTTCACACGCTTATGAATCGTGAAAAAAACGAATCATCTATTTGTCTTTCTATTAAATGACGAATGTATGTCTAAATGGGCCGTTACAGTTATACCGAAATACCTCACACAGCCGCAAATACCGAACTACAAGACTTACTTGCGTAACCTCTTGTTCTTCTATTACTTTTACCAATTCGAATGCCCTGCACTTGCACGCACTTGCAAAATGGGCCTCTAGCACATGCAAGACGGATCATTCGTTCCGAGCGCGCATTAGGCAGATTCGCACAAGCTATGCGCTTTGGTAATAAAAACAAAGGAACGAGACGAAGAGTTTCTTTGATAATTACGTTTTTACGAACACAAATACAACGATTTACTCTCATCCAGTGTTAAATACTACGATTTCTTCTCTCACTTAGCGTTCAATAAATTAATAACAGGTAATAAAATAAATTAATAATATTAAATAAAATCGACAAATTTGTAACAAAATGAAATGCACCCTCTATATCTGGTGAAATGGTAAAAAAAATACTAGATTGTACAATAAAACATATTTAAAATATGGATTCATTGCCTTGAATGACAAGCTTCAATGTGTTGTATATTATCAAGTTCTGTCCGCGGAAAGCATGAAGCCTTCAAAATTAGTCTGGCATCTGGAAACAAAACACCAGTCTTTACAAACAAAAACCATTAACATTTTTCGAGCGTAAAATACACGTTTTGAAAAATCAACAAATTGTGTCAACAAATCAAGCCATAATTTAACATTAAGAATGGCCAAGGAGTCTAAGTCCCACACGATTGCGGAAAAGCTCATTTTACCCGCTGCCATTGATATGGCCAATGAGATGAGATCCGGAAAAAGCAAAAAAGTTAAATATTATACCACTTTCAAATGACACAATATCGAGACGTATTAATGAAATGGTCAATGATGTTCACGATTAATAATTGAAAAGGTTACATAAAATTAATTTTTTGGTATTCACTTCGACGAGTCAACGAACGTGTCGAAGTTCGCGCAATTTTTGTATTTTGTCCGATACGAATGCGAGGGATCAATTAAAGAAAATATGCTATTTGCAAATCAATCCCTGGTTGTGCAACTGAATGCTTCTTAAAGCTTTTATTGATGCAACACAAAACGAAAACTTGGACTTTAATAAATGCATTGGGGTATGTACTGATGATGCGAAAGCGATACCGGGGAAGAACAATGGTGTGATAGTAAAATTAAAAGACATTATGCCTCATATGGAATGGACACAGGAAAAATCGATAATCTGGTTCGATCTGGCCGTCGGTTAAGTAATCGTGCGATTGCTGAAACTGTAGGAATTGACAAAGAATGCATACTGCAAATTTTACATAAAAATTTTAACATGCAAAAGAGTATGTCAAAATGATGCCTAAAATTTTCACGTTTGTATAACAAGAAGCTCGCAAAAATGTTTGTACTGGCACTTTGAATGCCATTGAAAATGACCCAAACTAATAAGAGAGGATAATAGCATCTGACGAATTGTGTTTTTTTATTTATGATCCTGAAACGAAGCGCCAGTCCATGTACTGAAAGAGACCAAATTCACCGAGAGCCAAAAAAGCTCGCATGAACAAATCAAAACTTACACCTTACATAACCTTACTACCTTAATATAACCTTACTACCTTCACGTTCTTGCTGAACTTGGTGAAAGAATAAGGAAAAAACGACCCAAATTGTGGAAGGACAAGTCGTGGGTTCTCCACCAAGACAATACGCCGGTTTATTCCGCATTGTCTGTCAAGATGTTTCTAGCCAAATACAGCATTCCAGTGTTAGACCATCCGCCTTATTCGCCGGATCTTGCGCCGTGCGACTTCTATATATTTCTTAAGGTGAAATATGCATTAAAAGGAGCAAGATTTGAGTCCGTTGAAACTGTGAAAGAGAAAGCGGCATGCGTTCTGAAGGAGCAAGACTTCCAGCACTGTTGCGAACAATAGAAGGTTCGCATGGAGCATTGTAGGGATAGAGGAGGGGTGTATATTGAAGGTGATAATAAGTAAATATGTATGAAATCAAAATAAAATGTTTTACAGCATCAGTCTTTCTCGTTATTTAATAGTCACACCTCGTAGTACTAATGGTAGAAGAGAGCTGAAAATAGAATAAGATCAGTTCCACGAAGTTTTAAGAAAAGTGTTTTGTAGAAAGTCATTTAGAGTTAAACTTCCTCACCAAAGGTTCAAATATTAGAATTTATTTTTTTACTTCGTTTGAGTTGTTTTTTTTCCATCGTATATGTTACTTAAGTAACATTTACTTGTAAACTGATGTTTTAAATCGATTCCTTTGGCGCGATTACTAGAACCAACGAAGCGCAAAATAATTAAACCATCTTGTTGAACATGAAGAAGATCAAGAGCTAACCTCAATTGGTTAGCACCACAAAATGGTCCAGACAGTTCAATTAAAGAATAAGTGAGTCTTCACCTTAATGCAACCGGAGTTTACGGAAGCTTTGGAAATCACTTCAACCATCTCTCATAAATTCAAGATTTAAAAATTATCATTGATGATGTCTTGAAATACCTTTTGATTAAAAATTAACTGCGATTTGTGATAAAATGTAGTTGTATAAGTATAAGTAGACGAAACATGAATTCCATATAATATAACAGCCCTGTCGAGAATTTTATTGATCAGGATTTTGATTTTTTAGACAATTTGCTTGATAAATAACAGACACAAAACTTGATTTACGAGGGTAGAGTAAAAAGGCAGATATTTGTTAGATGACATATTGATTGAAAATTGATTTATTTTTCAGTATAGTCTCCTTTTAGATCTATATATCTCGCTCAACGATTTTTCAACTTTTTTTATGCCTTTCAAAAAGTACGACTTATCGAACTCTGTAAAATAGTCCTCCGTTTCGACGATGATCTCTTCATTTATTTCCAACCAGGCTTTTCTTCATCTTTAGAAAGAAAAATAAGTCTGGGGGCATCAAATGTGCAGACTAGGGTGGATGTGGCATCATTTTGTAGCGCAAATTGACCAATTTCTCCGTTGCGCCGTCAAACAGCACTATTTTTTTGTCCAATTGAGGGCATTTTTGACAACTCTTCTTTTATCAATTCTTCTACTGGAACTTTCGGGGTGAAACACTAAATTCGAAGAGATTTACCACTAAACACCAAATCACTTTTTTCAACTTCTCGGCGCACGTTTCGCTAACCATATTAGCATCATCATGAGATGATTTAATCTAAATATAAAACGAAACTATGTTCTATTTATATGATAACCCCACCTAATGAAACGTGTAAAAATCATGAAGCGTGAAGTTTACTGAGCCTCACATTAAAAATTAAACAAGTTGACTGAACGGAATAGGTCCTTTATTCATTTTAATGATTTTCTTACAGTTTTCTATTTGAATGCTTTCATATGCATCCAAAGCCCTAGTGTTATTTACACTTTTAACCAGTCTTAAATTACAAGTATCAATGGTCATGTTCGATTGCATGTTGGGTAACTTTATATTTCTTTAATGTGAGTCTTTTTGTTTACCCAATATACCTTCGATGACAATCTTGACAACTAATTTCGTAAATCCCCGACTTTTCATGTAGATTACCCAGGACTTCTCTTAATTTATTATATGGTTTGTACATAACCTTAATGTACACTTTTGTATCACCATGAATTTATTTTTGTTCTGATGCTTTTGAAAAGTCGAAGATTCTTTCAATAATTTTCTAAACTTATGTTTTCTAATTAATTTATCTACAATTTTCTTACTATAACCGTTCACCTCGGATACCTCCCTAATTCATTTTAATTCTTTGTTATAATTATCTTTGTTTAAAGGAAAATTGATTAAGCTATTTACCATAAAATTTAAACTAGTCACCTTATTTTGGAAGCTGATGATTCGAATCGTTAGGAATGTATCTCGAAGTGGTGGTATTTTTTCTAAAAATATCAAAATCTAACCTATTTTTATTGTTTCTACTAACTAAAACATCCAGAAATAGCAAAGTATCGTTGTTTTCGAGTTTATGTGTGAATACTATGTTTTGGAATTTAGTATTTAAGTTCTTAATAAAATCATCTCAAAAGTCAGGGATTTACGAAATTTGTTATATAATATATATAGATGGTATATTGGGCACACAAAAGGATCCATATTAACAAGATATAAAGAACACATTGCCCACATTAGATATAGGAGAAATGAAAAATATTGTGTTGCCCAACATGCTATCGAACATGACCACAATATAGATATTAGTAATTTAAAACTGTTTAAACGTGTAAATAACAAATAGGGCTTTGGATGCGTATGAAAACATTCAAATAGAAAAATGTAAGAAAACCATGAACCGGGATAAAGGACCTATTCCGTTCAGTCAACTTTTTCAATTATTAATATAACTTTCAGTAAACTTCACGGTTCTTAGTTTTTACACGCTTCATTAGGTAGGGTTATCATATAAACATAGTTTAGTTTTAGACTTAGATTAAAGTTTTAGATTTAGATTAAATCATCCCCTGATGATGCTAACATGGTTAGCGAAACATGTTTCACACCGAAGGTTTCAATAGAATAATTGAACTCTTCGTTTGACAAATAATATTACATAATACATTCATGTACTCGTTTTTCCATTTCCCAAAAAGCTGATGAAGATAATGCCTTGCAAATCCCAGAAAACAATGGCCATGACATTTGCGGTTGACGGGCGCGTCTTCGCCTTCTTCGGAACACGCTCGCCGGCTAAAAACCGCTGTTTTGACTGTTCCTTTGTTTCTGATGTGTTACGTTTTTGGTTGGCAGTGAGCACACCCAGTACCCATCACGCCGATAGCTTTCTCATGTCTAAGTGTTTATGTAGCAGGTTCCGTATGCATTAGTTCAAGAAGTATATAATCCAACCCGATATCATTGATAGTATCACGATCGGCCAACACGATATCATGGACTTTGTTGAGCATTTCCTTAGTGTCACTACTAAGAAACGGGGCCTTAATGAAGCGCCCTGACCGTGAAGCGTTGCTCGTATTGGTTCGACCACATCGAAGGTCAATAAGCCACTTATCGACTTGAAATTCATAGAACGTTACTAGAAATGTAGGTACTTTTCAGAATTAAACTATTTTTGCGATTACGACCGCCATCTATCGGAAAAACATCTGACTTTTCACTCTATCGTCGTATTTATGTCGTTTCTTTTGGCAAAGTAAATTTACATCATATAGACGAGAAGCATCCCACGTAATTTAGTATATCAGCATTTGCCAAAAACTATTTTAAAATTTACAGGATGAACATGTTATTTGCAGTTTTATCACGCGCGATGAAAGAAATGGGTATACTGCAATAATCCCGATAAGAAAAATCAATAGCTAAACCCCGGATAAGCAGTAGGATAAATCGTGGTCAGGCGGTCAATCTGGCTTTTCAAGAAGGCGTTGCTAAGTATTTACTGGAATATTATAAGCATACTCAATTTTGAGCTAGTCGCAACTAAACATATTCGATATGTATCTCTATTATATGCAACAATTAAGAGAAAGCGAGATTTGGCGCAGTACAGCTGCATACTACCAAACCTGCGAAAAAAGAAAAGTTACAAGAACTCAACTCATTTTTTCCACACCCAGTATGCACTATAGAACTTGCGCCATCAGATTTTCATCTTTCATTCATTGACACACTTCTTGCATCGACGGAACTCCAACATTATTGGGTTGATGCATAATTATCGGCGATTTTTTATATCCGATACATTTTTAAATATGTTTAAATGATTATTCTGAAGCATATGCACCATCTACTTCAATAACTTTTTCCCATTTGCTTGGTAGACGGTCTATTCTGCGTGTAAAAAAGCGCTGGTTCTTGGAAGCAATCCACGTTTTGACATGGGCCACCAACTCATTGAAATCATAGCCGTTGCCCGCCTCCCAGTTTTTCAGGGAACGGTTGACGTGGGAGCTTCGGTAGGAATGTAAAGAGGATGAGGGAGCAGATTTCATCCCGTATTGGCAATGGATTCGTCTACGCGACCCTCATCATGGTTCTTTTTACGCGGTCTTTTAATACTGATGGCTTCATAAAGTCGTTCGAGCTGAACCATATAGACGTCACTGTTGATTTTGAATTGTTTTTCCTCATTTTTGTCTGGAATTTTCCACTGTTGGAAAAAAATTCAATACATTTTCAAAAAAAAGTTGAAAAAAATCATAAACCATTTGCCGGGTTGCCATGCCGTTTGCAAAGATCTCTCAGTGGATGATACTGCTCCTATCCCACCAAACGCACCACATTGCTTTCTTACATGAACAGTAAGGAAAAACACAAACCTTCGTTTTTTGACGTTTTTGAAGAATATCTAAGGCTCATTTCCAGTGACGAGATTTTTCAGGAATGACGTTTGCTCATTTCTCTGCAGGAAATCGTTCAAAATTCGGACCGGTCGGCTTTGCTCATATGGGATTTTGCTGCTTCTTGAGGCAGTGGACGGCCGTGAATTAGTCGATATTGAAACACTCGACCAACATTCGACTTGTCAAGCTTTCGTCCTCTTCCACGGCTGGCAAAAATACCAAAATCCGATGGTCGAGCTCTTCCTGATTTGCTCTCCAAGCTTGTATCATCTGAACTGAAGCAGATATGGCATTCCTGATATTGTCTCTCGCTGATTGTCCCCTTACCAAATGGTTCGTTAAGACTGCGGAATTACTGTTTCATTATTTGTAGAAGTGATAGAGCATAATATGACAAACGTGAAGAAAATTTTAGACACGTATTTTTATCAATTAAATATAGAAGGATATTTTTATGAAAAGCAGTAAACAAAATGTCAATTTGCGCAAAAATACCCCCACTAATTAAGCATCAACCCAGTAATTGACCGAGACAACTTGAAATGGTATCGGAACGCAATGGAATAGGTAGCAGTCTATTGATTAAATAATCCTTTTTCAGAAAATTGTTTTTTTACATGAAAAATATACGTTACAAAATATATACATGCTCTTATGGATCACTCTAATATAGTTTTAATCCTAATGAATTGATTTTTTTAGGAATTTCAATAGTCTTACTTTAATTTTTGGCGCACATGCTATGCCACCAGTTGCAAATGACAATTCAATAAGCAGAACCACCAGCAACGTAATACTCCATCCACTGTGGGACAGAAGCATTGTACTACATGACATCGCTATAGTCAGATTTGATCCTCCGGTTCAGTTAAACGGTAAAAGCCTTTTTAATTAAACTCAACAAATAAAGTCATATATACACAGTTATTTTTCTAGTACATAAACTTAAACATCTTGATCAGTTTCACTATACCAGGGTCGTTGGAAAACTTATGAGTATGATTTATTGGCGTCCTATGAAGTTTCAGTTAGACTCATGCGTTTAGTTGCTTGTTTGTGGCGATCAAGTAAAGCAGACAAATTTTAACAACAGAACAGTCTAACAGAACAGTCTTCATTTTTTTGACTGATTTGAGCAGAAATAGTTCATATATTTGTTTCGGCACTCTTGAATTTCTTCAGATAATGTACTAATAGGAAGAAACATTATTCACCCCCCCGCCCCCCGAAATAAGCCAAATATTACCTAATATTATACGTGACGTGACGTGAGAGGAACGAAATTAATTTAACCATTTCATTTAAAGTTAAGAACTTTATAAATATGTCGTAATTTTTCCGATGAATATATAGATATTAAATTTCATGGCTACGCCCGTGGACCGTTCTACGATTCTTTAGTGGCACTGTAGCCCCATACAGTCGACTGCTTTTTACTTTTAGGCTCATATGCATAGATCCAAGATTCGTCACCTGTGTAGATGTTATACATGGCTTTTGAAGCACCACGATTGTATTTTTTGAGCATTTCTTTGTAACAATCGACACGAGCCTTTTTTTGAGCGATTGCCAAATTATGCGGAATCCAATGCGCACAAAGCTTTTTCACGGCTAAATGTTAATGTAAAGCCTTGTGTATGCTCAACCACACGGTATGTCACATGACGATCTTGCTTTATCACTTCGAGCACATTATCGATGTTTTCTGACACAACAATCGATTTTGGACAACCTTCTTTAAATTCGTCCGCGAACGAATGACGGCCACGAGTGAATTCACTAAACCAGTGATATACAGTGGTTTTAGATGGTGCTTCGTCGCCAAAAGTTGAAGTGAGTTGATAGATGCACTGTTGTTGAGATAATCCAAGTCGAAAGTAGGAGTAAAACATCACACAAAAACATCACACGATACTAAACTTAAAGAGATTTACCACTAAACACCAAATCACTTTTTTTAACTGCTCGACGCACGGTTCGCTAACCATGTTAGCATAATCAGGAAATGATTTAATCTTTTTATTTGATTTAATCTAGATTAAATCATCTCCTGATGATGCTAACATGGTTAGCGAAACGTGCGTCAAGCAGTTAAAAAACAGTGATTTGGTGTTTAGTGGTAAATCTCTTCTAGTTTAGTATTTCACACCAAAGGTTCCAATAGAAGAATTGATCTAAACTACGTTATATTTATATGAGAATACTAATTGTTAACCGAAGCGTACTACCTACCTAATGAAACGTGTAAGGAAACAAAAAAAAAGAAAAAAAGAAACCAATAGGAAAAAAAAGAACAAAAGAAAAGAAAAAAAATGAAACGTGAAGTTTTCTGACCTTTACATTAATAATTGAAGAAGTTGACCAAATGGAATAGGTCCTTTTTCCCGGTTCATTATTTTCTTGCATTTTTCTATTTCAATGATTTCATATCTACTTTATCCTTTGGATTACCCAGGACTTCTCTTAATTTATTATCTGGTTTGTACATAACCTTAATGTCCACTTTTTTCAAAATTTTGAAAAAAGTCGTGTTAATTGGGCATAAAACGGTAGTAGATCAACATGAAAAGTCGATGATTTATGAAATTAGCTGTCAAAATTGTCATCGAAAGTATATTAGGCAAACAAACATCCATATTAACGAGATATAAAGAACATATTGCCCACATTAGATATGGGAGAAAGGAAAAATCTTGTGTTGCCCAGCATGCAATCGAACACGATATAGACAGTAATTTAAGACTGGTTAAAAGTGTAAACAATAATAGGTCTTAGGATGTATATGAAAGCATTCAAATAGAAAAATGCAAGAAAATAATGAACTGGGAAAAAGGACCTATTCCGTTTAGTCAACTTTTTCAATTATTAATTTAAAGTTCAGAAACATTTTTTTCTTTTCTTTTGTTCTTTTTTATTCCCCTTTTTTTATTTCTTCTTGAATCCTTTTTTTACACGCTTCATTAGGTAGGTAGTACGCTTCGTAGGTAGTCTAGAAGAATTTTTAAAGATAATAAAGGATCAAGTTTAATAATGATAGATTATTTAGTAGTTTAATAGGTAATTAGGGTTCTCATATAAATAGAACGTAGTTTAGGTTTAGAATTAGATTAAATCATCTCCTGATGATACTAGCATGGTTATCGAAACGTGCGTTGAAAACTTAAAAAAAAGTGATTCGGTGTTTTGTGATAAATCTCTTTAAGTTCAGTGTTTCACACCGAAAATAGAAGAATTGATCTTTTAAACGGTTTATTTCTAAACTTGCCAAATTGTTTAGTTTTTTTATTTTATTTTGTATATGTAATGATTTTAATTTAGAAGATGTGAGGCATTATTAGAGTTATGTTTCGGATTAAAAAAACTTCTTTCATGTTTTCTTCTTCTTATATTTTCTGTTTTATTCTTTTCTTGAAAGATCTGCCTATATACTATATTCTATACTCATTTTTGAAAATGACCCACAATATAGTTCATATATCTCAGATTTATTTTTTTTTTGTTTAGTTTTGCTTTGCAATTTTTCCTAAACTGTTATTAATTTTAAATACTACTTTAATATTGTCACTATATAAGGAACACATCAAACCTTAATACAATAAACTGGAAATTTTGACAAAAAATCTTTCGATAAACTTTTTTCTTATTTTTTCACGTAAGTCAAATTGCAATTTAATACATTTAGACCAAAGACTCTCCGATTTTTAATATAATTTTATAAAATAAGCAGTTGCGAATTTTTGTTCAGCGAGCCATTTATTTGCAATTAAATAAATCTAAACAGTCTTGAGGAGTGTTCATTAAAGCAGCATTCATCTAACGGAAAACTGATATGCCCAAAACATCGTGTAAAATCGTACACGGTCCATCCAGATGTTTATCAGCAGGATGATTTGTATCGGCGACCATTTAAGGATGTATCGGAGATACAATCGGAGGTAAAAGTACTGAAAATCATAAATTCGTAAATATATTTGCTTTACAGAACATAGAAAAGGAAAATTAATATAGATAATGCTAGAAAATAATGTATAATTAAAACAGAAACATCAAATTTCACCTATAATCTAGAATTAAATTAATAATAACAAATAATATCTAAACATTTTATCTATCTTTAGGTAGTGAATATACCTTAATTTTTTCTTTTCGGCAAAAACATTTATGATTTAAATCTTTAGAACTACGAACACGGAATTTAATAATACTTAAATATTAATTGAAACCTCTAAATATTATTTATTTTTGATAATTGTTAATGATAAATATTTTAAAGTTTAAGGGTGTATCGGAGGTATCTCAAAATGCTACAAAACGTTTAAAGATTTGACAGAATATTCTTTACTCAATCCTTAAGTCACTGTGATAATTTCAAATCGATTGATTAAGCCGCTCAAAAGTTATTTCAATTTAAAATTATCGTAATTTTATTCGTAATCTTATAGAAATTGACTAACATAATAAGTTAAACACGTAAAAGTTGGGTCCACATCAATACACATGTGTTGTATGTGGTGTGCCTGCGCGGTAATATAGACACTCTGACACACAAAGTCACACACAAATATTATCGCCGCACAGCACGCACACGAACCATTTGTTTTCCATCAGATAATTCAAACAAATTGTTCCAGTAAATTGAACACACACGCAAAATTTTATTGGTGTGGACCCAGCTTTAAAAATATACAAAGAAAAGCTATCAAGCGTCCCAAACTTTCAGATTATATAACTTAAACTATTTGGAACCAATTTTGCACAGTTTTATTAATATTAATTTTTCAGTACTTTTGCTTCCGATACATCCTTAATATGATACTGTGTTTTTTTGTGATGATTTTGTTGCTTGTCGAGGGTTTTTAGGCGTCCCGAGCATTCATTATCTTCAATTAAAACGAAGAAGAACTCGGTTGGCTTTAGTCGGTTGTCACAAACAAGCAACTAAACGCACATATCTGACACTTCGCAGCACCCCATCTAACGAATGAAACTTGCCAAATATCATAGTATACTTACTTACATCATCTCTGTGTTAGGCCGAGAACTTTTCGAACGATAGTCATAGCCCTTGATTGCTTTTGATTATTTTTTGTTCTTAAACCTCAATATTTCATCTAATCAATTAGCAATCTAAATTTATTTTTGACTGTTTTTAAACATCCTGAACTTCGAATCTGCATTTTTTCTATCGAATCGGAAAACGAACTGATGTAGGTCACTGCAAAATGTTTCTGTAAACAATAAGAAGAAATGGAAATTAATGGGGACAAATGGCTTTTGATTTTTCAAAAAAAAAAAAACTTTTATGTCAACATACTTTCTTTCATAGTTAGTATGGAGAGCCATGACGGAATAATATATGAATAAAAATTATATTTACCATTTAAGATTAGTTAGCTATAGATGCATATGCAAGCGGAGAAATGGTAATAATTTGTAAGAAAACTTTGAACTGGAATAAATGATTGATTCCAAAAATTATGTTTATATATTTGTTCAGTCAAAATGTAATAATTTTGCTTATATAATTTCAGAATACGTAAATGTAGTTCAGTTACCTTCTAACACTAATTCTGCATACGTGAAGGAAAGAGCCCTTGTAAGCGGCTGGGGTCGAACATCTGACAGCTCAAATGCAATATCGCCTGTTTTACGAGAGGTTGAATCAAATATACTGGACAACAACGTCTGTAAGATAGCCTACATAGGTATTATCACTCAAACACACATTTGCCTCTCCGGATTAGGCGGAAAAGGAGCCTGCAATGGTGATTCTGGCGGACCATTAGTTTTGAACAGGACCCAGGTACTAAATAAACCTCGGGTTAAATGCAATATAAATAGCTTAAAACAATGAAATTTTTAATTTGCAGGTATTTTTTACAACAAAACTACATCAAATTCTTCAATATATTCTATACTATAAAATAATATATTTTTAGTGCGTCCGAACTTTAAATTCAAATTAAACAACAACCAAATTAAATGCCTTGAAAATATTTATTTTATGTGAAATAACATTAAATTGCATTATTGTTTGAAAACAATTCCGAACAAATGTCCTCCGCGGCTACTTCTGACAAAGCGCATTCTACCAATCCAATTTCTGACCACATTTTCAAGCAATTGGGGTCTTATATCACCAATTGTCCAAGTTATATTGAGTTCCAAGGCGTCAATAGTTGCTGGTTTGTCGGCAAAGACCAAAGATTTAACATAACCCCAAAAAAATATATAGGCCAATTAACAGATCCGTTCCTCAAAATAATTTTTTCACCGAATTGTTCCCTCAATAAATCGATTGTTGTGTTGGCTGTACATGTGGAGCCATCCTGTTCCAGATCTCCTCCAGATCAAATTTTCCACATAGTCGAATAACAAAGCCCAACTTGCTGCGAACGGTAACGAATTGATAAAGTTGGATCTTCAGCAACACTGCCAGCAACAGCGGCGATATTTTCTTCGAAACGCACAGTTTTTTTGTATTGTTTTTGTTTCAATATCAAGCAATGTGAAATGCGTTCGGAATTGGTGCAAGCGTTGCTCTGATGTTAAACGTTCCATGATGATTTGCCAAACTACTGAGGCACAGATAATTACGCAAACTCACAGTTCACTTGACAGCGACCCCTATCGGAAGTTCGAACACACTAAAAAATCATCCTTTATATTTATACTAGGGTCATTCGAAAGGTTCTCGGTCTGACAAAGAAAACACAACATTTTTGAGATTTTATATTTTTCAACGTAGTCATCTTGCAATTCAATACACTTAGACCAATGACTTTCCAAATTTTTGTGACCCTCAGTATAATGTGTTTTGACCAACTCTTCAAAATAAGCAATTGTCTCAGCTTTAATCTCATCGTTTGAGGTTACTCTTCATCATTTCATCAAGTTATTGGGAAGAGGAAGTAATCACTGGTAGCTAAATCTCCCGAATGAGGTGTATGTGGAAGCATTTCGGAACTAAAGTCATGGATTTTTGTAGCTACAACCCGAGACGTGTATGGAGTCACGAAACCACGAAAATCCTAGAAAACAGTAGTCATGACATTTTCTGCAAATTGACCGGTTTTTGCTTTTTTTTAGTTCCATTTCACCTTCTCCCACTCACTGTTTGGATTGCTGCTTTATATATGTCTTTAAATACGTAATAACGTGTAATAGACATCTTATAAAATAACGACATTAACGATAATCAGATGACTTTATTCTTAATTGAATTTTATGTGGTTTAATTGAATTTTATGTGGTTTAAAATACAGCCCTATATCATTACACACAATAATGCCCAATTGCTGCGAACTTTACGAAATCGTCATGTTTGTGTTTTATTCAGTAATACTGTTGGATGCACACCTGGCAATCATCATGTTCGGATCAACCTGTATTGAAGAATTCTGGATCCATGCTTGGTAGTTTGATAAGTGCTACAGAATAAAGCCAGAATTTATGTATACTTTTGATTGCATTTTTAAGACATAATTTTCTTTGAGATTACAATCCAAACGTTGACTCAAATTTCTTTGGTATCTGACTCAGACGAATATATGCGGAACTGATTCTCTGATCAACAGAAAGCTGATTTTTCTGTAGCAGGAATGCCTCTAACTACATACTGTCAAAATAAAACGCAAAAAAAGCTAACAACGCTACAACAGCATAAAACTCAGACATTGCACAATATCACTTTAATTTTTTTTCGTACATCGACACACATTTGTTATATTTTATAATCTGTAAAATGTAAAAGAACAAATATTTCTATTCACATTTTTAATTCTTTGTAGATTGGTGTTGTTTCATTTGGAATTGTTTTGGGCTGTGCTGTTGGATGGCCATCTGTTTATACTCGTGTGACATCATATTTGGATTGGATCATAACAAATTCTGCCTAGTTAAATAAATATTATCCTTAATATAATATATAAATTAATATAATATATAATATTATATAATAATATAATATATAATATAATATATAATATATAATTAATAATAATATAATTATAATATATAATATAATAAATAAATAAATAAATATTAACCAATATATAAAATATTGTTAATAAATATAATTGTTAAAAGATAATTCAATCGCTTTTTTTTTACTGTAAAAGTTACTTTATTTATTCCTGATTGGAGGGAAGATATTGCAACATCTAATGCGTCTTCAACAGGAATTTGACATCATTTCAGTCATTTGGTAACTCTAGGTAGTTCAAATTCGTAGTACTATTCGTAAGTAGTTATTCTTTCGAGAGGCGAATTTTTCTAGCGCGTTATAAAATTGAGTGACAACAATTTTGAACAACAGTGCGCTACCAAGTTTTGTTTCAGACTTGGACACAGTATGACGGAAACTTTTGGAAGGCTTTTAACTACAAGAACTAATGAAAATGGTTAAAAATGGATGGAAATGGTCTTCGCGTAACTAGCAGCACCATCTTGGAATAAATACTGGAATTATGTAATGTCATATTTAAGTTTTTACTACCAGAAATTCTAAAGCACTAGTACCTCTTCTTCATGCATGCTGGCCTAAAACGTGACAGGACCTTCGACATTGTTTGAAATGAATGAATCTATTTACGATAGTGAAGCAATGAGACTTGTGTACATTTTAAAGTGTTTGGCCACATTTTGTGATGACAAATACAGCATTGAAGACGTTGGCCTGCTCCATCATTAACAGTTAATTCACTCCATTGGCACTGATATATACACTGGGCGCGATTTCTTGCCAAGAACGTAAGGTTGTAGTCGATTTCTTGACTAGAAAAGTATTGTAATGCTCGATCAACCCTATTTCGCCTGATTTAGTTCTATGCGACCTCTGGCAATTACCTAAATTGACACTTACTATGAAAGGAGAATGTTTCAATATGATTTCGGCAATCCGGTATATTACAATTTGGATTTGCAGATGTATCCAAAAAATGAGTACAAGAAGTGCTTCAAAAATTGTTGTAATTGATTTCAGCTATTTATTGACTCACAAGGGTTCATTTATATTATTAAACAGCTCTACAGGCCATGTGGGCTAAAGATTATTTATAAAATTTCTATATGACATTGAGAATAAATGTTTAATAACTTTCGTTTGAATTTCCATAGTATTCTTTTCTATATTACAGTTCCTGACTTCTACCAAATCCTCCAATATATTACCATATAACCTGTTTCTCGGTTTTTCTAAATCTTTTCCAAGTCTTTAGTTGTTATTCTGCGTCAACCCTCTTCTGTGTTTTTCTCTTCATAGAACGCTCTTAGTATTGTTCTTTTCCACATTTTCACCATTTCTTCATCTCATTTCTTTAATACACAGATATCACCGGCATATGTTACTGTAAGCCTAATCGCCGTCTTACAAATTTTCAGTTGTCTTCCTCTTCCTATTTTTATTTCATTGAAATTCTCAAACCCCATAACATATTTTTGGCTCCCTTTTGCTTTTCTGGCCTTCAGTTCGAATTATTATTTATCTGTTGCATATATTACTACTTCTACAAATAAAACTACCGTTACTATATAGATATAAAACTAACATTTCCTCAGGTCCGGCATTTGGGGGGAGGAGTGTACTGAATGTCTCCTTTTCGAGACATCAATTTTCTAGGAAAAAAAGCGCCTGAAGACGGGCAAAGAGAGAGAGATTGAAAGTGTGGCAGGTGGCTCCGTTTTGTGTGAACCAACTTTCCGGAGTGAATCCTTGAAAAGCAGGAGCGAAAAAAGTTTGAAGCATGTAGACATAACGCTGAAAATTCACCATTATTGCGCGGGCTTGGTGGTCGAAAGAAAAACGGACCAGTTATTCCGGATGCCGACATTGTAGCGACAATTTTGATTATTGACATGACCATTAAGGTGAAAATAGTGGCGGAATTGTTGTTGGGGTATTACTTGCGCAACAAAAAGAGCGCTCCAGTTACATCCCACATAATGCAACGTAGGCCGAATCGTCATATCAATTACAACCACCTGCATGGATGATTCGCCAAGTTAGCACAACAAACCTATCAAGTTACAACCACCTGCAGCCAAGAAAACAGCACCGTCAACATATTTAGCCACGTAGTGTTGTTCTCACGACTTAAACGTTCTAGAACGTTTGTGTTTGATTAGTCAGCAAGCCATTTTATATAAATATAACCAACTTCGACTTTCAAGTCAATTGTTGTAGAACGTTTGAACATAAGTTTTGTATTCTCTATCATTGTAAAAACGATTTAATATTGTGCAACAGTGTTAAATAAAAAGTTTTTAAAAGTCAAATTGAAAAGTTTGATACCAAAACTGGTGCAGTCGGTAGGATCTTGCCAACAGATATTGTATCGCACATAATCTGTTTCGTGCCAACGATTTACGGTGAGAAAGAACCACAAGTGATAGAACGCAGCTCAGCCAAGGAAGAGACAAGCATCGCTCAACCTGGCACCGTTTGAACGTCGAGAGAAGAGACAAGCATCGCTCAACTCCGCAGCAATTCACCTCCAGGGAAGAGACAAAAATCGCTACACCTATTGGAACCTAGGCTAAGAAAGAAACAACGCAGCAAAGCAACAAAGCAACAAAATCCACAAGGAATGAAAATCATCAACGTACTGTAAGTGCATCCAATCTTTTTCCATTTTTTTCACATCTCCATCCTTTTCTCTTTTTTCAATTTTTTCATATTTCCATCTTTCCATACAATTATTCTAGTTAATTTTAATATTAAGTATATTTTTATCAAAAATTAATAACATTAGTAATAATACCGATTTAATACTGATCTGATAACAATATTTTCAAAAACATATTTTTTCAAAAACATTTCAAAAAAACAAAAAATTAAATACCAAAATGACAACACCGAATTACGCTTTAATTAGATACCAGGCAGATAATATTCCACAATTTAATGGCAATTCTAAACAAATAAACCTTTTCATTAATGCGTGTGACAATTTTCTTAACAATCATCAAGATCGACAAAATATTAACGCACCAATAAATGTTTGCTTATTCGATACCATATTAAGGAAGTTGATTGGTAGAGCAGCTAATTTAGTAGCATCTCGAGTTGAACTTCACAATTGGGAGCTAATTAAAAATGCTATCGTTAACACTTTTTCTGATCGAAAATCAATCGATTGCATAGTTCAAGACATTATTACAACTAAACCCGAAAAAAACGAGAACTAAACATTTTAAAAATAAAAGAATATGAAAGCATTGTTTTGAGAACGTTTATAAATGGTCTAAATTATCATATGCAACTTGTAGTAAGATTAAATAATCGGACATCGTTAGAACAAGCTATGAGTTACGCCGAGGAAGAAGAAAACTTTATTTATTATAAAAATCGCAGTAACATCAACTTAAAACCAAACACATCAGGAAATAATCCAATCCAGCAACCTGTACGTTATTCTGCTAACGCACACCAACAAAACACCCCTGTACGTTATTCTGCTAACGCACACCAACAAAACACCGCTATAGGTTATTCTGCTAACGCATATTTACAAAATAACCCTGTACGTTATTCTGCTAATGTACAACAGAATCAATTTGGAACCCCTAGAAAAATTTTTACCAGACAAAATTATATTCCTAATAAACCAAATTTTGTCAGACCACAATTCAATAATTTCAATACCCCACACGGAATAAAACGTCAAGCAACTTCATTAATCGTGCGCGGAAATAGACCAGAACCAATGGACACATCTAGCGGAAACATCTGACAACCCTCAAATCAATTATTTAACCAAACAATGGATAACGAAAATGAAATACAAGAAAATAATTATTCACCTGAAGAAGAATACACAGATGAACAAAATTACGAATATTACGACGAAAACCACGAAGAAGAACCACCCGATGAAGACTATATCGAACCCTCAGAAAATTTTCAAATCACCCAAAATACAAAACAAAAGAGTTGATATTTCTAAATAATTCAGCAATTTTAAATTTACCCATCATCTATTTACCCGAAATGGACGCAACATTTCTAGTTGATACTGGTAGTGGTAAAAGCTTCATTAACCCTCAAATAGGATATCATTATTTCCCCGACCTTATAACTAATGAATTCTTTACTGTAAAAACAGCTCATGCAACTTCAATGCATAACGAAGTCATGATAATACCAATTTTCCCTTAATTAACTTTCCAGGAAATCATAAACTCTATCTTTTTAATTTTTCTCAACAATTCGATGGCCTTTTAAGATCTAAAGGCCTTAAGGCCTTAGAATCAGAAACCTCAATTATCCCCTTGTATTATTAAAATAATAAACCAGAATACTCTTATCCGAAATATACCGAATTAGTCATACCACCAAGAACATCTCAAATAATGAAAGTTCCTGTTGACCAAGAAAAAGGAATAGGAATAATACATTACATGAATTTTGACCAAGCTGAAATACCTGAATCTATAGTAAAAATCTCAGATTATTACGCGACAACGATAATCTCTAATTCAAGAGAAACCCCAATAAAAATTAAAATAACAGAACCAATTTCTGTTGAATTAATCAAAGAATCGGAAATGATTTTCTTCGAATATATGGATACAGACGCAGATTATACGCAACATATAGATAATCTTCAAAAAGGAAATCTTAAGAATTTAAGATTGAAACATTGTAACACAGAAGAGTATAAAGCCATTAGAGTACTATGTTACAAGTATAGAGACATATTCTTTTGTGAAAATACCCCGTTAACGTTCACAAATCAGATTAAACACGAAATAAAACTAACGGATGAAACCCCGATTTTCACCAAAACATACAGATATCCACATGTACATAAACCAGAAGTAAAATCACAGATAAAAAAAATGTTAGACAATGGTATAATTCAAGAATCTAACTCACGGTGGAGCAGTCCAATCTGGATAGTACCCAAAAAAATGGACGCATCTGGCAAACGCAAATGGAGAATCGTGATCGATTATCGAAAATTAAATGAAAAAACGATCGATCAAAAATTCCCACTTCCGCAAATATCTGATATATTAGATAAATTGGGCAAATCACAGTATTTTACGACCCTCGATATGGCAAATGGATTTCACCAAGTTGAAATGAATCCATCAGACATACAGAGAACAGCCTTCTCAACAGACACTGGACATTACGAATTTAAACGTATGCCGTTTGGACTAAAAAACGCCCCTACGACATTTCAAAAGGTAATGAATAATGTATTACGAGGAATACAGAATGAAACTTGTTTAGTCTACCTTGACGATATAATTATTTTCTCCACATCATTGCAAGAACATATCGAAAGACTACAAGAAGTATTCGAAAGATTAAGAAAATCAAATTTTAAAATTCAGTTAAATGAAAGCGAATTTCTACATAAAGAAGTAGCTTATCTAGGACACAAAGTAACCAACGAAGGTATTAAACCAAATCCAGATAAGATAACCGCTGTAAAAGACTTTCCATTACCGAAGACCCAAAAAGAAATAAAATCATTCTTAGGACTCGCTGGATACTACCGTCGTTTCATCAATAACTACGCGAAAATTGCAAAACCATTAACAGCCTGTTTAAAAAAGAACGCAAAGGTTAATCATTCAAAATCATTTATTGAAGCATTCAATCATCTTAAAAATCTCTTGATTAATGCACCAATTTTAAAATACCCAGATTTCGATAAACCTTTTGTATTAACAACCGACGAATGTTGCACTTGGAGCCGTACTTTCGCAAGGAAACCCACCAAACGATCAACCCATAGGTTACGCATCCAGAACATTAAACGAAAATGAACAGAAATACTCCACAATAGAAAAAGAACTACTAAGCATTGTCTGGGCATGTAAATACTTCAGACCATATTTGTATGGTAGAAAATTTAAAATTTATACTGATCATCGCCCTCTCATTTGGCTTTTTAATTTAAAAGAACCAAATAGTAAACTTGTACGATGGAGACTGAGACTAGAAGAATATGATTACGAAATCATGTATAAAAAGGCAGCTAAAATACAAATGCTGACGCCCTGTCTCGCATCCAAATCAATGCTGTAGAAACAGAATCAATAATAAATTGTCCAGGAGATATAAATACTGACATAGATGAATTCTTTGAAAACTATGACCCAATACAAATGATATCTCAACGGAAGAAGTAAATAAGACAATCGAAGAACTAGAAAACTGGCAACCAAAAGACCAACCAAAAATTAAAATAATATCGAATATACAAATTCGACCCCCTTTCAAAACAGAAACAGATCAAACAATACACACTACAAATGCAAATGAGAACTATACCGGAATTACGCTATTAGACGAAATTATAAATAATAAAAAGAAACAAATAATCGTAAAACAATCTCCTTATGATCCATACAAAAGATCGAAAATAAACGCTTCGAAGACCATAAAATAATATATGCGACATTACCAACCAATATCGAGAAGATAACGAATTTTTTAAAAGTATATCTAACAGAAAAGAAAACCTTTAAATATTTTCTTTCAAAAGAATTAAGACCAATATTTAATCAAACCATGATTGATAATTTTATAAACTACAAATTAATTGAATGTACTAATACACGCACGAAGGAAAAACAAATCATCGTGGAATAGATGAAACAGAAAAGTTTCTAAAAGCAAATTATTATTGGAAAACCCTAAAAACAGACGTAACAAATTACATCAATAATTGTGAAATTTGTCAGAGGTCAAAATATAACAGAAAACCTTCAAATCAACCCCTAATTTTAACGGAAACTCCAAGCAGACCATTTGAAATAATACACATTGACACCTTCTCGATAGGAAAAGAAAAATTCCTAACACTCCTAGATACATTCTCAAAATTTGGACAAGCACTTCCATATTTCGGAAACGCTATATCATGTTGTGAACAACTTGTAAAATATTTTTCGTTCGTAGGAACATCTAATTGTATAATATCTGACAATGGACTTGAATTTAAAAATGAAGTAGTAAAAAATATTTTAAAAACACATAATATAAATGTTCATTTTACTACACCTCACCACCATGAATCAAATTCACCAGTAGAACGTCTACATTCTACCCTTATCGAATATCTAAGAATTTTAAGACAAACAGACCTAAAATCCGAAATAACAAATTTAATGTCATATGCCATCATTGCATATAATAATACCGTCCATTCAAGTACAAATTATACACCTCAAGAACTTGTATTAGGTCATACAAACTCTAGAGATCCAAAGAATTTAGTTCCTGACCATGCATATACGGAATATTTACAAAATCATAAAGAGAAAACGAGAATCTTATACGATCAAGTCGCTAAAGAATCCAAAAAGCGCAAAGAGACCATTATTAATAAAATTAATAAAAAGAAAGACCAAACAAAATTACGACTAGGCTCTTTAGTCTATAAGAAAAATGATCAAAGGTCACTAAACACAAAAAACAAATACTTAGGTCCTTACATTCTGACCAAAATACTGAAATCAAGAGTCCAAAAACAAAAAAGAAAGAGACTGTGCATATCAACAAAATTAAAATAAAACCCGTTGTTACAGATGGACCTGAACTGTCCTCACAGTCGGAATCGGAATAAAAATAAACAACCTTAATAGCTACCCAGGAATACTACCCATCCAAAAAGGTACTGCTAAAATCGTGTCAAACCATTGGACATTCATCCAAAACGTCGATTTAAATCCAATAATAACAGAATTCGAATCATTAAAATCCAACTCAAGAATTCTTCTCAACGCATTGTATAATAATAGCCATTACAACTCGGAATATCACAATACATTTGTATCGACCCGTACTCTCGAAGAACGAATCGGTAAACCAAATAATCCCTTATAAAACAACAAAAACAAATAAAAGAGGATTATTTAACCCCTTGGGATCACTCATTAAGTGTATCACAGGAAACTTAGATCAAAATGATGCGGAATTAATAGATAATAAAATAAAAGCACTACAAGGAAATCAAAATAAACTCAAAATAAGTCTAATTGACCATATGACCTTATTAGGCAAAATCTCTGAAAATATAAAAAATACAATGGCTAACTTAACACTTAATCAACAAATATTAAAAATTCGAATTTCACATATCGAAGAAACAATTAAAACAATCACTATTCATGAAACAAACGATCATCAATATATGCAAATTCACACCGCAATAACACAAATTACAATGTTATATCAATCAATATATAACTTGGTTAGCAATATCGTAACAGCAATTACGTTTTCTAAAATCAATGTATTACATAATTCAATCGTAAACCCTAACGAATTACTATCAGAAGTAAAATATCTAGAAAAACATTTAAACATGGATAAACTACCCTTACCCAGTGAATTGCAGAATATCCTCGAACTTGAAAAAATAATTGAAATTAAAAGTTTCTCAAAAGAATACGAAATAACATTTATATTAGAACTTCCATTAGTAGAGCCTGAAATATATCAATATTATCACCTCTACCTTTTACCAATTCCCAATAATGGAACCTTCCTGGTTAACATCCCTTTAAAAGCTTATCTAGCACTCAGCAGTAAGAAATATTCCTACCAGGATAAGACATGTGAAGAAACTTTAACAAAACAGTTTTTGTGTAAAAATGCCTTAAGTAAGCCACTAGAAAAAGTGAACCCTTGTGCCGTGCAATTATTAAATCATCAGAAAAACATTACATTCTGCCACCCCTTTAACATCAAAATCTACGATGTACAAGTAACAAGAATCATGGAAAACCAATGGATAGTTACCCTTCCTGAAGAAACACTATCCAAAGTGATGTGTGAAAACACTGAAAATAACTACCCTCTATATGGTTCATACCTTATAGAAGTGCAACCCAATTGCAAAATCCATATAGGTTCAATCAAACTAGAAACCTATAAACCGAGTTACCTGTCATACCAACCAATCAATTTATCAAAGCTAAACTGGACATTGGCTAAAGAATAAATATCAATATTCAATCCACCATCAATCAATCTGAATTCAATCAATCTAAAAGCCAATGATGAAATACAAAACGAACTAAAGAAACAAAGAGAAGACCTCATCGAGCTCTCCGATACCATCTACGTAAACCGAACTGGCTTCTGGACCATATTAATCTATATATGTTTAATAATTATTATTATACTATATAATTATTATTATACTCTATTTTACATATAGATATTGCATTCAGAAGCTTAACCAGAAAAAGCGCAACAATCAAGCAGCCCCCGTAGAAGAAATCGACTTCTAGACGGATGAAACAACAACCATAGGATATGTTTCATCTAAGGTGGGAGGAGTTACATCCCACATAATGCAACGTAGACCGAATCGTCATAGCAATTACAACCACCTGCATGGATGATTCGCCAAGTTAGCACAACAAACCTATCAAGTTACCACCACCTGCAGCCAAGAACAGCACCGTCAACATATTTAGCCACGTAGTGTTATTCTCACGACTTAAACGTTCTAGAACGTTTGCTTTTGATTAGTCAACAAGCCATTTTATATAAATATAACCAACTTCGACTTTCAAGTCAATTGTTGTAGAACGTTTGAACATAAGTGTTGTATTCTCTATCATTGTAAAAACCATTTAATATTGTCCAACAGTGTTAAATAAAAAGTTTTTAAAAATCAAATTGAAAAGTTTGATACCAAAACTCTCCTCCCCCGTGTAACGCTGCATGGTGACTAAATTTCCCTGAACCGAATTATCGTTTAAAACCGACCCCACCTTTCTACACCTGCTATCAAATTTTCTCCAGCGCTACTAAACATTAACAACTTTTTGGATCACCCTGCACTAAAAAACTGTTTAACCGCAAATTTATATTCCTTTCCTTTCAAGTTTATACATACATATGGTTTTCTATTTCGTGTTTTCCATTTCCTTTTCTTTTCATTTATATGTAATCCAATTTATACAATTTTCTACTCCAAGTTTTTTCGTAATTTTTGCTGCTCCTTTTGTGATTTAGCTACAGTATATAATAAAGGGTGTTACAAAAAGAGCACAATATTTGAATTGCGTGTCATTTTGGCTGTTTTGATTCGATAGGTCAAGAATTGTGACAGACAGATAGGAGTTGACAAACATGAAGCGCTACACGATACAGCAATGCTTCCTTATTGTTAAACATTACTATCAAAATGGTGAAAGTATGGTTCGTACGATTCGTAAAGTCCGATTTTCGGTAGAAATAATGTTTCAAATTTATCAACTTGAAAAGAATAATCAAAACATTCGAAAGTAGTGGTTTAGTTATTGATGTAAAACACACGACATGAGCTAGTAATGCACCAGGTACACCGAAGAGAGTTCACTAATTGGATCATTGGACAACAAGAAGTAAATGCAGATCTTGCAATTTAACTCCTATGGACTTTTTTGTGGGGTTTTCTAAAGTCTCAGGTTTACGCCAAAATTGAACGCTGTATCAACGAAATACTGCCACATTTATTATTGAAAATTTCGCCAGAAGAATACGCGTATGCCACCAAAGCCATGGTGGCCATTTACAGGACGTCTTGTTTCATACATTGTTTCCAAATGTCTATATTATAAATCAATAAATGTCTCAATACAGTAATCCATCGTCAACCGCGGTTTTGTCTTGTAAAATCGCCTAGACTAAATTTTCAATCGAATTTTGTAGCTACTCTAATTTTCCAGAAATTGTTTTATTATTTATTTGTTGTTTAATTGTTTAATTGTTTAATTGTTTAATTGTTTAATTGTTTAATTGTTTAATTGTTTAATTGTTTAATTGTTTAATTGTTTAATTGTTTAATTGTTTAATTGTTTAATTGTTTAATTGTTTTAATTACGTAGTTATATGTACATGACTAAATTTTAAAATCTAATGACATCCACAGATGGCCAAGGGCCAAGATTGCCGAATGGCTAAGATTTTGTTAAAAGGAAGCGAAATCTAATGACTCTTATTATTAAACTGTCTTGCTGCAGGTGAAACATATGCGAGTGCCGTGAAAAAGTTTGAAGTTGCAGTGAATTAATTCACAGTAAGAACAATAAAAAAGAGTGAGCAATCCAGTCGGGCCAGTGTTTCGTGCGGTACAAGTATCAACCAATAAAGTTAGATCTTACTCGCGACCTCTAACGATGGAAAAGATGGAAAGAGCGCTCGGAATTTGGATCGAGCATCAAACGAAAAGAAGAGTGCCTCCTAGCAGCCGAATTATTCGATAAAAAGCTAGGCAGACGCCTAGCTAATCTAAAGTCAGATGAGGAAACTCTAAGATTCCAAGCCAGTAATGATTGGTTTCAAAATTTTAAAAAGCGCTTTTTGCTATACAACGTAAAACTTACTGGAAAGTCAGCTTCTGCAGATCACAAGGCGACTAATCGGTATCCGACTGAATTCAAACAATTGCTTGAAAGGAATGGTTATCAATAAGAACATGTATTTAATGCCGATGAGACAGATTTACTTTGGAAGAGGATGCCTGTTCGAACATTTGTGTCTTAAACCGAAAGATTTAAAGCTGTAACCAGGATTTAAAGCTCTTAACCCACGTGCTCTAAAAAATAAAAACAAAAATGATCTACCGATCTTTTGGAGAGCAAATGTTGGGTGACTGCAACATTATTTACAGACTGGTTTCTAAGCTGCTTCGTACCCAGTATTAGGCAATATTTGGCCTCAAAATCGTTGCCATTCAAAGCTTTACTTCTTATTGATAATGCTCTCAGCCATTCTGAGTCCCTAAAGTTTGCTGATCCAAAACATATTAGTTTGCTTCTACCTTCAAACACTACATCACTGATACAACCATTAGATCAGGGAATAATAGCAGTGTTTAAGATCAAGATATTATGTCAAGGGAACTTTCAGTTATATACTGAATAGCATGGAACAAGATCCTGTAAAATTTATCAAAAAAGGAGTGGATGAGTTATGTTCATCAACATTGCATTCCTTTCGGAGAAAGTTATGGCCAGAGGTTGTGGCCGATACGTCAGCAGTTCTTGACAAAGCAACAGAAATTGAAAACATTGTAAGAATCTTACACCAAATTTATAACGATGGTTTCGACGAGTTGCAACCAAGTGATGTTAGAGAAGTTATAGCTTCTCAGGATCATGAACTATCAGAATCAGAACTGCTTGAAATTCTGGAAAATACATCGGATGTCGAAGGCAATTTAGACGACCCCGACGATGCAACCACTACTAAAATGACTATTACATCTCTAACGTTAAGTAGTTTACAAAAAAAATGTATTAACCGCACAATAGTTGCAATATTTGGTCTATGATGAATTTTCGTCTATTGTCAATTTGGTCTATGTCTTCACTAGAAAGAAGCCTAAAGTTTTTAAATAGTTTAAATGCTACTACTACAACACTACTACAACCTTATAGGGATATCTAAAAGGACCTCACAAAAAAATGAAGCAGGCAACAATTTTGCATTATTTTCGAAAATAAGTTTAACCTTTATAACAAATGTACCTACATATTTATAATATAGAATTCATATATATATATATATATATATATATATATATATATATATATATATATATATATATATATAAATGGAAGAGTAAAACAATTGAAATGGAGAGAAATGGAGCGAGACGATGACATGACAGATGGACCAAGGCAATCCTGGAGTGGATACCGCTTGATCGCAAACGTCCGCGAAGAAGACCGAAAGCAGAATGGATTGATGACACAAGCATGTTGAAGAGGCCTTCATCCTGCAGTAGATCGACACGGGCTGATGATGATGATGATGATATATATGTATATATATATATATATATATATATATATATATATATATATATATATATATATATATATATATATATATATATATATATATATATACAGTGCTTGTATATATATTTTACATTTTAGGGTTCCCGAGAAAACAAATATTTAAGTCAAGTTATTAAAACAATAAAGCTAAGTTATCCCTCCCTATTAAATCACCAATTGAATAAGCACATTTGGCAAATATTAATTGTTATTATTTGACGAGTAAACTATAAATAATCTAATAAACAATATGTATTGAAACATTTTTTTTAAATTAAGAATCATGCCCTACATAAGTGCTGAAGAATGTGACAACGTCGCAATATTGCCACGACATTGTTATTTCAAAATTGCGACAAAAATTGTTTCAATGTGTTAGTACGAGCACTTAAGTTCGATTTACAACAAGAAAATATATCATGCACGCAAATATCAGGATATGTTTCTTATTTATGAGGAAGCCCTCCTTCCGAAGGAGCTAAACGTATTTACGGGCAACAATATCCCGATAGGCCACTTCCAACTCTGGAAACATTTGCCCAAGTAAAAAATTTTAAGATTGAATTTTACATTTTGTTGATGAGGATTCTACCTCAAGTACTCGCAGAGTTGCTCGACTAGTTGGAGTTTCCCATTGGGTTGTATATATGACACTAAAAGAGCAATTACTCTACCCTTATCATGTACAAAAGGTATAAGCACTCTTGCGGCTGATTTTTCACACATACAAAAATGGGTGAATGGCTAAAACCAAAGAAATCCAAATATTTTTGTTTCAATATTCTATTAAACGACGAAGCTTCTTTCACCTGGAATAGGATGGTAGATATTTTGAACAGTTAATTTAATAAAATAATTAATCATGTGTTTCTTAATGTGACATGAATCATCTAAAACGTGTTATAGTGTGAAAATTAGTTTGACATTAAACGACAATAATGTGTAAGTTTTCCTTTTTTTTTGTAACAAATCAAACAAAACAAATTTATGCGGAAACGTATGGAATAAATGGCTTAAAAACATATTAAAAGGTATACAACTTTGTTCTAGTAAAATACTATAGCCTATTAGTTGAAGAAAGAAACTAACCGCACTAAGAACTGTCCTCTTTTTGGCGGGGTATAGCTAATATCGATAACTTCATCAGCTGCGTCCATATCCGACATTTTATAGAAACAAAATACAATTATTAATAAATCGAATGCAACTCAATAAATTTAAAAAAAACTCACGGCAGTGAATGAATTATTGTCGCCAACCCTGTGTTTCTGTCGAACGGCAACCTGCCTATCATCTGGGTTTTCATTGGTTGTTTAAATCGGCTCGACCGATTCCCACCAATAGCAGGGGCGCTCAGCGTTTCTGGCTAAAATATCACGTGCTGATCACTCGTTGGTCATTGTTTATGTCGACTGTCTTTCTTCGCTAAATAGACTTTAGTTATACATTTATGATTCAAAGTATTGTCCATTGTTGGCCATTACTTTCTTCCATCTTTCAGGCAGCATTCGAATCCCGCGTTGAAAAAATCAAAAATCTTTTGAAGCGATCCACGAATCGAAAGTGTTGGTCAGCCAGGCCGCGTGGCTTCGATCGAAGGTAATAGGTAATAGTCAGCGGGAGCAGCCTCTGGAGAATAAGGCGGGTGGGGTAGGACTTCCAATTTCAACGTTCCCAAGTATGTTTTGACCACTTTCCCAACATGGGGCCGAGCATTGTCATGCTGCAAAATCACTTTATAGTGTTTCACTGTAATGCGGCCGTTTGTCTTTCAATGATCAGCTCAAACGCATTAATTACGTTCGATAACGATCCTCTGTGATTGTTTCAGACGGTTTTGACAGCTCATAGTACACTACACCGAGCTGGCCTCACCAAATACAGAGCATGACCTTGGAGCCGTGAATATTCGGTTTGGGCGTCGGAATGGAAACGTGGCCGGGATTTCCCCATGATTTTCGACGCTTGGGGTTATCGTAATAAACCCATTTTTCGTCAACAGTCACAATGCGATGAAGAAATCCCTTCCATTTTTGCCTTTTAAGCAACTGTTCACAAGCAAACAAACGGCGTTCAACGTCTGTCGGTTTCAACTCGTACGGCACCCTATATCCTTGCTCTAGGTCAGGTCTTTGAAGCGTTTTGAAATTGCTTGTTGAGTTACTCCCAATGATCTTGCCAACTATTCTTGGCTTTGACACTAGCCTTCGTTAAACAATGCCTCTAATTATTCATCTTCAAATACTTTGAACGTTGAAACCACTCTCGACACGTTCTTTCACTCATAACAGCCTCACTATAAGTGTCTGAGAGCATTCGGTGAGCCTCAGCCGCAAACTTCTTCAAATTAAAGAAATAAATTAACACCTTCCTCTAATGAGGGTTATGTTTACAAGATGCCCCAAGGTATTGCATGCCGTCTATGATGTATTTATTTCGATGACTACCGCTAATGCCATCTATAGGAAAACGGCGGAAATCCATATGTAGGAAAAGTTGTATACCTTTTATATTTTCAAATAATGCCTTAAGAAGTCAATGCAACAAAAAAATGCATTCCAATGCATCCAAATAAACAAGACGATGAAGCGGTTCGATCGAAATAAACACGACGTTGCCATTGTTAAGACAATTAAAATGGACCATGTTTCCCGCGAAAAACGGTATATTACATATTATAATAAAACTTTTTGTTAAAACAAATGTAAAGAATCGTTGGTTAAATTTTCGAAAGTACGTTCACACAATAGTATTAAAATCATCTGCGAAGGCCAAACATTGGTGATCATTAGGAAACGGATTTTTGGTCCAGCTCGGGCAAGGTCACAGCTTATTAATGTGTTTAGTCATAGTCATATACTAGTTAGTCATACATGACTCGTTCAAAAGTCGTTCTAAAAAAACGAAATGATCCAATCCAATCCAACAAACAATAATTGAAATGAATTTATAAGCATTTGGAGATATAGATATTTTCATAAATTGAAGTGATGTCGCACGCCTTTGCATGAAACGATTTATTCACTTAATATTTTATAACAAGTCCGAGTTACATGCCACATATTGCGACGTAGTATAAATCATCTTATCAGTTACAGCCACCTGCATGAAAGATTCGCAAACACAACTTGAACAAATGTATCAATTACAACCACCTGCACCAAGGAACAGCAACGTCAATATATTTAGTCATGCAGAGTTGTTCTCACAATCAAAAAGTTCTAGAACAAATGCTTTCTTGACAATTCAGCACTTTATTTTATATAAATATTTGTATCTCTAAATACAAAGTCAATTGTTGTAGAATGTTAAACAGTATTGAACTCGAACATCAGTGTTAAATAAAACACATATTTTAAAAACCACCCAGTTTTTAAAAACGTCAATCTCGGCCCACAAACATTAACTTCCGGTCTCTACCTATCAGTGTGCTTAGTCATAGGTCGTACACTATTGACTCGTTCTATAGAAAGATGAATTAACTGTACTGGTGCTTTTTTAAACTTAAAAAACAACAAGTACAACAACATAAAAAAATAATCAATTCAATGTACTCACAAAAATAATTGAATTGAATTTATAAACATTTTGGGATATAGATAATTTAATAAATGGAAGTAATGATCATTATGCCATTGCTTGAAACGATTTATTCCCTTATCTTTTATATAAAGTCCGGTCTTTAGTGATCATTGTTAAAAACAATGCTGTCTCTTTATACTTTGCTATTTCTTATTATCATTTTCAATACCAGATTAAACAGTACAGTTAATAGAAGGAGTAGTCCGTTAAAAAAATTATAAAAATTATAATTAAAAACGTCTTACTTATTATATCTGTCATCTTTTCCTATAGTCAGATTGTGATTTATTGAATTAAAATAGTCAATTCATTATAGATTGATTTAAAATTATCTAAAATTTGAAATTTAAACATGTGTTCATTTTCTCACGCTATCTATCCACTTAAGAATCATACCAAATTTTATTTTTGATAGGGATTTTAGGACACGTAAGCTGATAGCAAATAAAATCAGTCAAAAACACTTATTCTTAAAGAAGTAATAATCCGGTTTAGTTCAGCATAAGGTGAAACACATATAAAACACGTTTAAAATGTTTATCAAAATTGGTTACATCAGTACATTTCTTTTACTTTTGTTAAATGTGGTAAGTACCAGCGTAACAACATGAAATAATTCCTAATTGTGTATCCGGAAATGTTATCGTCTTATCACTCATAGCCTTATGTCTCCCATTTAAAACGATATTATCCTTTACATTTTGATGTATCCTTCATATCCAGCAAACATTCTCTAATGAAGATTGATCATCATGTTCCCACTGTTTTGACTATTATTTCATTTTTATTATATTTATTATAATTGTCACGAATCTCGACAGAAACTCCTTCGGTTTGCGCTTATACTTGTCGAAACACCGCTATGAACTGGCCACTCGATTCCGTTTTTGACCCTCAGAGAGTAACGCGTCATCCATCGCGCTGATAGCTTTCTGATGCCCAATTTTTCATGTAGGATGTTCGGTCCGCGTTAATAAGATATGTTTATCATCTCAACAGTATCTCTAATCTTCACTCTTTGCTCGACCAATACGATATCATGGAATTTGCTGATCATTTCCTCAGTAGTGACCTCAACCGGGCGTCCTGAGGGTGGAGTGTCACTCATACTGGTTCTACTACTTCAAGACTCAGTAATATACTTATGAAACATAAAATGTAAAGGGGCAGAGCATGATACCAGAAATATCGAACGTATCTGCTTTCGAAGATTGTCTAAACAAAACTAAATATTACATTGGCTTGAAATTCTTGGAGCTCTACTAGAAAGGAAGCCACTTTTCAGAAATGCAGTCACGTTTGTGATTGCATCGCCATCTATCTGAAACGAATCTAATATTAAATTATATTCTCATGAGTTTATATTGCCAAAAAGGTCTAAAATCACCAGGGCCGCGCCGACCCCCGGCAGCACCTGTGTGCGAAACCTCTTTTTGAAGACTAATAATACTAATTTAACTATTACGTGTGCTATATTTAAAAAAAAAAGCAACAAGAATCGAAAATGTGGAAGAACAGATTGTGGAACCCAACGGTTGGGTGTGTGATGACACTCAGCTACTGATGTCTCATTGGACGTAGTCCAAGAAAATCTAACACTACATACATACGCCATCCGACGGAAAGTTGGCGACAACATGGGTTGTTGGCTGCGGATAGGGTCTCTTCCTAATTAGGTAAAAACGGTTCGCTTCCGCTTGGCAATTACTGCGAAAAATAAAACGCGAATTAAATTGTCACATACTTTATTTGAGATACATATTAATTGTATAGATATTAACAAAATAGCTGACTTTTTTCTAATAATACTAATTTAACTATTACGTGTGCTATATTTTTGTAAAAAAAAAGCAACAAGAATCGAAAATGTGGAAGAACATATTATATATCCGGAAATGTTATCGTCTTATCACTCACAGCCTTATGTCTCCCATTTAAAACGATATTATCCTTTACATTTTGATGTATCCTTCATATCCAGCAAAAATTCTCTAATGGAGATTGATCATCATGTTCCCACTGTTTTTCCCCAGAACATATTATATATATATATATATATATATATATATATATATATATATATATATATATATATATATATATATATATATATATATATATATATATATATATATATATATATATATATATATATATATATATATATATATATATATATATATATATATATATATATATATATATATATATATATATATATATATATATATATATATATATATATATATATATATATATATATATATATATATATATATATATATATATATATATATATATATATATATATATTTATATATATATATATATATATATTGTTCCATATATATATTGTTCTTACCACGCATATTTGATCCATTATCATAGCCCTGTCCCCTTAAATTGTCTATGTCCAAATTAATTTTGTCTAGTTCTTCTATTATAAATGAAGTTAAGCCAGAGCCAGTTGTATCGATAATTGGACAGAAAGCTAGAAAATGCTTTCTTATTTCCAACTTTCTAGTTTCTGTGTTAAAATTGACATATCTTATAATGATTCTAATTTGCTCTACGTGTGAAACGTCCGGAGTACAATCCGGTATTATTGAAAAATATTTATTAATTCCACATAAATTCAAAATAAAATTTTGAATCTGGTTACTGAGTATATAAATTATTTCGTTTTGAATTTTATCTCCAAGATAAGTCGTTTCGTCATTCGTTACGCGCCGTATATATTCAGTCATTGAAGAATCGAATTTTCCCAGCATTTCGATACATTTTAGAAAACTACCATTGTTACGGTCGTATAATTTTTGGCTTTGGCCACGAAAAGCCATATTTTGTGTACTGAAAAATTGAACCACATATATTATTCTTTTAATTACATCGTACCAGCGCTGCTTTTGAACTTCTAAAAGTTTTTGCTGAATACTATCAATAGTGGTTTTATTTTTAAGAGACTGACACAAATCTGTCCATTTTTTATAATTACTGAAATGAGCAAAACTTTTCTCATGTCTGCTGCAATACAAAGCTAAATGTTGCCAATCTCTAATTCCCTCGCAGAATATACTTTCATGTTTTGATTCGAATAGCTTGCAACAGAAGCAATAAACATCATTTTTGGACACTGAATACAGCAGCCACTCTATTTGATATTTTTCACCATTTCCTAAATGCCTTTCATAATAATACTCGGAACATTAATGCTCGCGAACATTTATGCTGTTTAACTTGTTTAATCGAATTTTATATAAAATACTGCATCAAAGTAACGTTTAAAACTTCTGGCCAGAGTCCAGGGTTATCTTTGGAGAAAGTTGATATTGGTGACGATAAATGTCTTGGCGGTGACATTGGCGTATCGGGCACAGGCACAGACATAACTTCTTAAATTACAAATAGACAAACAAATAGTTAAATATTACTCATGTAATAGTACGTATAATTATAAATAATACAGGTTGCTACTTATAATACCAACGATTACTTGTGTAAAATAAAAGTAGCCTAGGTTACTCTTTCACGTCAGCTATCCGCCAGAGTAAACACATTGTAAGAAACAGACAGACAAAAATTTTAAAAAATGGTTTTTTGTTATATCTACATACGGCATATTCCTTCATAATGCATTTAGTGAAAAGCTGATATTTTGATATTACAAACAGACACTTTTATTTATTTGTATATAAAAAGCACATACCACTGCATAAAGTATTTTTTGAATCAGTTTTAACACCTTCATCGATAACACCTTCATCGACGGTGACCCCACCCCCCTCGCATCGCATCGTAACGGGTTGCATCTATAAACTCACCCACGGCTTTTGTGATAAAATAGTCGACTATTGTAGCGACTGCATAGCGCGGCGGTTCTTTTAATTTTAACGCAAAACCCGAAACGTAAACAATAAACATACTCAACTATAACGAATATGTTGTTGTGTAACAAAAATAATTTCAATAATTAGCGCTGGCATTTCATCCGGCGCCCCTAATTGTCTTGGCGCCTGTGTGCGCCATACACTTCGCACACAGGGAAATGAAACTGAAAATCACCCATATAGATCCAGCCTTGTAACTAATCCCGAGCAAGCAAATAGGCTCTAAAAGTAAAAAATCCTGATCTATCAATTTCATATTTGCTCTAAATTTATTTGCGTGGCAATGCCTTGAGCATGACTTGCAACTCATTCTAGTTCATTGAAATGAAACAGATCCACCGGGAATGCCGAGTTCCCAGATCTCCAAGTTTTCAAGTTCTTCATTGGCAGAAAATCCTCACACAAAAGCTACCGGATATCCTACGCTAGTCACAGGGTAAATATCTGAGAAGATTGAGGATCAACTAAAAGACATCCACTCTTTTAATCTCCAATCTTGATTCGAAGAAAATTCATTTAAAATAAGTAAGGGTCCAAGGGCTAGCTTAAGAATATATTTTATGAAAAACAGATGTTAGGGGTGAAATATGTTATAAATAATTCCACAGTATTTTTACCTCAAATGAACTAAATACTTTCCATATATTAGATTTTGGAAATAATTGATAATAAAAACTTTATATAAGTTCTTTATATGTGGTCGAAAATTCGACGAATACATAGCTCGGTTGAGCGATTGTGTGCAGCATAAAATTCACGAAGTGCTCTATAAGTTTGGCGTACACAACACTGACTTTGATAATAAATTTCAACAATTTGCAAGCGTTACTCTGATGTTAAACGTTCCATGATGATTTGCTAAACTATTGAGACGCAGATTTACAGAGTTACGCGCAAACTCACAGATCCTTTGACAGAGATCCCAATCGGAAGTTCGGACACAGTAAGAAATCACCCTATATATATATATATATATATATATATATATATATATATATATATATATATATATATATATATATACATATATACATATATATATATATACAGGGTGTTAGGTAAACATGCGGCAAAAATGCAAGGGGTTAGTCCTTGTCCTATTCGAAGAATATTTTGTCATATGATGATTTTTGAAAAACCCCTTTGTTTCGAAGATACAGGGCGAACAAAATTTGCGACAACCATATTCGATATTTGTTGAAATCATTAATGTAAATAAGAGTAGGGTGCATGTCAATGAGTTTATCAAGAACAATTTTTTTTTTTCGATCTCGATCACTTGTAACGGCTGTTTTATCTAGTAAGTGGATTTCATCGGTCGCATTTGTTTACATAGATTGAGTGACGTTTGGCTGTTTGACGCGTCTTAAATAGTGAATGAAGTCCTCTATCATAATGTATACAAACGCCGAGATGACTGACATGCACTTCATGTATGGACTTGCTGATGGCAATGCATTACAAGCTAGGCGATTGTACAGTGAACGATTTCCAGCCCGTAATGCCCCCGACCGAAAAATCTTCGAAAACATTCATCGACATCTTCGTGAAACAGGCACATTGAAACGAACTGAAGGGTCAGGAAGATCACTAACTGTAAGAACAGTACAATTGGAACAGCATGTGCTGGACATGATAGCGGAAGAGCCTGGTAGTTCTACGCGAAAAATAGCAAATACTTTGAATGTGAGTCACTGGGCAGTTTGGAAAATTCTTACGGACAATTTGTTGTATCCATACCACATTCAACGCGTTCAGGCACTACTACCTGTTGATTTTCCTCCACGTATTGCATTATGTCAATGGAAATTGCAAACTTTACTTCGCATACCTCTATTCCTGACACAAATTCTTTTCACCGATAAAGCCTCTTTCGCAAGAAACGCAATAAGGAATTTTCATAATAACCATGTGTGGCCAGATGAAAATCCGCATGAGATATGTGAAGATAGTTTTCAACATCAGTTCTCGTTGAATGTTTGGATTGGAATTGTAGGTGACTATCTAATTGGACCGGTATTTCTATCACAAAGACTTACTGGCGAGGTGCATCCCAACTTTTTGGAAGCAACGCTGCCTGAGTTTCTGGAAGATGTACCATTGGTAACAAGGCATGAAATGTGGTTTATGCACGATGGTGCACCACCACATTTCAGTTTGGTTGCTCATGATTATTTAACAGCAACATACGGATATCGCTGGATTGGTCGAAGTGGGCCACACGCATGGCTTGCTCGATCCCCCGACTTAAACCCCTTGGATTATTTCTTCTGGGGATTCTGAAGTCATTAGTTTACGCTACTCCATTGAAGAATTTGGATGATTTGCGAAATCGGATAATAGCTGGGTGTAACTCAATTAGAAACGACCCTGGTGTGTTTGAAAGAGTTCTGCAGTCAATGACGAGAAGAGTTAATGCTTGTATCAAGGATGGAGAAAGTCATTTCGAACATTTATTGTAGATTGAGCAATTTTACATGTACTTTTTGATAATAAAATGTTGTTAATGTCGTAAATTTTGTTCACCCTGTATCTTCGAAACAAAGGGGTTTTTCAAAAATCATCATACAACAAAATATTCTTAGCCAAAGGCATATAGGTGTCCTAGCATTATTTCGATAAAACGCATTTATTTTCTGTTGCCTAATTTAGGCCGCTTTTGATCGATTGCTCGCTTTACCAAACCTTCTTCAAATGTAAACTGGTTTTTGCGCTGATTGAAGATGCATCTCCGCACTCCGGACCATGATCTGTTACGCTTAACATTATTATACACAATCCACTTTTCACACATCGATTTCGTTGCGCCTCAATAGAGAATCGTATGCAAAAATTCGATCTATCAATTTTTTCTCCCATAACTCATGCGGTACCCATATTTGTCTAGTTAGCCATTTCAAGATGATGTAATCGTCTCGACACTGTTGCCTAGTTAATTCCATGAATTTCTCTGATCTCTCAAGTTGTCCTGTATCGATCACTTTCAATTAGAGCCAATATTGCATTGCTATCAGGCTCGACCGATCGCCCAGAACGTGATGCATCACGTTAAAATTGTTTTCACGCAACTTTCTGAACCACTTACGACACGTGGAATCCTTAGCGGCACCCTCACCGCACACAGCACATATCTTCTTTGGGGCCTGCGATGCATTCTTGCCTTTTCGGAAATACAAAAATACATATTGAAAATGCTCCTTATTTTCTGTTATTTTTCATACTTAACAAAATTTAAAATGTATAACCGAATAAATGAAACTCGCTGAAACTCCTTCTGTGAAATAACATCAAAACTTTAAATGTATAAAGTAGATAATACTTCGGTTTTGCGATGCAATGCGGTCTATTGGTAAAAACGGGATGTGTGTAGTGGCAAAACGGAAGTTTTGTATCAACTCAATAGTTTAACTCAATGTAGTGTTTATTTATTATTATAATTCAAACTTTTTGTAGATCGAAACATATGGCCATGAAAGTCTAAACATTGTAAATGGAGAAGTTGTAGTTCCTCATTCACTTCCTTTTCAAGTAAGTATAAATTGTGTTATAAAGGATCATCTAAATATGATAGATGTTATCGCTGTATAATGTTAATATACTGTGTTTTCAAATGACATAAGCCGTGCTCTTTAAGTAGAATACATTGCAATTTTAAATATGTCTAGATATACATGCAGCAACGCTTTACATTATTTAATCTTATTATGAAAATTATCTTGAAAAACACCCCATTGCAAATTTCGTGTCTTTTTTAGTGTAAATCATCGGTTAAATCAATTTTAGGTTCAAAAATTAGTGAAAAAAAATAAAACAAACTACTTGTCTCAGTGATAAGAAATAAAGAGAAAGACCAAAAAATGTAATGAAAAAAAGTGTAACACAAAATGAAGAAAATGATTCGAAAATATCATTTTCAGATCGTTCACAAATTTTTCATAAAGATTTGTATTTACACGTGTACAACATTTCAAATAGGCCAGAAATTAAAATAAATAAACTATTTAAAAACATCGTAATTTGGTTAGCTGGATGATTGAATAACGAATAACAGATCCATATTTTTCAAGCAAAATTATGTCTAGTGATGTAGCTGATTTCATAATATATGCATTCGTTAATAAGCAAGAACGTACCACGTGTGGCGGTTAATAATTATTAATGTGTTTAAGAAATGGCGCTGGGAACAAGGGTCGGTTCAGAGTCTAATCTCTTATGTCATTTTGTTGCTGCGACAGTACCCCTGAAAACGCCATTGATGTTTAATCGATTTCCAGTTTCAGCCTCATATTTTTTTGCTGTGGTAAAGATGTCGAGTTTCGAGCCAAACAAAGAGCATTTGTGGCACGTGTTGTTTTTCTTGTTCAATCAAAAGATAAACACGAGTGTAAGACCCAATGCAAGACGCTTTTGGACATTAGTTTAGACGATTCAAAAGTGATGATTTCGACTTGAAAGACAAAGAACGCCCAGGTCAACCAAAAAAACTTGAAGAAGCTGCCGAACTTCAAGCATTGTTGGAAGAAGACGATATACAAACTCAACAACAAATGGCAGAGAGGTTAAATGTTGGTCGTAGAACCAGTTGTGATCGTCTGCATGATTATTTGTGATCGCTTGCATCAGCTAAACGACAGACAGCGAAAAACGGTATTGCGAAGTTTTGTTTGCTCGGCATAAAAGAAAGACTTTTTGAATCGGATCGTGAGTGAAGACGAAAAATTAATATATTTCGAAAATCCAAAACGCACCAAAATGAAAATTATGGGTTGACACAGGACAACCATTAACATCGACCACATGACCGAATCGCTCTGGAAAGAAGACAATGCTGTGCATTTGATGGGATCAGAAGGGACTTGTTTTCAATGATGTCTCATGCACTTTCCATGAAACACTTCAACAATTACGGAGATGTCGAAAAATGGCGTGATGACTGGACCACCTTAAAAGATGCACGGTTTTTCTGGTAGGGCATCCACAAATTGCCAGATAGGCGAGAAAAATGTGCAGCTAGCAATTACGCATACTTTAAATAAACCATTTTTTTCCTTTCTCCCAAATTAAACGTGTTTTTTTTAAGAAAAAATTAAGAATTATTAACCGCCATACCTGTTATATAATAATGAAATCCTTTTGTTATTCATGAAAAATCTCCATGGCAAGAAAAAGTCACTGGTGTACATTTCCGCTAAATAGAATTATTAATTATTTTTCTTCGATGATGACGCTGGAAATGCGGTTACTATGAATGCTGATCAGCACAAAACAATGTGGAGCAACTTTTTATGGGCAGAATGTTGTGATTTCAATTGGCCTCCAAGTTGATACGATTTAATACCGTTAGATGTTTTTGTAGAGTTTTTTTAAGTTCTTATTCAGTTTATGGATTATAACAGCAATAAATGAATCAAATCGTTCAAGTTGCAATTCATGCAAAACTTCCAGTAACATACCAAAAAGTTATAGAAAATTTCAGATTTGGTGAACAATTAAAGGATATATCTCAGGCATAATTAAAATCGATCAGTTTAAACAAAACGAGGATTGAACAAAATTCTAAACGTTATGGATTGATATCCATGTGTAATGTCTTTTTTTGATTGCAACATTATATTTTATTTAAAAGCTAGTACAGTTTTAATTTGTAATAAAATCTTCTTCGTTACTGACAATCTTCGTCCATTTCTCTGACAAACTTTATATCCCCTTTTTGTAAAATTAGAGTGATTTTGAACTAAAATAATCTCCAAGTGCAGTTTTGATAGTTGGCGGAGGATTTTTTTCCAAGGAAATTTTTTTTCTATTATATCTGAAAAGATGGTAATCTAACGGTGCAACATCAGGAGAATAATGGTTGGTGAGAAATGACTTGCTATGCTGCAGAATACCACCCTTTGGATTAATCAGTCATGGACCTTTTTTAAATCAAGGTCATGCTTAGTCTGTCAAGCTGAGCACAATAATATTCAGCAGTTATGGTTTCATTAAGATTTAGAACCGCATAGCGACTTATTTCTTTTATTTTCCACTTTTTAAGGAGAAGACCTGATTTTGGCGGTTATCCTGGTGTTGACCATTATTCTTTCTTATGTAGATTGCTGTATAGCAGTGGCGGCTCGTGGATTTTTAAAGTGGGAGGGTGTAGAAGAAAATAGTGCTGCTGGCGATTTTTTTGCTTTCCTCTTCGTCCTTTTTACTTTTCGTGTTATTGAAACCCTATGCAGGAGGTGAACCAGGAAAACATTAAAATATTGTATTGTTACTACTTACAAAGACATTGGAGGATTTGTTGTTGCTTGTTGCGCATCTAAAGGAATGAATAAGTGGGTACTTACCGTTTTCCGAAGAGTAAATCATTCAAACATTTTATTGTAACTGCAAATCAATAGAGAAAATTCGAAAAAGTTTAAAAAAAACTTAAATTAGTTATTATTAACTGTTTTAAATCAAACACCATGTTTGCAATTAAAAGTTGATTATTTTTATTTAAAAAGTACTACTTAGTGTGTACACACGTAGCAAAATCAAATTCAAAACAAGTATTCGCGAAGCGAACGAAATACGCGACGCGAGACATATCAAACGCTTCGTACCCGTCAAATCGGCGTTTAAAAGTAATTACCGATACGCTCGGTCGCATGGAATCTACGTCCAAATCTCATGTTTTAGAAAGCAATTAAACCACCGAATTCTGGCAACCAACAAAACATGTAACGCCAACGACGAGAAAAGATGACGTGGCGTACGGTCGCTGGAGGTAAACGTTCGACCAACGATGTAAAAATTGTGGCTAGAGGAATAAATTTTTACCCGCATTATTTGCTGTGAAGGGTCGATAGACGTTCTTCTACATTTGGAGATTTTAATTTTTAGTAATATCTTAAAATGAGTTAAAGGAAAGAAACAACCGAAATAAAATATGGTGTTTTGTTCTAAAAAATTATTTACTGTGATAAATGCTGGAGAGACGGCGCCCCAACGCTCTCTCTCGCGAGCCACCATTGCTGTATAGAATCCACTTTCATCTAACTCCAGTAACAATTTGTCGAATAAACGAATATCTGCCAAATCTGGATAAAAGTGTAATAGTTTAACACATGTTAAATTTGTTTTCAATTGAAAGTTGATATGGCACTCACATTCCTTCTCTGTGCATCTTGTTGTTTTAAACACCGTGTATTGTGGACTATGAAGTTCTAAGCTTTGTGGTTAATTCCTGAATAGTTTATTTGGAATCGGCTTCAGTTACAGTCAACCACAAATCCTTATCAAATTCAACAGGTCTACCAGATTTTATAAAGTCGAAAAGACTAAAATCATCGTTCTTAAATTTTTTAAACCAACGCTGATATGTTGTGTTTTTCAAGGCACCAGAATAAACATAATTAATGGCATTTGTGACATTAGTGGCATTATTATGCTTTCGAAACTCATAAAGCATCAAATACCGCATAAGGAATTTATCTACACTTCCATTCTTATAGAAATGAAAAGAGAGATTTTTCAGTGTTTTCGAACTTCCGATAGGGGCCCCTGTAAAACAAACTGTGCGTTTGCGCACAAATCTGTAAATATGTATCACAATAGTCTGACAAATCATCATGGAACGTTTAATATCAGAACAGCGCTTGTAAATTGTCGACATTTATTATCAAAATCAGTGTTCTGTGCCAAACTTATAGAGCACTACGTGAATCTGAACGTCGTGATATATTCGCCAAATTATCGACAAATTCCGAACGCATTTCACACTGCTATTAAAACAAAAACAAATCAATAAACTGTGCGTTCCGAAGAAAATATCGCTGCTGTCACTGGCAGTGTTGATGAAGATCTTAATTTATCATTTCGTCGCCATTCGCAGGAAGTTGAACTTTGTTATATGATGACGTGGATAATTTAATTCCGAATTTGAATGGTATTGATCTGGAGGAGATATAGTTCTAACAGGACAGCTCAATATGTCATACAGCCAATGCAACAATCGATTTATTGAGGGAACAATTCGGAGAGAAAATGATTTCGAGGAACGGACCTATTAATTGGCTACCAAGGTGATGCGATTTAACGTCTTTAGATTATTTTCTTTCTGGACGCCTTGGAAGCCAACCTAACTCGGCCAATTGCAGACATAAGACACCAATTGCTTGAAAAAGTTATCGGAAATTGGATTGACAGTATGCGCTTTATCAGAAGTAGCCGCGGCGGACATTTGTGCGAAATTATTTTCAAAAATTAATGCCATTGAATACTATTTCACATAAAATAGATAGTTTCAAGCCACTTAATTATACCAAATTATGGATTGATTTGTCCATTACTTTGTGATAGTTCATTTTTTAAAAAAGGAATAAAACATTTTTTACTTTGTTATCTATCACTTTTATTTATATAACAAAAATTTTATTTATATAATAAAAATGATAGATAACAAAGTCAAAAATTGTTTTATTCCTTTTTTAATTATATTAAGTTAAATTATTGACACTAGATTACAGCGTTTTAAAATTTGAAAAAAAGATATTACTTATGGATACCGCTATTAGTTAGTGCTTTATGAAAAAGGAAGTTATTGGTCCTAAATGTACATTATTTATCAAATGCAAATAATAGGTAAAACAATTCACACCAGAAATTGTAGGTAGCATTAAAAACTGTCATTAATAATCGGGATATTATTTGCGGAGGATCTCTTATTAAAACAAATAAAGTTTTAACTGCTGCATGGTGTGTTAAGGGGTAAGTATTCTTTTTCAATAAATAAATATAATTTTATTAGGTTTTTTTTCTAGTGCTGACAGTGTAGAAGTAATTCTGGGTGCACATAACATCAGTGAAGTTGAAGACACACAAGTTCGTTTAAACTCATCTGAATTTGTAATACACCATGACTATAATCCTGTTAACCATTTAAATGATATAGCGATCGTAATTTTGCCCGAAAATGTCACTCTTACAGGTATATTCAAGTTATTAAAAAACAGATCTAACTTTTACTGCGACAATATCTATAGTCGCGCCACCAATTCGTTAATAAAACGCTAAAGTTATTTTTGTAAATCATCAAACCAAGCCACCTGGAAAAAAACATCTTCTCTAAAAGTCACATGTTAAAATGAGATTTCTCTGTTTTTGTAACTCAAATGGTACCAAGCACAAAATGTTCATCTAAAATGACCAAAATATCACCGGAAAATATTATATAGATAACGGGTGTCTCAGAATGTTTTTCGTTTTTGTTTTGATTGTTACGCGCCAAACACAGATAACGGGGGGAGGGGGAGTGGTGTTAAAAGCTTGAGAGGCTTTATAAGTTTAGTAGCGATGGATCGTTTCATGGGACCACAGCGCGTATTTTGCGTGCGAACGTTTTATAAACGTTATAAAAACAACCATTCCTACACTGTTTTTCGACGTCTGTACAGGACACATTTTCATTTAGCGATCATGATAAATGTGCCAAGTGCAAATTTAATCAAGCATTGGGTGCGCAAGTTTGAAGAGACTGGAAACACAATCCTGGATAAATCAAATGGACGCAAAAGGACATCAAGAAATCCACGCGATTCCAAGAGCGATGCTTCAGCGAGTGATTGAAAATTTCAGTTGCAACTTAAATGAATGTGAAGAAGCCGATGGTGCGCATTTATGAATGATTGGTTTTCATAAATATAAATTTCAAAACTGCTCTGTAATTTAACAGTAATTAAACAAGTTTGAATTCATTCTGATGTTTTATTTTTTAAGTATCAAAAACGAAAACCATTCTGATACACCCTTTTTTTTAAGCTTTTTTAGTTGGGTTGGAGCGCTAATACTTCAGTACAACCCACGCTCTGACAAGATCACTGTTATTAAGTAATATTCAGATAATCAAAATTATTGACCAAACACGATGAGAGCCAATAAAACAAAACGTAAATCTATGGCATTTAATATATGATCGATCCAATGGTGTAGCGTGGGTTTCAGCGGCCCAGGGCGTAGGCCAAATTCGCCGCCCCCTTATTTAGGTATTTAAATCCAAAAGGCTTAAAAATTTGCTGAAATTCCAAAAAATTTTTCGGCAAGAATAATTTTGGTATTGTGTATTGTACAGGGTACAAATAAAGAAATCATGTGTGTATGTTTTGTAATTTATTAAACACATTTTTACAAAAGTTTTTATACGTATGCCACATATTGATATATACACAACATTTATGATACGCGTCGACAAGATTAAGTTATTACCATATAACATTAAAAACATATAACAAAAACAGCGAATAGAATATAAAACACAAATAAACTTCCCACATTAACACTAGAACTAGAATCATACAGTTATGATATATATTTTTAATGAAAAATTAATGGAATTAAAAATAAAACTTCTATCTTTAACTAAAACTTTATTCGTCTACTTTTTCTAAGAGCAAAGTCTTTTATTGCACTATCAATGTCTATAGCATCACATAAGTCTTGCTCAATAGACAAGATAGCCAGGTTGGTTAGCCTTAAAGTACTTAGTGCTGATCTTAAATAAATTTTGATCAACTTCAGTTTTGAAAAACTTCTCTCACCGCAATTATATGGAATATTCGGAGCATTACTATAATATTGGGCAAAGTGGGTTCACATTAATTAATTTATTTTGGTTGCTTGTAGCAGCTACGAAAGCCTGCAGTCGAACTCATTCGAACTTGAAGTCCTGTTCGTCAATTTCGACAGATGCGTAGTATAGATTACATTCAGTGTCGTCTGAATCTAGTAGTATAGCCGGCATTAGAGAGGCAAACTTTTCCGCCAAGTTTCGTAGCTACTGAACACTTTAACGAATTTCTACAATTATTCTATCTAACGAAGAAAACAACTTCCGTCTGAACTAATTTTTATGGGACAAGTTGGCATCTCTACTTCCGTCGTCAAAAATGTGCCTTCTCGTTTTGCACTTCTGAGGTTCCATGAAAATGCCAAGATCTTCACACATATTTTTTGTATAACTTATAACGCCGTCTGTGAATTCCTCTCGTTTATCAGTACTGTCTGCAAAGCACTTAGTTTCTAAACCCACAGTTTTATGTCGAGTTCCTTTAAGCAAAGTCCACACCAATAAAATTTTGCGTGTGTAGTGAATTTACCTGACCAATTTGTATGTATTATCTGCTGGATATTTGTGTATGACTTTTTGTGTTAGAGCGCCTATAATGCCGCGCAGGCACACCACATACAACACATACAGTCCGCACAACACAAATTTGTATTGATGTGGACCCAGCTTTATATGTAAATATTTTTGTGCATGGTTCACTTCATGTAGTACAGGTGCCAAAGACCCAAGAAACAAAGAAAGCAGAAACAATGTTACTGCATCTGTTCTTATATTTAAGCTTTCATCTGTCTCTGCCCATTTTTTTCAGAGTAACCAAAATGTATTCGCCTCTTGCTCTCCATCGCGTAATCTGAACCCTTTTTATACTTTTGCCTGTAGCTGCTATCAGAACTTCCCAACGATGTGTGAACACGAAAAAAAAAATTAATAGCAACATTCTTATGTACCGAAAAAAGTTACTGAACTCTTCTCAACTGAGGCAGCATAAAAACAAAGAAGGTTTAATGAATAGTTTGATCAAGGTACGAATTCAACTTTGATTTTTGGATTTATTTCTTTTATTATTTACTGAACTCCTGAATGCCTTCCAGCCATAACAGTAGCATTATAATATGCTTGGCCTCTACAATTCATTATATAGAGACCACCAACTTCAAGCTTGCTCAGAATCATATTTGAAATTTCTTCAGCAATTTTATTTTTCACCAATTCTAAAAAGTTGCCTCTATTAGCGCAGGTATCGTTGTCTGAGATCACGTAAGGCCAAATTTTGTTTCGCAAGGAATCGTGTAATATCAAACATTCTGATAAGAATTTCTTGCCACTTTTTTGTTTCCATTGCCACAAGGCTTTACTCGGTCTTGTCAATAGTCTGTCCTTTAACTTAGTCTGTTCTCTAACTCCTTCCATTTGCAATAATTTTTTTTGTGTAGTGTACTTGATTCGTGACATGAAACCTAAGGATTCAGTTTCCACCAAGTATTAGATCCATGAGATGAGCAAAACTGTGATCCATTCGGTGTATTTAGCTTCTCAAATAAATGACAGCAAAAGTCAAATAATGATGCTTTGGAAGGAGAATAAGTCATCCAAGTACGTAAAACTTTTTGGCCCTTAGTCAATGTACGGTAAAAGCATTCTCGGGTAAGCCGCCTTGTCTCTCCTTTTGATGTTAAACAGCACGAGTGGTACGACTCTAAACGTGTTACTGTTGACGCTTCGGACTAATCTAAGTTTCGGTATTGGGCAGCAGACGATACCGAATCTCTGTCTCTAAGAGATCCATGTCTATACATGCAGATGCAGACTCTGACTAAGCTGATGTTGTTGGAATTTGATCTTCAGGAATGATGTCAACATTCGTAACAGATACCAGATCAGCAGTATCAAATTATTGTATTATTTTCAGCTTGTTCTGGGTTTGAAGCAGCAGTAGCCTGTGATAGATTTAAGCCCAACGTGGAATCTGACGTCTCAGAAACAGGACCTTCACATATTTAAGTATAGCCCCCTCATTTCTTCTAATATTTTCTTTCATAGCTATTCTTTTATTACGATAAGCAGTCCCACTTTCTTTTTCTCTTTTCATTTTTGATGCTAAAATAAAACAAAATAATATTTACACTTATAATTATAATTGGCTAAGTACGAGTTGATTCGTGCACCAAAAGATTCGTATCGAAAAAAAAAATCAATTCAAGTAATATATTAAAAAATAGTACTTAGTCAAATTTACCTCTTTTGATGTATTTGCTTGATTTAAGTAAAGCTTTGGCAACGAAGTAAACGAATAATTAGTCTTGGTTGTCCATCAGTGATTAAATTTACACTACAAACCAGGGTTTCCAAAATTACCGATATATAAATTACGTAACTATTAAGGAATATATGGGTTTAAATTACATAATTGACCTTTTATTTTTATAAAAAAAAATGAATGTGTAATTGTGAATAAAATCCAGATTATAATATTCACTATTCAGATATACTATACATTGAATTACTACTATATCCTAATCTAATTAGTACAGTGGTTATTAGTTATAAAATTGACCGTATAGTATAAAGTAAATACTTCTAACTAGCAGGTAAACAAAAATTAAAATTGTAATAGTCACATGGTTGTATGTATATCACGAATCTAACATGTAGAGTGTAGAGCATCGATTTATAGTTTACATACAATTTTTGACAAAGTTCAATAATTTAACAATCACAACACGCACTTGAATCATGAATCACAACAAAATCATGAATTGTAGCAGGTTAATTGAGTCAATGTGAATTGGGCGATTGATCTGATCGACTGATCGAGCAATGAATAAAATTTTCTTTTAATTTTCAAAAAAATACTTACGGACGGACTTCCCCGAAGGGACTTACCCCTAATTTGCAGGTGTTATTAGACAATATTGAACTCTATTATTTATATGAAAGAATTAATTCTCGCTGAATGTTTGTCGTGTACAATCCGAGCACAAAATAAAACACGGGGAATTACCGCAAGGCAGCTGGTTAGTACGCTAGAGCGGGCGAGATGACTACACTCACTGAAAGGAAGGGGATTCCTCGGTACGATCCCAGATCAAATAATAAAAACTTCCGTGCTCGGATCGGATTCTTATTGATCCGAATTGTAGGTGCGACAAAAATATGAAAAGAAATGGTTCAAATTTTTAGTTCATATTACAAGATATTATTATTATTTATTGTGAAATTTTGCCACCCCCAAAAAGTGCCGCCCCCGCTACGCTACGCCACTGGATCGATCTATATGATATAGCGTATTAAGGTCTAACAGCAAATTATTAGGATTTTTTAAAATTAAATTCACAGATTGTACAATGGAAAAGACTGGATGAATCCTTCAGTATCCAACAGCGGCATCTTTGAATGAATGCACTATTGATATAATAATATATTTAAGTTTTTACCACCATAAATTTCAAATCATTCATAGCTTTTGTTCAAACATAATGACATAAAACGTAACAGTATATCTTAAGCATCACTCGCTAAAACGGTAATACTGTTTGGCGACATAATGCCAACTTGTTTGTTTTATTCGATCACCACAAACAAGGAACTAAAAAAAAATATTTTAAAATTTTTAACGACACTCTTTGTTTATTAATTTTTATATTCTTGGTTTTTTAAAAACATCTCTGTTTTAACACACATTTCAATTACATCAAAACTTAGGTAACTCAAAAAAGTCCCCCTTATTCCCAAATAGTTGTGAAACACAGTGATCACATTGCAGCTTCCGTCCTAGAGACTATAACGACTATAGGGACTATAAAGAGATAATGAGTCATAATTAAATGCATATTGGTGGTCATGTAGGAAATTATTCAAGTTAATATTGTCTTGAGTATAATCGGTCCATTTTTGGACCGATTTGCTGCAGATTCATTAACAATCTGTTTGGGAGGTTTGGTTTTGGAATTAACATTTAAAATATTAATATGTTCAAGTGGTATACAATTTCCTGCGCCCCCATCTTTTACTTCAGAGTGTATTAATATTTTTTATATGCTGCAGTAAACTGCCTGCAAGTGAGATTATTATTGTATCCACTTTGAGAAGGAATTTTTCCAAAAAAAACTCAATGTAATTCTGGTTAAGCTTGTAAGTAGGAATTTACTTACTTATAAGTAGGAATATAGTTATTAGTACAATCATTTCTGAAAAAAATAGGATTGTAAGAAAGTTAACACTCTGTATTATTAGTTATATTTTATAGGTTCTTTATATGAGTAAAGTAACATGTTTTATATATATCAAACGAAAACTAAAAAATATTCTGAATTTTTAAGGCCCACTATCTCAGAAAACTAAACCATTTAGAACATACGTTCAAAACTTAAGTTCTAAAAAAGAATAGTCACTACCTTGAATAACATTATAATTATATTCGTTTAACTAATATCAATTTGACTACGCCTATGCATACTAGGTGATTTGTTGGCTTCATAACCAACCAAGTATTAAAAGCACTTACCTATGTAATGTTACTCCTAAATTTTTATTTTTTCGTGTCAGGGAACAACTACAAGACGCCCAACCCATTTTTGTGTGTTTCCCTTATTTCCGATATTATTGTTTTTATTGTCAATATAATAAGTATTAATATGTATTTACACTAGAATTCACAAAAAAGGATTCTAGTACACTTATTATTGATTAAAGCAAATTAAAACACTGCTCAAATTTACTATTAAACTTCTAAGTTGTTGACACCAACTACCAAAATTTCCAAGCAATTCATCTCTGGTGCTTCAATATGGCCGTTTCCGTCTCCATTTATATGTGCATAACGATATACAAGGCTCGTTTCTGTTAGTTTTATATTCAAAGGATCATACTTGTGCAATCTCCTATCAGGCCGAGAGATTTTCGAGCGACCCGCTTAAATTTGTAAGTATTATTTTAATTTAAATGAGAGTGTCACACACACTTTTGAAATGTTTTTAAGTGATTTGAAAAATGTTGTAATGACAGAGAGAATATTGAAGATTATTCACATTCAGGTCCATCATGATAGTTCGAACTGAACAAAAAGTGTCTAAACTTCGATAAAGCGAAGTTGTGTCTAAGCGATAGTTGTGTGTCTGACCTGCTCATACTTGAATCCACTGGTATTCTTAAATTCACAGTACAGTGAACAGTTGAACCGCCGAAAGATTATCCGTGCGTCATCAATTTTATCCATATGAATCAGATAAAAAATTATTAGTTAAATTACTGCTAACTTTCATAATGGACGTTGTTGGTGCCTCGAAAGATGGACATTTATGTTTATGATTTAAATCCACGATACATTTATTTGTATATATTTATAATATGAAATTATAAAACGTCCTGTTATAAATTGACATTTTTAACGTAACATTTCGAGTATGTGTCATAAAATTGTAAAGTTTTATGTCATAGATCGAACGGAGAATATTGTAGGTTAAAACTGTCCGGACAATTTAAAGTTATGACGAAATTTTAGGGAAGTAGCCAATGAATGAAATTGTTTTGTTATTGGTTAAAACAATGAATAAAATTATTTTAGTATTGGTCCAAATTATTATTTTATCTACTGTATAAACGCGTAAATTTGTATATGATGAAAATGTTACTAAGCTGTGGGAATATACGGGTCTTTAAACAGCTGCATTACTCATTTATTACAAACATATCACACATTTATTACAAACATATATAATTATATAAACATATTGTACAAGGTACAAGCTTCCATTTTACTTCCTTCGGCTAAGTCTGTTGTTTTGCACGAGGTCTGCTTGTTCCAGGAAAAGAAATAACTGTATTATATTCTTTTCTTATCTTAATAGAATACACAGTTTTCACAATACCACACAATAACAAAACAACACAAATTACTACCAATAGCTGTAACGCTATCTTATATACGAAGATATAATTATTGATTCGGTAAAGAAAAATAACATATTGTCTCTATTGACAATGTCTATGATGTAGACAATTGTGACGCACGGGTTATCTTTCAGCGGTTCAACTGTACCTCTCATTTGTCACGCATCTCACGACTGTATGCGATTTGTAACCGAATAAAAACCACACCTCAACGCCTATATTCTTAAAACTGAAACTGATAACGGAGGAAAAACTTTGTATTTTATGGCGGCTTTGGAGGCGATTTCCAAAAATAAATATCAGATGTGCTTCAAATAATGTGTGCATTGACCATTGTCATAGTTATATTGATTCATAAGTCGTATATTTTGAATAAACGTAATGAAAATAGTAAGTAAACAATGTCTTGCCTGTGTACTACAGTCACCAGAATGTCAAGATATTTTCGCATTAAAACAAACTCGCCAAACTTTCTGATAAAAACCTAACAAAAATACTTTAATATATCTAAAGTATTTTTGTATTTTATTAAATATATTTTGCATATTGTTGTATATTTTGTATATATCGTTTAAATATTTTTAGATGCAATTAGAACTATTGAAACCCCAAAATTATCTGATATTTTGAAAACGTATGCGGACGACTTAGGTGAGGTTGCTGGTTGGGGAAAATTTGCAGACAACAACGCTACTACTTCGGACGTATTGAGGAGAATCCGGGCAACAGTAATCCCTAATTTAGCTTGCACCATTCCCTATCTTTTTAAAATACAAATATCCCAGATATGCCTTACTGGTGTTCAAGATCGTCAAAATATTTGCTTAGGTGACAATGGAAGCCCCTTAATCGTCGAGAATGTTCAGGTATGAGCAACAATTTTTTTATGGTTTGTTGAGATCAGGTACATTATTTATATATATATATATATATATATATATATATATATATATATATATATATATATATATATATATATATATATATATATATATATTTATATATATAAATCATCATCATCATAATCATCATCATCATCATCAGCCCGTGTCGACCCACTGCAGGATGAAGGCCTCTTCAGCATGTTTCCAATTTTCATGGTTCTGGGCTTTCTTGTGCCACTATGGTCCAATACACTTAACGATGTCGTCAATCCATCGTGCTTTCTGTCTTCTTGGCGGACATTTGCGATCAAGCGGTATCCACTCCAGGATTGCCTTGGTCCATCTGTCGTCCCATCGCCTCGCTATATGACCTGCCCATCTCCATTTCAATTGCTTTACTCTTCCAATGATGTCACAGACTTTCGTTTGTTCCCTGATCCATGCGCAGGACTTTCATTCCATTCCCCTCTGTGCTACCCGAAGTTTTTGAATTGATTGCGATGTAAGTGTCCAGGTTTCATTTCCGTATGTCATAACGGGTAGAACGCACTGATCGAAGACTTTTCTTTTCAGGCAAAGTGGGAGTATATAGTTCAGTATATATATATATATATATATATATATATATATATATATATATATATATATATATATATATATATATATATATATATATATATATATATATATATATATATATGCAATCTTTCACCCTTTCTCCACGTGGTGCCACCGATCGCCCATGCGACGTCACGTATCGAAGCTCGGAGCGTTCATCTGGAGCTCGACTGATGACGGCTGAAAGGCTAGAAACCGGTCCCGAGAGCTACCTGACGTCGCATGGTGGTAGTTTGGCGAAGGCGATCGTGACACCACGTGGAGAAAGGGAGAAAGATTTCTGTAATGTTTCCCTCCACGGCTCGGTTAAGCTATCTTGTGGGCATACCTGGTACTATACCCGAGGTTTCAGGCAGAACGTGACGAGCAATCCTGACTGCTACGAGCATTCGCCGTATGATGACGTGAGTTGTGTGCTATTATGACCCGCCATCAAAATGACCAGTTAACATGGCCTGGCCTAGATCGTATCTCCCAACTGCTTTCCTTGCGTTCGTCTGAAGCTCGGCTGATGACGGCTGAAAGCCTAGAAACCGGCCCCGAGAGATACGTGACGTCGCATGGTGGCAGTTAGGCGAAAGCGATCGGTGGCACCACGTGAAGAAATAGTTATTTTTAGTAGCGCCATGTTTTGATGGGGTAAGCGTTCGAGAGGTGCATCCCTCACTGAGGTTTTGACACAATTTCATGACATTCGGATTATTAAAAGTCAAGTTATCGCGCTTAAAGTGTCAGTGTTTTTATACCATTCGTCGAAAAATGAACATCGAACAAAGAGCGAATTTTGCGATACATGGAAATGGAATTGAGCATGTCCAAAGATTCAATTCATCGCATTTTGACCGATAATTTAGGACTTCGGAAGGTTTGTGCACGCTTTGTTCCACGCAAATTGACTGGCGACCAAAAATACAGCATTGTTATTGGTGATGAGACATCGTGTTTTCAAATATGATCCAGAAACCAAGCGACAAGGTGCAGAATGGAAGCACCCGAGCGAGTCATATCCGAAGAAAAGCTGTCTCGAGAAGTCAAAAATCAAAACAATGTTGATTTGTTTCTACCATTCGGGGGGAATTGTGCACGAGTTCATTCGACCTGGTCAAACGATCAATGTTGTGTTTTATCTTGGTGTTATGAAGCGTCTGTTGTCACGATACTGTGCCGTCCCGTCGCTCAACGCTCATCACTGATTTTTTTACCAAAAATGGTATTTTAACCATCAATCACACACTGTACTGGCCTGATTTTGCTACCTGCGACTTCTACCTCTTCCAATAACTTCATTTGCGGATGAAAGCACAACGTTATGCCAACATTGAAGTCATTCAAAAGGTGTCAACCGCCATCCTGAAAGACATATCTTTGGCCGAGCTCAAAAATTCTTTCGTCAACCTAATTGACCGTACAAAATTAACGCGCAAGTTGACTATTTTGAATAAAAATAATGATTTTTGCCGAAAAAATAAATATTTGTATATTCCGTGAGATGCACTTTTAGCACAGTTTCTTAGTTCAAAGGATTGTCGTTGCAGCAGACGTAATGATGTCACGAAGAGCAGTCCATTAAATGGTTTGGGCTAATGTCAGTGAATGTAATGTGTATGGGATGGCCACTTGGCGCTCACACAGTTTCTACCATTTGATTGTTGATAGACCTTTTTCCATATTGCTGTTCCTTGTTTTTGATCTTCGTGTCGATAATGAAGAACTTGTGATGTGGTATCAAAGATTTTGATTGGATAATATTTGCTTCGGTAATGGTAGGAAAGTTATATTTTTGAACTATAACGAAATCAATTTGACTGTCACAGTAGTTGTCACTAGAGTATGTAATCAGGTGGTAAGTCCGTTTTTTGAAATATGTTTTGCAATTGCAACGGTCATTTGGTTCACCAAAGTCAAGGATAGACATCTTCACTGCGAGTTCCATAGCGTTGGCCACCATGGTAATTGTAACGGTCTTTTTCATAGCCATCTGATCCTCATCTGGACAGGTGACAGGCAGTTTGTGGAGGATAGGCGAAACAGATGTCCAGGCGATGGATGGTAGTGTCAATAACAACAGACATAAGGTGAACTGAGTGACGCTGTTCTTTAGTTATACGGTCCCCTAACTCATTACTGATGACAATGGCAACACCACATTTGTCGCTGGAACCATGGCAAATGAGCATGTAGCTATCGCCATTATCACATGATTGTTGCCCCTTCCATGTTGTTTCCTGCAAGCAAGTAATGTCCACAAGTCGTCTTTTGGGCATGTCAACTAGTTTATGGATTCGTCCAATTAGTATTCTAATATTAGTAGTTGCAACACGAAATATCTTTAGTTTGACTAGCTTCTTTAGCCGACTACGCCCTTAAATCCTTACCCATTTCAAACACCGGTTAGGCGAAGCCATCGTGCGTCATTTATGACGGACGCCCTAACATTTGAAGATTGTGAAGTAGATGTTTAATCCATAGGTTGTGACAATGAATCTAATCCTAATGAAGCCTAATCGGCTTGTCAGAGACAGAAAGCAAAGAAAGTTTTCCTGACAACAATTCAGCATGTGAGTCACTGCTGCGTTGATTGTCGGGTGTAATCTACAGGGAGGTGATGGATATCATGTAGACCATTCTATAGACCATCCATTAGAACCATATTCTTGAAAATTTGTAATCCAAACAGTGCTTAATTGATGGTACCTCTTAGTCTGGCTTCTCACCAAAAGCCCGTCTAGTTTGGGTGGCCCTGTCTAGCATAGATACTTGGATCACTGAAGCTCTCAAGCCCCGCCACCACGTCAAGATGGGTACCATGGCATGGATGACCTAGTAATATTTGCAAAGAAAGAAAAAAAGATTGTAAATCTTCGCAATCTCGAAATTTGAAATAATGCCCTACAAAACAGAAACTTAAAATTAAAAATTGAAAGAACGGAAACTATGATAATGCAATATAAAATAAATCTAAGTTGGTCAAACTAAATAACAAAACTATAAAACAAGTAAATAGAATTTACTATCTGGAAGTAAATATCCAAAATGACGACAGAAATGAGGTGGAAATACATGAAATAACAGAAAAAGTAAATGGACTATACTGTGTATTCAATAATAGATTTACAAGGAGGAAGGAAATATCAATAAAACCAAAAATTACGGCGCACAAAAGTACTGAAGTTCGGTACGAACAGAACGACAGAAAAGGTACATATGAAAAGGATACATATGAAAGTGATAGGAAAAAGTACATATGACAGAAATGAAATACCTAAGAGAGGATAACGATAAAAATAAAGTGTTAAAAAAAGGAAACGGTAACAGAAAAGTTAAAGGTGGAACTGGGGAGTATATGAGGGCATTTAAATGATTTGGTCACATTCTAAGAATGGACGACTCGAGACAACAGAAATGATATGGCAAACAAAATGCACCTGCAAAGAGGAAAGGGAAGGCCGATGAAGACACGGATCATTGTAGTGGCAGAATATTTGGTAAAAATAAGTAGTAAAATGGTAAAAATGAAAATAAGGTGGTAAAATGGACCAAAATAATGGCAAGAAATAGGTAAAGCTGGATAAGGTTTGTGTATTACTAAAATTCAGACGTCTCGATACATTTGGGTAAAGTTTTATTGAACTGGTTGTTCACATTTCCAAGTCGGTCAGTACGTCGGTTGCTAGTTATGTATCCGGAATAATAACTAAAAACAAACCTTTATCATTAAAAATGGTTTTATTGTTTTTCAAAATATTATCTGCGGAGATCGATACACTTTTGCATACGTTTGAACCAACTTTCATAGCACTTTTTCCATTCCGATTGAGTTATCTCCAAAACATGCATTTTGAACGCATCAGCCGCTTCTTCTGGCATCGAAAATAATTGACCGCGTAGTTTATTCTTTACGGACGGGAACAAAATGAAATTATTGGGTGCCAAATCAGGACTATAGGGTGGATGACCCATGAATTCGATGTTTTGACCGGTCATATATTGAGTTATTCGGTCCGCTATGTGAGAGCTCACGTTGTGTACATGGTGAAGAATGATGCTGCGTCGCTGGTAGTTTTCTCTTATTTCTTCAAAGACTTCTGACAAACAAATGGTTGACAAACAAATGGTTGTACCATTCAGACTCCATGTACCATCCATACTCAAAATTGACCGTTCTACGACTCTCTAGTGGCACTGTAGCCACATGCCAATTTGTAATTTCAAAATGCACCTGCAAAGACGAAAGGAAAGGCCGATGAAGACACGGATCATTGTAGTGGCAGAATATTTGTCAAAAAGGAGTAAAGGGGTAAAATGGACCAAAACAATGGCAAGAAATAGGTAAAGCTGGATGAGGTTTGTGCATTACTAAAATTCAGACGTATCGATACATTTGGATAAAGTTTTATTGAACTGGTTGTTCACATGTCCAAGTCGGTCAGTACTCCACTCCCTCCATGTACCATACATACTCAAAACTGACTGTTCTACGACTCTCTAGTGGCACTGTAGCCACATGCCAATTTAATCCTAAAAACAGGCGACCATTTGCTTCGAAATGCTTCTTGCGCGAACAATCTTTGTTGAGTTTGGGTCATTTTTGAAAGACCCATGTCCCAGTCGACTACTGTGTACTTCCGGGCTCATACGTACAGATCCAAGATTTGTCACTTGTGTAGACGTTATACATGGCTTTTGACGCACCACGACTGTATTTTTTGAGCATTTCTTTGCACCAACCGAATAATCAAATTATGCGCATAATCAAATTATGCGGAATCCAGCGCACACAAATATTTTTCACGGCTAAATATTCATGTAAAATCTTGTGTATGCTTGTCATACTAATGCCCGGAGATGCTTCAATCTCACGGTATGTCACATGACGATCTTGTTTTATCAGTTCGCGAACAGTATCGATGTTTTCTGGCACAACAACCGATTTTTGACGACCTTCTTTAAATTCGTCCGTGACCGAATGACGGCCACGATTGAATTCACTAAACCAGTGATATACAGTAGTTTTAGACGATGCATCATCATCAAAAGTCGAAGTGAGTTGATGCACTGCCATTGATATAATCATCGTCGAAAATCGTAGTAAATCATCACACGAAAATGTTTACGAGTTAATCCCATTTTTTGACTAAGATGAAATTTTCAAGTCACTAAACAACACAAATAGCGTCCATATGACAAAATGTTCTGAGTAAGTATACAGTCAACAATATCAAACTTTACGATGTATATGTTAGATGGTGCCTAGCAACACCATTGTTGCCAATTTCGGATACATAAATAGCAACCCTCGTATATATTGAAGTTGACAAAAAAACACAACTTACCGTTTTTCTTCACCTAGTGATCGCTATTCGCCTATACATTTACTAAAGAATTTCAGAAATAAATAAAGCAGTAAATCTTATGACCTTTTTAATTGTAGGTTGGCATAGCATCATTTGGGAGTGACCTAGGCTGCTCTGTAGGCTTTCCTGGAGTTTATACTAGACTTACAATGTATTATTTTTGGCTGTCAAATCACTAGTTATGAAAACATTGCAGGATATATCGGCGTATTTATAACATAAATAAACCTTCCTACATTATAAGCTCCATTATATATAGGTAAGCTCGACAATTACTGTAAGTTTATTTTGTTATAATTGGCGCGAATTACTAATTATTCAGATTTATTGTATAATTTATAGGAAATATTCTGAATATAGTATTATATTAACTGAGTGTTTTACTTATCTCATTTTCATACTCAATATATCAAGACTGTATACCATAAACAAGAAACCGACGATTTTTTCGAAAAATCATTAAAATTTTAATATTTGAATTTGTAAAATAAGGAATTTGTTTTGGCTAACTGGAAAGAGTCCAATTATGCTACCAAACCAAACCCGGCATTAAAATCATACATAGGGAATCGTGAGTCTTTAATGAATCTCATAAGGATCTGTTAATGTCGACATTCGATAATGTTGTTTATTAATATTAGAATTCGTCTCAAAGAGATTTACCACTAAACACTAAATAACTTTTTTTAATTTTCGCGCGTTTCACTAACCATCATCAGGAGATTATTTAATTCAATTCTAAAACCAAACCATGTACTATTTATATGACAATCGTACCGAATGAAGCATGTAAAAATCATGAATCATGAAATTAACGAAGTGTTACATTAACTACACGGTTCATGATTTTTACACGCTTCATTATGTAATGTTCTCATATAAATGTCGAGAGTCGTAGAAATTTAAAAGAGTGATTTGGTATTTAGTTCTTAATCTTTTTGAGTTTAGTATTCTATACCAAAAATTTCAATAGAAGAATTGATTAGCATTGATTATCAATGCGATCTTTAAAACGCATTATAATATTTAAAGAGTACAGCAGATTTCTGTCATTACTCGGTAGTATTGACATATTAGGCATACTCAGAATTATTAGTAAAGAGTTTTCCAATAAGAGTGTCGTAACTGAATTAAAACGTAATAGCGGCAACACTGTTTGAAATGTAAATGTACTAGACACTAAATCCAGTTATAGTGCGGTTCCAGATATATTGTTGACCGAATGGCTGCAATAAACTGCTAACAACCCCTGTCGTAACGAAACCCGGCAAAGTTGCAAAAAACGTAAACAAGGCCGGGCCTAATAAAATAACAGGTACAAAGATAAAATTAATTTTATATCTGGTTTAGTAGTTTCGAAATATTTTAGTTTAGTTCGCATCATTTTCTTAAACAGTGCAGTTCTAGAATTTCGATCGTATTTGTATTATTCCAAATGTGCTAAAAATGTGGCATTCTTGGCAAGATAATGATCATTGTGCCTCCGGTAGTGCTAATTTTAAAAGAAAACATTTATCGTCCGATGCTAAACAAATTGTTAAAAATGTGTATGTTTCTTTATTGAATAGGGGGCTTAATGTAAATGCAGCCGCAGCAGAAACTTCAGCATTAACGAAAACGCCTTTGTCTATAGTTAAAGATATTGTGACGAAGCCAATTATAGCCAAAAAAGTTCGTAGTGATTCTGGTAAAAGCAAATGTGTTGATCAAAGCGACAAAGACTTAATTCCAAGCAAAATGTATGCAAAATGTATGAAGAGCAAACTGTGCCTGCATGGCATTAATTGCAAGAGCGACTAAGGAAAGTTAAAACCAACATTCTTTACAGCAGAACTAGCCTCTGGAGAATAGTATCTCTATAGGGTTTTGCATGTCGGACCATTAATAAAAGACAAATATTAATGGAATCACAAAGATTGCGACGATGGCGGTTTGACTACTTAAACTTTATACAAAAATACAGATTAGAAAATCATCCCGCCAGCAAAAGGATGGGTAGATACATCAAGAAAATGCCAAACCAAAGCATCAGCAAACAAGGGAAAAATAATTACAATTTTATATGCTGGTTCCGAGGATGGATGGATTCCAAATTGTTTACGGCTGTTCTCCAAAAATATTAAACATTTATCTTTGGACTACCATGACGACACCACAGGAGAACTTTTTGAAGATTGGTTTATAAATAGAATTTTGCCCAATGTGCCTAAGGAAAGCGTAATTGTAGTGGACAATGCTAGTTATCATAACCGCCAAAAAAATTAAGTTCCTAATGCAAAAACACTAATTGGAAATTCAGAACTATATGTTAAAAAACGATATATACTTCGAAAATACATATAACAAATGTGATCATCTAGAAATTTTAAAGTAATTTACTATTAAAGAGGAATATGGATGTGATACCATTGCTGCCGATATCGGATATATGGTTTTACGCCTTCCCCCGTATTACTGTATTTTTAATCCAATTGAGCATATGTGGCATTAGGTAAAATCCAATGTTAGAGCAGAAAACATTTATCCTTCTCTAAGTGCAAGTGCTGCAACATTAATTAGGAAAGTTGTAGATAGTATTCCCAAAGAAAGTTGGATACATTCGATTAACCATGTTATTAAAATAGAAGATACCTATGTATCATTTACTAATAATATAGAACCACATTATAAATGTAGATGAAAGTGACAGTGAGAGTGAAACCGAATTAAATGTATAATTAAATTTAAGTTATAATTTTTATTGCACTAATAGAAAAATTTATTTATTGACTTTTATTGTACTAATAAATTCAAAATACATAAACCAATAAACAGTGTTTTGGTGAGGCTGGAGCGAGTACCGGCTCCCAACTCTATGGCACCACAAGAATAGCGACGAAAATGGCAACATCTCAACCAACAGCATCCGATGAAAGTGTTTCGCCAGTTAGTAGTCCTTTACTATCTGCGACCACCCAGGCTGGAAGGAAATGAACACGCATGAAATGGACACTTGATATAATCATATTCATCATGCATACGTTCTACAAAATCACAAGATTAGAAACAGATCAAACATCATACCGGAATGAACTTCACAGGTTATTTACCTTGAAGTATCCAGATATGCCAGTTACAGCACAATTTATATCTGATCAAAGAAGAGTTATAATAAGAAATAAGCTCATTCCGGAAAACGTACTCTCACAGTTGCCATAGACCCTCATATTAATGAAGATATTCAGAATATTGGAGTTATCACTCCCACCAACGCTTATATTTCAAAACATATATTTCAAATGATGCCCAATCCGATAGAAAACTAGTTCGCCTGATCCGCGAAACGTTCACTACAATATTAATGGAATACCTAGAAACTGACCCAACAACAAGACCTTATATACCAAAACAAAGCTCCACCATTAGACTGGCAAAGATCGTTAATATTCTAAATGAAAAAAATCTTCCTGAAACGGACAACACGCTCAACTCATTCGAAGACCTGCACACAGTTGTCTATTGCGCAGCTCAAACTGCAGCAGTTGTAAATAAAACTAAAATAATCAAACAACCGTATGAAACTGACTTCTGGACTTCTGGAATTCAATCGAGACAATCTCAGCAAAAAATTGACGATAAAAGCAACCAGAATATTAGAAATATTTAGAATTCATGCTAAATATGACAAAACGAATCAACATGTCAGAGAGGTCATCGATACCCTAAAACAAAAACTTAAAGTATATAGTTCCCGCCTAGATCGATATAAAAAAGCGACGAGGCGTAAGCAACAAAACTGTCTTTTTAGAAAAGACGAGCGGACATTTTATAAAAATCTAATAGATAGAAGTAGTAACAAAAATCTTGTGAGGAGTTCTAGTACACCATCCAGCCAAGATATATAGACATTTTGGTCCTCGATTTGGTCAAATAACGGCCAATATAACAATTATGCCAGCTGGCTGCGTGAGGAAGAAGCAAATACGAATGCAATTCAACAATTGTCCTATCCCGAAATTACTATAACTCTACTACAGAATATAACAAGCAACCTGCATAATTGGAAGGGCGCTGGAACTGATAACATTCATAATTACTGGTATAAAACTAGAGTAAGATATTTCAATGAGTTTGTAAGAGAACCAAAAGAAATTCCTCGATTTCTTACTAAAGGCAAAACATATTTACTCCCCAAAGGAACCGTCTCTAATAACTTAGCGAAATACCGGCCAATTACCTGCCTTCAAACTATATATAAACTACTAACATCATGTTTCACAATACTACTCACAGGACATATAGACAAACATGAACAACTAAACGAAGAGCAAAAGGCTTGTCGAAAGAAAATGCAGGGATGTAAAGAACAACTTATTATAGATTCAGTTATATTCAAACACGCTCGGAAGAAGAATCGAAATTTATGATGCTGTTATATTGATTATCAGAAGGCCTTCGACTCGATTCCGCACTCTTGGTTAATTAAGATACTAACACTATGCAGGGTTCATCCAGCTTTGATAAACACACTTCAGGGACTGATAAAAGAGTGGCGCACCACTATTCATTTATAGTAAAATGGAAGTGCGACCAAGACTGAGGAAATCAGGGTGACAAGCGACATATTTCAGGGGGACTCGCTGAGCCCTCTGTGGTTTTGCCTGGCATTGAATCCACTCTCTAGCCTGAATAAAAGGACGCAAATCGGATACAAATTCAATAATCAAAATGTATCGCACCTGCTGTACATGGATGATTTAAAATTATATGCATCATCACCACCGAAATTTCAACAACTCATTCAGGTTGTGGAGAAATTTACAACTGATATTAACACTTTGGATTAGATAAATGCAGAACCATTAATATAAAGAGAGGATCTAAGTTAGAGAAGACAGGGTCACTGCAGAACAAGAATATATAGAGCCAATGCAGGAGGGCAAAGTATATAAATATCTGTGAATGCAACAGTCCAAGAGAATTGAGCATAAACTCATTAAGAAAACATTAACTAAAGAATTCACGTCCAGACTTGAAAGCATATGCAGATATGACCTAGACAGTCTAAATATAGTAAAAGCTATAAACACTTTTGCTATACCAGCCTTGACATATTCGTTTGGAATTATATTTTGGTCAATCATATATATCGAAAGGCTACAACGAATAATTAGAACTACACTAACGAAATAATATAATAATACAAGAGTGGAAAAATATGTCTCTACATGGTAGACACCCCCATGATCTTGACCGTCATGAAGTCAACAAGAGTGCGTTGAACGCTTGGTTGACATGGGGAGGTCGTTTTCCGGAGACTGAAGGTTTTATGTATGCAATTCAAGATCAGGTCGTGCACACTAACTACCAAAACTATATCATTAAGGATCCACGTATATCAAATGACACGTGCAGGAAATGTCACGAAAAGCCTGAGACTATCCAACATATTGTAGGAGCATGTGGTAGACTCTCCCAGACGGACTATCTTCACCGTCATAATCTGGTGGCCAGTAAAGTCCACCAGGAGCTTGCAAGTCGTAATAACCTTAACAGTAACAGAAACAGTAACCGTAATAACCTTAACAGACTACTACTGCTTATCCTGTGTGTCAAGTTGACCCTGAGGCCCTTACTTTTGTTCTCTTATTATCGATTACGACTGTTTCGCGTCAGTCGCAATCTGGGTTTTATGCGCCGTCCTTTTGGCGCGGTTAATACCATACGGTACTGGTCGAGATTAATCGACCGAAGTGATAGTGATTACTGCTCCGGAAACGACCCGCGAGGGTCGAGTCCAGTGGAAGTTTATTCGTAGATCGATTGGTTGGTTCGCTGGTCGTTGACGCTGGATTTTTTGAATGAACTGGTGTGCTGTTCGGTTCTTCTTCGTGTCTGTGGTGTTTTGGCCTATTCTTTTTTGTTTTCTTGATGTTATTCTGTTCTATTTTGTTTTATTATTCTCTTTTTTGTTTTCTTGATGTTCTCTTTTTTGTTTTCTTGATGTTATACCGGCGTTAGTGGTTTTGTTTTGATGTTGTTGGTAGCACAGAATGGACGGACTGGATGTTGTTGTCGGTCCCAGTGCGTTACATGTTCACCGTCTTCGGGGCTAAGGCTTATTCTCTTGGTTAGGTTTGAGGTCGCCGCGCGTCCTGCGTGACGAACCTCTGGGGTGCCCGCTCCCTAATCCAGTTCGGACTCCCGCTGCTGGAACGGTCAACAGCCATGGACGTCTGCCCCCACGATGGCCAGCGCGCTCGCAACGCGTCCGACCATCACAGAGTCCATCCTCTGCTTACAGTATTACACTGTTTATTCCTTGTTATCGAGTCCGGGCAAGAAGGATTTGGTGTAGCTGCCGGTCCCGGTGCTTCGTTCTTCACCAACTTCGGGGCTAAGACTTATTCTCTGGGTTAGGTTTGAAGTGCCGACTGGCGGAGACGACACTTCGGGGTTGTCCGCTCCCTTGGCCAGATCTGTACGTCGGCGACCGAGACTACCAACCGACACTGCTATCTGTCCCCATGGTGACCAGACAAGACACGTCCGATCACCTCAGAGTCTCGTTCCGAACTTAACCTTAACAGAGCGAGTTCCTTATTATAAATACACCCCGGAGGCGGTACTACATTCAGCCGATGTTAGGTTATATTACAACCGAACAATAATAACCGACAAAACCGTTCACTGTAATAGGCCAGATATTATATTGCTGGACAAAAAGAAGAAAACAGCATTCCTCATCGACATAGCTGTTCCAAACACACACAACATTCAAACGACGGCTGAAGAAAAAGTACAAAAATATATAGACCTCAAGTTAGAAATAAAACGAATATGGAAGTTGAACCAGATCCATATTGTGTCATTGATTTCAACAACTGGCATTATACCAAAGAATCTGAAAAATAACATCAAATTTCTGGGACTAGAAGATCTATTTAAAATCTATTAAAAATAATGTAGAGGGCGGTAATCCTTAATACCACTCGCATCGCAAATTTTTGGAAGAATGAAGTTGTTTTGGCTACGGTCCGCACTTTATTTAAAATCCAGCTTAGCTGGCAAGATAATATATAAAGGAACATAATAATAATAATTTAACAATATTTTATTTTTTTCAAAATTATTCAGAATTAACCACTCTGACTCTGGGCTCTTTGAAGAAACTAGGAATGTTTTTATTGAAATTTATTGGGGCATTTAACATTGTTACTAACACAATTGCTAGTAACAATCCTACTAGCAATTGTCTAGCAGAACAAAGCGTTGATCTTTCTTCGGATTATTCTTTCAAAATAGTAACAGTCAGTTCGAACATTATCAATGTACAAAAACCAGCCATACTCACTAATAAAAAAACGAACAGGGATTTGTTTAAAAACTTGCTTGATGAAAGAATACATACTGATATCCTACTAAAATCTCCTGAAAACATAAGCAAGGTTGTAGAAATAAATATTACAATACAGCAAGCCGTCTGTGATGTAACTCCTGAAAGGAGTAGTCAAATTCATAATCGGAATTGCTCTGTAATAGCAAAACATGCAATTGCCAAAAAACTACGAATACTACTAAAAGATTACGGAAAAGACGGCTAATAACCAGAGCCTCAGAAGACAAGACAATATTTAACAGAGAAGTGAGAGAGGTGAAAGAATTATTCAGTAATGAAAAGAATGAGGCAATTCAAAATTATCTTGAAGGTCTTACTGTCACTGAAGTTAGTGATTATTATTTGTGGAAGGCTAAAAATCAATAAAACACAAGAGAGCATGTAGCACCACCAACACCACCAATCAGAGCACCACCAATCAGAAAACAGGATGAAACCCTTGAAAAAAATCTAGCTAATGTTGTTCAGCCATTTCCAATAAAAAGTTTATGAGAACAGCAAGAAATAAAGTCATACCTTGAAATACCATTCCAAATGGTACAACCCATTAAAGCAATAAAAATTAGTGAAGTTAAGGATGTGATTCGTAGAAACCTCAACCCAAAGAAAACTCCGGGATATGACCTTATAACTGGGCAAGTCGTTAAACAATTACCGGAAAAAGCATTGATTGTCCACACACATTTATAGTGGAATACTTAAGAGTTGCCCATTATCCGTCACACTGGAAAGTAGGACAAATCATATTAATTCCACAATCTGGTAAACCGACGCAGGAAGCATCATCATATAGACCCATTACACTTTTGCCTGTTTTGTCAAAGCCTTTTGAGAAGTTGTTCCTAGAAACTGAGACCATTGCTTGACGAACTAAATATCATTCCAGAACACCAGTTTGGATTTTCACAGTGCACAGGCGAGTAAAAATTATTAATAACGCTTTTGAAAATAAAAAGTACTGCTTGGCTGCATTATTGGATATTACACAAGCATTCGATAGGATATGGCACTCAGGCCTACTATACAAACTTAAACCTAAATTTCCTACACCATACTATCAGGTATTGTTATTGTCTGAATGATTGTGGCGTGTTCATATATTTTTTTCTTTTTTTGTGTAAAAATTGGGTAAAAACAAAAAAAATGGAGACAAATTTCTCAGTGATTCTTTTTCTGTAATAAATTTACCTAACGAACAAAATTTAAAAAAATACAAAAATGTTCTAAAATAAATACAAACTTTTGAACGTTAACCTTCCGGAAGTTCTTCTCTTCGCGTTTTCAAAACGAATCTAAAAAATAAATTATATTAATTTCTATATATAATGAAAAGATAGGAAGTAAATATATTTTGTGTATATGTCAATGATACTTACATTGACAACAATAGTTTTAATGACAGTGACATACTACCAAAAAAATATATAGGTGAGGTTTACTGTGTGATTAATGTGTATTGAAATATTTAAACGTTTTTAATTGTATTTAGAATCGGGAACCATATTGAATTTAAATCTACCGAAGGCATAGCAATACAGTTATTTTTATTAAATTAATTATAGCGGTTCCTATATTATAGCGGCTCCTTCGGAATCGGGAAATAAAATCAATTGGAATATATCCAAAACGGTATTAAAAGTATCGGTAACAAAATATAGAAGATTAAAAGAAACCGCTATAATTAATTAAGACCGAAAACAAGACATTTTTATGAAGAGAAAAGAACTTGGCTTAAAATTATCCAAACTCTACTAGTTAAGAGTTAGAAGATCGAATCTATTATAGGTTAACGAGTGAACGATCTACAAAGTGATACTCAAACCCATATGGAGCTACGGCATACAACTGTGGGATACTGCGAGCGTATCCATTATAGAAATACTTCAAAGATTCCAGTCCAAAACCCTGAGAATAATTACTTATGCTCTTTCGTTCGTGACAAATCAAACTTTACGCGCGATCTAAAAATAAAGCTTGTGCTAGAAGAAGCTAAGTGCGCGAGTGCGAAATATCTATCGCAACTTGAAGTGCACCCCAACTCCCTTGCTGTCAGCCTCCTGGATAATAGCCAAAATTTGCTGTGATCATTTAGATATAAGCTATAGAATTTAATATAGAATTAAGATTATTTCACTATTCTAGTTATAAAGAACCTAAGTTCATGTACATGTTAGGCCTTTAATGTAAGCGCCCTAACCCCAGATACTTGGCAACTCGCTGCCTTGCCCTAAGTGTTGCAACAGTTGTTTATTACCTTTGGGTAGATTGCAAATATATGGGAGATTAAGAACAAAAATTAATGCCGAGGGCTATAGGAATATCCCTACAGAATATCTTTGCATTGAACTGATAAGTGCGGATATAAACAATGTTTTCTTTCAACAAGGCGGCGCGACTTGTCATACATCTCGTCAAGCAATCGATTTATTACAAAAAAAGTTTATTGGGTGTATTATTTCGCAAAATGATAATGTTAATTGGCCGCCAAGATCAGTTTTGTGGGATTATGTCAAATCTCTAGTTTACAGAAATAAACTCGGAACAATTATTGATCTTAAATGAAACATTCCACCATTCAAAATTACCACCCAATATCACTTGTTACCATTATATAGCAAATTTAAAGTTATTAACAAAAATCATTGAATAGGTTTAACCGAGTAATTTTCAACTTTTTCCAACAAAAAGATTTTGAATTCAATTAATTAAGCTTATACTTATTGATTACACAGGCTAACAGTTGTTTTGGTGCCGGTTTATTTGGAGCTGAGGTATTTTGAGCTCAAATATCTAAGATATAACATTTTAGTAAAATATAGGATACACTATTTTAACTTAAATCCATGGATCAAATAAAAAAACTAAACACGGACTTTTTATTATTATATTATACAAACACTACGTCACTGATACAACCATTAGATCAGGGAATAATAGCAGCGTTTAAAAGATATTATGTCAAGGGAACTTTTAGTTATATACTGAATAGCATGGAACAAAATCTTGTTCTCACTGTTACTGAGAGTTCGAAAGCTTTTAATATTGCTCATTGTGTAAACTTTATCAAAAAAGCAGTGGATGAGTTATGTTCATCAACATTGCATTCCTGTCGGAGGAAGTTATGGCCAAAGCAACAGAAATTGAAGACATTGTAAGAATCTTACACCAAATTTATAGCGATGGTTTCGACGAGTTGCAACCAAGTGATGTTGGAGAAGTTATAGCTTCTCAGGACCATGAACTATCAGAAAATGTTATCGTCTTATCACTCACAGCTTTATGTCTCCCATTTAAAACGATATTATCCTTTACTCTACATTTTGATATATCCTTCATATCCAGCAAACATTCTCTAATGGAGATTGAACATCATGTTCCCACTGTTTTGACTATTATTTCATTTTTATTGTATTTATTATAATAGTCACGAATCTCGACAGAAACTCCTTCGGTTTGCGCTTATACTTGTCGAAACACCGCTATGAACTGGCCACTCGATTCTGTTTTTGACCCTCAGAGAGTAACGCGTCATCCATCGCGCTGATAGCTTTCTGATGCCCAATTTTTCATGTAGGATGTTCGGTCCGAGTTCATAATATATGTTTATCATCTCAACAGTATCTCTAATCTTCACTCTTTGCTCGACCAATACCATATCATGGAATTTGCTGATCATTTCCTCAGTAGTGACCTCAACCAGGCGTCCTGAGGGTGGAGTGTCACTCATACTGGTTCTACTACTTCTAGACTCAGTAATCTACTTATGAACCATAAAATGTAAAGGGGCAGAGCATGATACCAGAAAAAACGAACGTATCTGCTTTCGAAGATTGTCTAAACAAAACTAAATATTACATTGACTTTTTGACCACTTTTAAGAAATGCAGTCACCTTTGTGATTGCATCGCCATCTATCTGAAACGAATCTAATATTAAACTATATCCTCATGAGTTTATATTGCCAAAAAGGTCTAAAATCACCAGGGCCGCGCCGACCCCCGGCATGGCGTCTGTGTGCGAAACCTATGAAGTGCCTCTTTTTTTTATCGTCGTGTTTCGACATGAATATTTTTTTTATTTTTCATATTTTGACTGAAATATGTTCTCCAGTTTTATATAGTATTTTCCTAAATAGGTAAAAACTGTTCGCTTCCGCTTGGCAATTACTGCGAAAAATAAAACGCGAATTAAATTGTTACATACTTTATTTGAGATACATAATAATTATATAGATATTAACAAAATAGCTGACTTTTTTCTAATAATACTAATTTAACTATTACGTGTGCTCTATTTTTCAAAAAAAAAGGTAACAAAAATCGAAAATGTGGAAGAACTTATTTATATATATATATATATATATATATATATATATATATATATATATATATATATATATATATATATATATATATATATATATATAAATCTACAGTGGTTTTTACGGATGTTCCGTTATAACTACTGAACCCGATTGACTTGAAACTTGGTATCCATGTAGAAAATACATGTACTTAATGGATAGGCTAATATTTATATGAGTGTTGGATTCCCTACACCAGTTGCGGGGGCGTTAATGATGAGAATCGCTAATTATCTGATTTTATAGCTTTTATAAACTTATTATTAAAATGAAAATTTGAAATGATTTTTTTCTTTCTTGGGCTATATTAAGACTAATTAAGAACGTCTGCAACGGAGTTCATACTCGCGCGGTTGTGAGGGCGCTAATGATCAAAAACGTTAAATTTAAAATTTCAGCTTTTATCAACTTATTATTGATTATTATTATTATCATGTACATTAACTACTATCACTATTAATTTTAATATATTAATTGTTAATTAAACTATTAAATTAATATTTTTCTATAGCATTAAAACTTGTTTTTTTCTAACCTAAATAAATTTTTACCAAATGTCAATTGACCGATTTAAAAAGATATTAAAAACATATATATCTATGTATAAGAAGAAAAAGAAGAAAAGAAGGAAGCGTGGAATAATTATATTAAAAAGAAAAATTAGTTTCTCAGCATTAAATTAGTAAGATATTTATTTCAACATTTTATATTGAATTTTCGGTTGTCAATCTCAAGACAGTTTTTAATTATTTCCAATTATTTGTTGTAGTCATAAATGCCTAAAAAAGGAAAGTCCAAATTAAATTTGTTAACGTCTAAATCAAAGTATATGAAAACTAAGCGTGCATGTGAAAGTCAAGATGAAACGGAAAATAGATTACAAAAAGAACAAAAAAGGAAAGAAGATTTACGACGTATGAAATTAAAAATTCGTTGGAAAGTAAAAATAAATTGTGGTTTTTCGTATGATTCTACAGTTGATTATAAACAAGAATCAAAATTAAGTTCAATGACAAAAATTTGTAGTTTTTGTAAAGCATTAAAGTGGATTAGTGAATGTGAAGGTTTATGCTCTTCAGCTGGCAAAAAAAACTAGAACCTTTGCGACAACTTCCAAAGCTATTAAAATCGCTACACCATGGAACACATGTAAAATCAAATACATTTTTAAAATCTATCAGACCTTACAACAATGCTTTCCAAATGACGTCATTCGGTGCAATGAAGAAGATGTCGTTTTAACTAATAAGTACATGGGGCTCATGGACGATTTGCGGCCAATCGAAACTATCATCGAAGAAGACGAGATAGACGACAAATATTAAATGTTAGGAAGATTAAATACTATATTTGAGGGCACTATATGTAAGCTTGATTTAAAACGGGAAGGGGAAGTTAAAAAAAAAATAATAAAGAAACTGTAATAATGATTAATTTTTTAATGAATAATTTCAAGCAACAGTATGCTATCAAGTTTTGTTTCAGACTTGGACACAGTGCAGCGAAAACTTTTGCAAAACTTCAACAGGTCTACAGAGATAGAGCGAGGTTCATATTCAATCGAGTCTCCGCCTTCTGAGAATGCCTTAAACCACCTGAAAACCTGGATGCTTGACAAAACACTGGATGGATTTGTATAGAAAAAAATTTAAAATGTGTGATTCTTTGGGAGAAAAAAAATGTTTTTCAGAAAAAGAAAGACGATTAATTTTCTCGGTATACGCAGGCGGGATGTGTAGGAGGGACATAGAACACCGTTTGAAAGGAAGTTTTTTATTTCATCTGCTCTGCCAAGAAGAGAAAGAAGGTTCATTCTGACAACTACATCAAACTCCTATAAAGTGCAAGAGTGAGGAATATTTAAAGATTTTTAAAAAATCTGAAAATATTTAAAAGATAAAAATGAAAAGACAACCAGCATTAAATATATACTCGCCATAAATTTGCCCGAATGACTTTCGTCGAATTTATGGCGTCGAATTTTCTTCGTTGAAAAGGTCATGTCGTGGGCTGAGCAGAGGGAAGAAATAATTTTTTCTAATGAAAAATCATCAATTTAGGTAATTTATATTATAATTTAGGCCTGGCGGTTTTTCCTTTTATTCAGGAAGGAAGAAAAAATGTATTCGAGACGGCAAATGGGAAGAGGAAGTGTAATGGGCTAGGCGAGCATTGGCTACAAAAAAGGGGTACTCAGTACTTCTTTCTTATTGAAGATTTCTAACTAAAGAATATAAAAATGTATTAGAACAAAAGTTATCTCTTAATGAAAATAAATAAAACTTCGCCAGTACTTCAACAAAACAATGCCCCCCTTTAATTGGCAAAAATTATAACGGATAATATTTCAAAACTGGACCAGCCTGCTGTCTCTCCAGATTTGAATAGCATTGAAAATGCCTGGGAAATGTCTGGGAAAATGTCTGGGTCTGGGTCTAGCTTTCAAAACGAGTTTATAGTGAATTCAGGCTTCATGGGAAGAAATTCCACCACGAACAATAAAACTGTTTTATTACCAAAAATAATTTTGGATTTATTAAAAGCTGATGGAAAGGCCACAAAATAGATAATTTTGTTTATGTTTTCCTCTTGTTAATTTTCTTCTTTTCTATAACACTATACTATACATAGTGTGTCGAACATTTTGACTCATCAAAAACCCATTAACAAAATGTATTGTTTTTCTTATTTTCTTGAGAAGCGAATCTATGGGAAAAACGAGTTTCCAAGTCTAAGACTTCAAGTCTTATGAAAAATGAAATTTTTAACCGTTTTTATACACAGTCCCTTATGATTTTTTCCGCCATGAATTTTTCTATTTTTGCACTAGTAATCTTCCAACTTTATAGAATAAAAAATATCACATAATAAAGTTTAATATTTGCAGAATGTTATTATATATGAATAATATCGGGTTAACGTTATAATTATTGAAATAATAATAATAAAAATCAAACTATTTTTTCAACTTTCGATTAAAAATAACCAAACATTCGACCAAAAGTCCAATGTGACGCAACCAGCTGAGAAAAAAGAGAGAGTTATAGCTAAAAAGAGAATTACTATGTATGACATTTCTGAATTTGAGGTTAAGAATGTTATTTTTCTTACATAATTTACCTTTGTATCTAGAATACATATTTTTTTAATATAAATTTTCTATCTTGCAGAGTCAAAATTGTCATACATATACACAATATACACTGATTACTTGCATCGGTTACTTGCTTGACCGGAAGGAAGCCCCACCCATCCCTTACATTGGAGGGCACATGTTTCGTCTGTTTTGTGGTTAGACTCATCAGGATACCGAGATATGCTCTCTCGCCAAGAATAGGGCGCCCTCTCCACAATCAAACCACTCATATTTTTACCGACTTCGCGTCGGATGGCTTATATATGGAGTTTTTTGACTTCTTTGGACTGCGTCTAATGAGACAAACAGTAGTCAGGAGTTATGCACCCCCGACCGTTGGGTTCCACAATCTCACGTGGAACGCACAACAACCTGCGTCTCCGCCATAATGAGCATTGGTTAGTTAACTTAGAAAAATTCAGTTTTCTGAAATAATAAGTGAGATAATACAAAATGATCCGAAATTAATAAAGAATATTTGTTTCAATGATGAAGCATCATTTTCCTTAATTGCTTTGGCTTTATCAATAAACATAACTGTAGATACAGGGATAATAACAATCCACATGTGCTTCGGGAAGGTCATACGCATTTTCCCCTAAAAATTAACGATTAGACTGGAATTTTGGGGAATTAAATAATAGGCCCGATTTTTATTGAAGAAAATTTAACCGGTGAATTGGATTTAAACTTATTGGAAAACGAAATCGATCCACTCCTAACACAGTCTTTAGAAAACCAAATCGATAAAGAAGAAAAGCCGCTGTTGGATGAACAAAATTTATAGTTTCATGACGGCGCACCACCATACACGCATTACATTTTCGACAATGTCTTGATTCAAGATTTCCTGACAAATGAATAGAAAGAAAATACTCTGTAGTATGGCCGGCGAGATCTCCAGATATAACGCCACTGATATTCTTTCTTTGGGGTTATCTAAAGGCAGTTGTATACAAAAGTCCGTCAAATGATATTCAGGATCTAAGAAATAAAATTACGCATACATGCAGGTTAATTAATAAGGACATCTTTCAAAACGTTAGAAAATAATTCAAGAACAGATTATACTATTGTTTAGCTAACAGTTGTGAACATCTGAACACTCAATAAAGTAAATTTTTAAATCGTATTTTTAAAACTACATTTATTTGTTGTGTTCTAGTTAAAAAAATTCACTTGCGAGTAAAATGCTATTTACAGCCATTGCTAGCAACATACTAATATTTTTCCCTCTATCACTAGAACGAAATCAGTTTAATTATGGCTTTCAAGACCTTTAAAATGATATATTACAAGAAAGGGGTGGCCTGTTAAAATGTGTGGGTAGAGGTGGTTGGAGGTAGGGAGGTGAAACATAAAATATAACGGACATTGGGTTCGAATTTGCCCCTCGATATCCAAATTGACTTGTTTTTGTCTAAAGTTAATTTTCATTGCTAAAAGAAATAATAAGGGTGGCTACTTTTGAAATGAAAACACTGTGTTTATATATATATATATATATATATATATATATATATATATATATATATATATATATATATATATATATATATATGTATATATATATATATATATATATATATATATATATATATATATATATATATGTATATATATATATATACATATATATATACATATATATATATAGGAGCCACACTAGCTGTGGTATCTAAGGCGTCAGCCTTACGTTACCGCAGTTAATGCGGAGCGGGTTCGAATACACTTGCGGAGACGTGTCTGCCACGCCTGGAAGGCAGCCTGAAAGTCCTCGACGGGAATGTCTCTCAGGAACGTTTTCCACGGTCTCCCAATGCTTTCCTTTCAGCTCTTTCTTCAGCCGGGGAAACAAAAAAAAGTCGCACGGAGCCGAGTCGGGATTGTAAGGGGGCTGGGGGACCACAGGGATGTTGCTCCGGGTCAGGATGTTGGTAATGATGAAGGACGTGTGGCTGGGGGTATTGTCATGGTGGAGCTTGACCGTGTCTTTGATGTCAGCCCTCACGCGCGCTACCCGGCGTTTGAATCGCTTGAGCACATCCAGGTAAAAGGCTAAGTTGACAGTTTCTCTCTCCGGCACAAACTCAAAATGGAGGACTCCTCGGGTGTCAAAGAAGACAATGTGCATCGTTTTGATGCGAGACTTGCTCATTCACGCTTTCTTGGGGCGGGGGATGATTTTGTGTGCCACTCGCTGCTCTACCTTTTCGATTCTGGATGGTACTCGAACATCCATGATTCGTCTCCGGTTACGACAAAGTTAAGAAAGTCCTGCTCATTTTGAATTAAATCCAACAATTTTTGACAGCGCGAAACTCGAAGTTCTTTCTGATCTTCCGTCAACACTTTTATCCTCGGTCACTATCCCATGTACCGCAAATGTGGGCATGTGTAGGGTATCAGCAATTTGCTGGATGCTCAATCGACGGTCGGAATCCAAAACTTTGCGTACACGATCCACGTTTTCGTTGGTTCTGGCCGTTGTTGGGCGTCCAGAACGTTCGAACGTCCAGAACGTTCGACGTCCAAAACGTTCGGAGTTCGTCGACGACCTCCTCCCGGCCCTCCTTGAACACCTTGTAGCACCTCCCGGACTGTGACCTTGAAATGCAGTCGTTCTTGAAGGCCTCTTGAAGCATCTGGAATAATTCGGTTGCATTCTTTCGAAGCTTCACGCAAAACTTGATGTCGTATCGCTGTTCAAGCGAACGCTCCATCGCGCAGTGTTACAAAGTTGAAAAAAAACATTTCACACGGACTTCTTTCCGCTCACACTGCTCGGAGCAAATTGGCGACCGGCTGCGTTGGAAGGGCAGATCCTCCACCACATTTCCCGACCGGTTTTACCGCTCTGCCATGGATAGTCGCGTCACAATAAAATCATACGCATTACTTGCATAATGGACCATGTATATTGCCGTGATGAATTATCAAGCTATATTAAATACAAACAGTGATACATATATATTTTTTTTAAATATAACCGACATGATTTCAACATTATATAGTTGCTATTGGTAAACCGTTTAGTTAAGTTATTTATTATATAAAATGATTTATTTTTAGATATTGCAGAACGACAATAATCGGACCTAATAACACTACAAATCCAGATTCATTTATTATCTGTCACATACCAGATAAAAGTTTCGTATCAGTAGAAAATACAATACGAGTCGTTGCCATTCTTGGATACTGTTCGCTGATCTTCATCATCTTAACGATTATCGTATATGCGTCAATTCCCAAACTGCTTGATCTGCAAGTTAGTACAATTATTTCTAAAAAATGCTCGAACAAGAGTGTCAGAACTTTGAAACGTAATAGCGGCAACACTGTTTAAAAAGTAAATGTCACTCATAGACTGTTGTGTTCAGTACATTGTGTCACTTCACTACGGAAAGATGCAAGATTCACCAGCATGTAGAAATTGAAAGTCTTCCCACTTTTGGGAAAAATGATGTTTTCCGACAAAGTGCAGTTCTAGCGTAATTGGTTTGTGAACAAACATAACTGCAGGATTTGAACCTATGAAGATCCCCAAGAGATTCAGGAGTTACCTCTTCATCCTCAGAAAGTAACGGTTTTTAAGCTGAAGAGGTGATAGGAGCTTATTTTTTTGAAGATGAAATATGTTAATAGAATATATTTGACCTGAACTGAGAAATATGGATATAAACAATGTTTTCTTTCAACAAGACGGTGCAACATCTCACACATGTCGTCAAATAATCGATTCATACAAAGAAAAGTTTCCAGGGCACGTTATTTCGCGAGATGGTAATGTCAACTGGTCTCCAAGGTCATGCGAACTCACGCCCTTGAATTATTTTTTGTGGGATAATGTTAAATCTCTGGTTTACAGAAATAAACCCCGAACAATGCTTGACCATAGTGGCCACTAGGGCCACTATGGTTAAGCAGAATGCGTTCCCTCAAACGAAGCCGAACGACATTATTTTCAAACTTTGAACGACATTATTTTCAAAACATGCCATTATTTGTTGTTTATGATAAAATAAAAATTGCCCGATTATGTAGTTACCATTATGCCTCATTTTAAAGTTATGACACTTTTAAATTTGACATTTTTAAGACAATTTCATGTCAAAATTGAATTACATTAAATGTTATAGCTTTTGATTTGCTTTTTGCAAGGATAGAGAGTCAATAATCTGGATAAGATCGAGATTAAGTGGTATGCGGTTTATGATTTATTGGCATTCTCTGATCAAATATAGTGATATAAACCTCGACTTTGGCTACAAACCTTTCACAACATTTTCAGTTACAATTTCGCACAATTTTTGATCAATCCATAGGGTAGGGTGACTCGATTGGGGTGCATCTGGTTTTCATGAATCACGGAAGAATTATCCGACAATACTTATAAAATAATTTTGTTTGTTTACCAGTTGAAAATGAGCCCCATCACTGAAGAAAATTGTTCAAACAAATTAAAAGTCTACTTCGTGATGCTGAAAAAATCAACTGGCAATGTGTCGATGTTTTCGAATTTGTCCTAATGGTAATATTCTTATAGGATCTTAATAAAAAGACACTCTTCTTTCATAAAGCTCAATTTCATCTAATCGGAAGAATCATAGTTTTTAACCCCCAAAGCATCAGAGTTACCAAATATATAAAAATAAAAAATGGTGAGAAAATAAAATTTGGCGACGTTCAATTTGAGTCACCCATAATCCGTTAAATTCCGGGAATTGTTCATTCAAAAAGTTCACGTAAAAGGTATAAAAAAAATTTTCATGTAAGTTGGTGGCAATGTACTGTAATGTAATGTAAATTGACAAATAGAATTATGGCGTCATCTGTCGATCAGTTTGATTACAGCTGATTACAGATGTAGCCGTAAAAAAGATTTGTGCCCATTGGATTCCGTATAATTTGACAATCGTTCAAAAAAAGGCTCGTGTCGATTGGTGCAAAGAAATGCTCAAAAAATACAGTCGGGGTACATCTACACAGGTGACGAATATTGTATCTATGCGTATGAGCCCGAAACTAAACAGTCGACTGTATGGGTCTTTCAAAATGAGCCAAACCCAACAAAAGTAATTCGCGCAAGAAGCACTACGAAGCAAATGGTCAGCTGTTTTTTTGGAATAAATGAGCATATGGTTACAGCGCAACTAGAGAATCGTAGAACGGTCAATTCCGAATGGTATACAACCGTTTGTTTGCCAGAAGTCTTTGAAGAAATAAGAAAAAACAACCAGCGACGCAGGATCATTCTTCACCATGACAACGCGAGCTTTCACACATCAGACCGAACAACTCAATATTTGACTAGTCAAAACATCGAATACATGGGTCATCCGCCGTTCAGTCCTGATTTGGCACCCAATGATTTATTTTTGTTCCCGTCCGTGAGGAATAAACTACGTGGTAATCGATTTTCGACGCCAGAAGAAGCGTTTGATGCGTTCAAAATGCATGTTGTCTCAATTTCTAAATCGGAACGGAAAAAGTGCTATTACAATTGCTTCAAACGTATGCAAAAGTGTATTGATCATCGCGGAGAATATTTGAAAAACAATAAAACCATTTTCAATGATAAATATTTGTTTTTATTTATTATTCCGGACACATAACTAGCGACCTTCGTATAAAGCATTCAAAGAATGCCGAGTAGGTAACTTTATTTCTTGACCTACAATGATTTTAACTGATGAAAACATCGACAAAGTGAAGAAAATGATGATGAAAAATCGTTAAAAGAGATGGTATAGGATCTGAACATTTTTTGCGATGAGAATGGTTGCGACACTGCTTGTTCCGAAGGAGCTAGATATTCTTCAAAAAGAGTACCACAAACAGGTTGCTAGAACATATTTAAACGAGTTAAATTCGGAGCCTATAATCACGAAACGCATCATAACGGGTAAAAAGACATGGGTTTGCGAATATGATATGATAAGTCAACAAAACAATGTTCGGTATAGCCGAAAACCGTCAGTCACTAGAAAAACAAAGTCATCTTGATTGTTTTCTTTGTCTATTGTGATGTTCACTCAAAAATCCTACTGGAGAGGCAAACAGCTAACAAACAATATTATCAAGGTGTAATGAAGCATTTGAGGGGACATTTGAGGGGGAAAGGGTAGAGGGAGATTTGTGAAAGAACAATTCTGCACAAGCAATCTGCACCACAATTATGACCTTATTGTTTATATATTATCTCAAAAAAACCACCGGGAACCGCCTAAATCACTTCGAGTTTAGTGTTTCACACCGAAGGTTTCAATAGAAGAATTGATATGGTTTTTTAGGTTTCGGCTCAGTTGGAAGGCGCCATTCCGAAGCTTGTTGACTGGTTTGGATGTCAAACTCGTATACCCATGTCTCATCACCAGTTACAATGCGTTTTATGAATGTGGGGTGGGAATTGACTCGTTCTAACATGTCTTCAGCGACCTGTACGCGATTGAGTTTCTGAAGAAAATTCAGGTTTTTCGGCATTAGTCGAGCGGCAGCGCGTTTCATGTCCAAACAATTGCTTAAAATGGTACGAACTGATTCGTGAGACACAGAAAGATCAGCGGCTACCTCTCTCAAACTTAAATGAACATTTCCTTCACTTTAGCGAAGTTAATTTCAATTGAAAATGATGGCTGACCAGAGCGAGGCAAATCTTCCACCACATCTCGACCGCTTTTAATTGCACTGTACTACTCATAGACGTGTTTTTGAAAAAGTCGATTCACCGTAAGCCTTCTGCAACATTTTCAGAGACTCGGCATACGAAGTTCCATTTGCAAGGCAAAATTTAAGATAAATTCTTTGTTCGATGTTTTTATCCATTGTAAAAATCGCAAAACACACTTGAGATAAACTGGTAATATCGAGCCCTGTAAACAAACTAAATGATAGATAACGTTCAAACTCCGTTTCAGTATAGAGGAGAGTTGTGCCAACTAAACGATAAAAAGAATTTTGACAATCCCTTTAAGCGGGCTTTTCAAATGATCAATTCCCGGTAGTTTTTTGACAGAATGTATGACTTGTGTTTACCAAACTGAAATTACGACTTGAGTCCATTTGGGTCCACAAAATTCGCAGGACATAACGAAAAGTGTTTATAAATGTTTCGATCAAATCAAATGGAACATTCTTGATGGCTAAATCGCTAAAGAATTTTGGATGATAAATCAATATGTTGTGTTTATTGAACAATTCTCAATATATATCTGACAGCATATAATACTGTAACAAAATGAAAATTATTTTTGTAGGGTATTATACACTGCTTGGTAGGGATGGCTCTGGGTATCATTTTTCTAGGGATCATTCAACTGGCCGAACTGAGTTATACTTCATGTGAATCGTTTGCCTTAATAAAATATTTCGCATTTATATATTATATATATATATATATATATATATATATATATATATATATATATATATATATATATATATATATATATATATATATATATATATATCTATATACATATATATATATATATATATATATATATATATATATATATATATATATATATATATATATGTTTTTCTGGCTTAGCATCCTTTCGATTCACATATGGAGAACGACAGTGTAAGTTAGAACACAGCTTTGAAACTAATAAAAAACCAACGTTTATTTCAAAAATCCAGAATTTTCCTTACGGACCAAGAAATGGCCATTGATATATCATATTTTTGCCAGTAGTGGAACTTTATCCTTTCTGATAATCGTTTTAGTATCACATTATACTGATTGGTCAATGTGGGATAGTATAAAGCCAGGAATAGGATTGACGCGATGGTGGTTTGAAAGTAAGGAAAAACTAACATTTTGTCTAAGCTTTATATTATGTTTCTTTTCCAGCAATAAATGAAACATTCATTTATTTTTATGGTCCAATATCTATATTACTTATTTGCAACATCGTATTTTATATTTGGACAGTAGCAGCACTGTCTCATAGAAAAGAAAGTACCAATGGAAGAATAATAAAATATAGGTATGACAATTCGTTTATTCTTTTTATCGCTCAACATTCTAAAAATAACACTGCTCTACAGTATAATTGTTTGTCGTGGTGCCGGAAAAACTGACTTGAAATATTTTTGATATGCTGATTTAAAAAATACCTCACTTTTTTCATAGCAGCTCGTTTTTCAGATATACGAGGACAAATTATTACAGGCAGAATGAATGAAATAATGGTAAAATCAAAGAATTTGTTTACTAAAATTTGAATCTAACGATTCGATTTTCAGGTGCTGCGTATTTTCCATGAACATTCATGATAGCCTACCCTTACCTGTGATCCCCAATCACCATGCTCCCTCTACCAAATAATAATCCAAATCTAAATCCGAATTTCATAGTTCAGATTTCATAGTTCGTACTGAATTTCCGTGAGTGAACGATTTTGTGACTTTTCTATATAATTGATTTACATAATAAAAACATTGAAAACATGGTTATCGTAAGCTGAAGTAGGTAGGTGAACCACCTAGGTGATTTTTGTTATACAGGGTGTAATGGAAAGTAGTTTCGTAAATTTACCCGACGATTATTCCAATCATTTTAAAGAAAAAAATGCCTTACAACAAAAGGCAAAAACCTAAAGGTTCCTAAGAAAAAAAAAATGTAAAATTATTAAATCACCAATCGAAAAAGCGATGATAAGAATTAACGTTTTAAGAAAATATGTGTAAAAAGCATATATGGCAAATATTAATTGATTATTACTAAATGAACAAACTAGCAATAAACTAATTTAACATTGTTAAACCAGGTTTTTTAAATTTAAGTAGTGTATTCAACTTCCATTTAAAACCAAATCCATTCTGTACGCAAACATCACGATATACTTTTTATTTTCTATTTTTACGGGCAACGATACCCAGAAATAAAGGATATATAGTCCGGTTCAAGATATTCCGTTGCCGTTCGGTAAAATATTAATTGCCCCAATGAATTTCAATAAAGATATTCCCAGTTTTTTCAAAGGCGCCAGAGTCGGAATGGTTTAATTTCTGAATAATTTTGTAAAAAATAAAATACTGTTAAATTATTATTCTCATCGACTTGGTGTCACTCTCTCAGCTCAAAAAACTGGAAACCATAGACCGATTCCTCCCTCGCAACATTGGAGTTCGGCTCGGAGCCTGGTGATAAATTTCATTATAACTCAGTATTCCGTTGGCATTAAGACAAACATTTTCGAACTATGTGACAGGTTTGCAACAATATAGCCCGTTGTCCCACTTTTATGACATTTCTATTTAGTCCGCAATTTGTTAAACTTTTAGGGAAACTGTGGCTCACCAATCCCTCTGCGGAAATTACAAAAGGTTCGATGTTGACTTTTTCAAGATTCCAGATGTTCTTCAATTCATAAGAAAGATTCTCATACTTAGAAATTTTTCCACCTCCGTTTTATGTATATTGTGAGACGGTGGTATGGCAATATCAATAATTGTTCCCCGCTTTTCTTTTTTATTTATTAAGACTATTATTAGAATCACAAACATGATTCATCGATCATCTCAGCCTATTCAGCTCCTCTCATTCAGCTTAGTACCTTACGAACAATGTGGCAAGTTTGTAAGAGAACTGCTCGTTGTCCTACTGTAGTAATCGATTTTGAAACACCAAGAATTTACAGGTTTTTGGAAAAGGTTTTGCTTACTAGGCCTTCGGCGGATATAACAAAAGGTTACACCTCCACTTTCTGGAGTTTCCATTGATTTTTCAGATCAAATGCAAGATATTCGTACTTCGTGACCTTTTCTATTTCAGTTTTTCTGATATTGTGGGAGAGTGGTATCGCAATGTCAATTACGAAAGCTCTCCTCTGCTTTTCGTTAATTAGAACAATATCCGGTCTATTATAGTCAACCATCCGATCTGTTGTAATTGGTCTATCCCAGTAAAAAATGGTATCGGCTGAGTCAACTGCAGGGGAAGGCGTGTACTTGTAATATGGTGGAGGTATCTTATCAAATAACGAGTGCTTTAAAGCGATTTTCTGATGTATAATTTTCGTCAGCTGATTATGACTGCCTAGGTAAGCATTAGGGGCAATGATTGGACACCCTCCAATAAGGTGTTCAATTGTTTCTCCCACACCACCGCATTTCCTGCACTTGTCGACAACTTCCATGTGTAGTATATGTCTTTCATATTTTTTTATAATTACTACCTTATCTTGAATAGCTGTCGCAAAGCCTTCTGTTTCAGGATATAATAGTCCATCGGTAAACCACTTGAGAGACAAATGTTTGTCAATGGAGTCATCCTCAAGTGATTTAAGATATCTTCCATGTAATGTCTGTTGTTTCCATTCTTGAACGATATCATTCAGTGCTGTTCTACTATCAACACGATTTTGTCTATTTAGATTCAGCGGGGTGAACCCTGGTCTTTCTTAACAATCAGTTTCATTAGTGTGCTATGTGAACTAATGAAGCGCTCTCTCATCCTATTCTCCTGATTGAGACAAAGATTCTTGACATTCACAAGCCCTCTGCCTCCCAACTTTCTTGGAATATATAGCCTTTTTGTAGACGAATTGGGATGTAAACATCGGAACTTTGTCAATGTTCTTCGTGTCAATCTATTCAGTTCATCAAGATCTGCTTCAGACCATTTAACAATGCTAAAAGAATATGTCAGAGTTGGCACCGTCCAGCCATTGATCGCTTTAATGAGGTTTCCACCGTTCAGTTTGTTATTTAGGAGTTTTGTCAGACGTTTTTGGTACAAAGTGGAAAAATTTTTCTTTAATAGGCTATGATCTAATTTATGGTTTTGAAGCATTCCTAAATATTTGTATAAATCTTCTGATGCTAGTTCTTGTATACCGCAGACTGTTGAATGTTGTTCTTTTACTATTTCCTTTTGTTTGCTGATAGTGGGGCATTTCTCGAGTCCGAATGATATTTTGATATCTTTACTAAATATTTCGAATGTCTTTATTAATCAGTTTAGTTTCTCTCTTGTTTCTCCATAGAGTTTTAAGTCGTCCATGTATAGCAAATGAGACAGTTTTCTGAAATTTCTCATGTCAAGTTTGTATCCAATAATGGTATGGTTAAGTAATGTGGACATCGGATTCAACGCTAGACAAAACCAAATAGGGGAAAAGGAATCTCCCTGAAATATTCCTCTCTCGATATTTGTTGTTGCAATGTGCTGCTGCTGAACAAATAAATTAGTCTTCCATTTACTCATGAGATACCTTAAAGAGTTTGTAATCAGAGGACAAATTTTATAGATGTTCAAAAGTTCTAATAACCAATCATGTGAGACACTATCGAAAGCCTTCTTGTAATCTATATAGCACATATTCAAGTTACGCTTTTTCTTCCGCGCTTGCGCAAGAACTACAGCATCAATCGTCAGTTGTTCCTTGCATCCCATAGTTGCCCTAATAGACCCTTTCTGCTTATCTTCAAATATGTTATTATAGTCACAATGTTGGTAAATTTTTTCGTTGAGCAGGGTTGTGAATAAGTTATGCAACGCGGATAAACATGTTATCGGTCTATTGTTACTGGGTTGGTTAGCATCACCCTTTTTATATAACAAATATGTATTTCCCTCCATCAGAAAGTCGGGGAAAGTATCAGGATTCACCGTTATTTCTTTAAATGCATCAGCAAGTACCTGGTAAACACCTGTAAAGTTTTTAATCCAGAAATTGTGTAGTCCATCTGGCCCAGGCGTCTTCCAGTTTTGAGTTTTCTTGATAGCAGTGCAGATGTCAATCGCTTCGAGACCGTTGAATTCCATTTGTGGAAGTGCATAGTCTGTTTTCGAATTGTTGCAACCCACGAGGCCATTTTTTCATAACCATCAGATCTTTTCCAGACAGATTTCCAGTATTTTTCAAAAGTGGATACATTCACAAGTTTTGATCTCATTGTGTCTGGCTCCTTTCGTTTTAGCTTTTTGTCTAAATCGATCTTTCAGGTCTAATAATTTCTCGCGAAAGTTTGAAACTTCAAATCCAATGCCAGATTTTGTAGCGATTATTTTCGTTTTTTTCGTCACTTTGCTAGATGTATTTCCAGCAAGATACTCAGAAATAATGTCAACTTTCGCCCGAAAATCATTGATATAATTTTCAAGGCGCTTTTTCCATGCAGGTGTATCTTTTTGGACATTACGCCTTGTCGCATTGAGGGCTTAAGTTTTTTGACCTGAAAGGTGGATTACAGTTACTGCTACATCCCTACTATCTGATATCCCTACTAAATGTTTCGACTATTTTTATCAATGAGTATAATTTTTCTCTAGTTTCTCCATATAGTTTAAGTCATCCATATATAGTAGATGAGAGAGCTTTCTTGGATTCCTCATGTTAAGTTTTCAAGGCTAGACAGAAACAAACTGGAGAAAGGAAATCTCCCTAAAAAATTCCTTTCTCGATATTTGTTGTAGCAATGCATTGTTGGTCGACAAAAAAGATTTGTTTTCCATTTCCCCATCAGGCACTTTATTAAATTAATAATCTGGGGGGCTAATTTTATAGAAATTCAGAACCTCAACCTACCAATTGTAAGGGATACTATCGAATGCTTTCTTGTAGTCTATGTAGCAGATATTTTACGTTTACTTTTTCGCGCTTACTCAAGAACTACAGCACCGATCGTCAAGTGTTCCTTGCAGCCCATACTTGCTCTTATAGATCATTTCTGTTCTTCTTCAAAAATGTTGTTCTTATCACAATGTTGGTAGATTTTTTCATTGAGTAGGGCTGTGAACAGTTTATATAATAGTCACTGTGATTGGTCTGTAGTTATTGGGTTGTCTAACGTCCCCTTTTTTGAACAGTAGGTATGTATTGCCGTCCATTAGGAAGTCGGGGAAAGTGTCTGGATTTATTAAAACCTCTTTAAATGCATTTGCAAGTACGGGAGAGGTGGCTGTAAAGCTTTTAATCCAGAAGTTATGCAATCCATTTGGTCCAGACGCCTTCAAGTTGTGAGTCCTCCTGACAGCAATGCAAATGTCAATCGCTGTGAAATCATTACACTCCATATCTGGGAGAGCATTTGTCTGCTCTTGAATGGTATTAACCCAAGGAGCCAATTTTTCATAGCCTTCTGATTTTTTCCAAACCGATCTCCAATAATCCGCAAAGGAAGACACATCCATATTCTTAAGTTCTGACTTGCTATTATCTTCTGGTTCGAGTTCTCTATAAAATTTCTTTTGGCTGTTTGCAAATACTGAATTTTGATGTTTTCGCTTTTCTAGTTATTATTATTATTATGATTATGTATGACAAACATAGTTTATTGATTTGGGTATTTTGAATTTATTAGAACAATAAAAATAAATAAATAAATACATTTATCTATTAGTACAATAAAAATTATAACTTAATAATAATTATACATTTAATTCGGTTTCACTCTCACTGTCACTTTGATCTACATTACTAATAAGTGGTTCTATATTATTAGTAAATGATACATAGGAATCTTCTATTTTAATAACATAGTTAATCAAATGTATCCAACTTTCTTTGGGAATATTATCTACAACCTCCTTAATTAATGTTGCAGCACTTGCACTTAGAGTCGGATAAATGTGTTCAGCTCTAACATTGGATTTTACCTGATGCCACATATGCTCAATTGGTTTAAAAATACAGTAATACGGGGGAAGGCGTAAAACCGTATGTCCCATATCGGCAGCAATGGTATCACATCCATATTCGTTTTTAATATTAAAAGTCTTTAATATTTCTAGAAGATCAACATTTTTATATGTATTTTCGAAATATATATATATATATATATATATATATATATATATATATATATATATATATATATATATATATATATATATATATATATATATATATATATATCAGTGTATATTGTGTATATATATGACAATTTTGACTCTGCAAGATAGAAAATTTATATTAAAAAAATATGTATTCTAGATACAAAGGTAAATTCTGTACGAAAAATAACATTCTTAACCTCAAATTCAGAAATGTCATACATAGTAATTCTCTTTTTAGCTATAACTCTCCCTTTTTTCTCAGCTGGTTGCATCACATTGGACTTTAGGTCGAATGTTTGGTTAATTTTAATCGAAAGTTGAAAAAATAGTTTGATTTTTATTATTATTATTTCAATAATTATAACGTTAACCCGATATTATTCATATATAATAACATTCTGCAAATATTAAACTTTATTATGTGATATTTTTTATTCTATAAAGTTGGAAGATTACTAGTGCAAAAATAGAAAAATTCATGGCGGAAAAAATCATAAGGGACTGTGTATAAAAACGGTTAAAAATTTCATTTTTCATAAGACTTGAAGTCTTAGACTTGGAAACTCGTTTTTCCCATAGATTCGCTTCTCAAGAAAATAAGAAAAACAATACATTTTGTTAATGGGTTTTTGATGAGTCAAAATGTTCGACACACTATGTATAGTATAGTGTTATAGAAAAGAAGAAAATTAACAAGAGGAAAACATAAACAAAATTATCTATTTTGTGGCCTTTCCATCAGCCTATAATAAATCCAAAATTATTGGTAATAAAACAGTTTTATTGTTCGTGGTGGAATTTCTTCCCATGAAGCCTGAATTCATTATAAACTCGTTTTGAAAGCTAGACCCAGACCCAGACATTTTCCCAGACATTTCCCAGATATTTTCAATGCTATTCAAATCTGGAGAGACAGCAGGCTGGTCCAGTTTTGAAATATTATCCGTTATAATTTTTGCCAATTAAAGGGGGGCATTGTTTTGTTGAAGTACTGGCGAAGTTTTATTTATTTTCATTAAGAGATAACTTTTGTTCTAATACATTTTTATATTCTTTAGTTAGAAATCTTCAATAAGAAAGAAGTACTGAGTACCCCTTTTTTGTAGCCAATGCTCGCCTAACCCATTACACTTCCTCTTCCCATTTGCCGTCTCGAATACATTTTTTCTTCCTTCCTGAATAAAAGGAAAAACCGCCAGGCCTAAATTATAATATAAATTACCTAAATTGATGTTTTTTCATTAGAAAAAATTATTTCTTCCCTCTGCTCCGCCCACGACATGACCTTTTCAACGAAGAAAATTCGACGCCATAAATTCGACGAAAGTCATTCGGGCGAATTTATGGCGAGTATATATTTAATGCTGGTTGTCTTTTCATTTTTATCTTTTAAATATTTTCAGATTTTTTAAAAATCTTTGAATATTCCTCACTCTTGCACTTTATAGGAGTTTGATGTAGTTGTCAGAATGAACCTTCTTTCTCTTCTTGGCAGAGCAGATGAAATAAAAAGCTTCCTTTCAAACGGTGTTCTATGTCCCTCCAACACATCCCGCCTGCGTATACCGAGAAAATTAATCGTCTTTCTTTTTCTGAAAAGCATTTTTTTTTCTTCTAATGAATCACACATTTTACATTTTTTTCTATACAAATCCATCCAGTGTTTTGTCAAGCGTCCAGGTTTTCAGGTGGTTTAAGGCATTCTCAGAAGGCGGAGACTCGATTGAATATGAACCTCGCTCTATTTCTGTAGACCTGTTGAAGTTTTGCAAAAGTTTTCGTTGCACTGTGTCCAAGTCTGAAACAAAACTTGATAGCATAATGTTGCTTGAAATTATTCATTAAAAAATTAATCATTATTACAGTTTCTTTATTAAAATTTTTTTAACTTCCCCTTCCCGTTTTAAATCAAGCTTACATATAGTGCCCTCAAATATAGTATTTAATCTTCCTTTCCTAACATTTAATATTTGTCGTCTATCTCGTCTTCTTCAATGATAGTTTCGATTGGCCGCAAATCGTTCGTAAGCCCCATGTACTTATTAGTTAAAACGACATCTTCTTCATTATACCGAATGACGTCATTTGGAAAGCATTGTTGTAAGGTCTGATAGATTTTAAAAATGCATTTGATTTTACATGTGTTCCATGGAGTAGCGATTTTAATAGCTTTGGAAGTTGTCGCAAAGGTTCTAGTTTTTTTTTGCCAGCTGAAGAGCATAAACCTTCACATTCACTAATCCACTTTAATGCTTTACAAAAACTACAAATTTTTGTCATTGAACTTAATTTTGATTCTTGTTTATAATCAACTGTAGAATCATACGAAAAACCACAATTTATTTTTACTTTCCAACGAATTTTTACTTTCATACGTCGTATATCTTCTTTCCTTTTTTGTTCTTTTTGTAATAAAAGTAAATAAAAGTAATATATATATATATATATATATATATATATATATATATATATATATATATATATATATATATATATATATAAATAAGTTCTTCCACATTTTCGATTTTGGTTGCTTTTTTTTGAAAAATAGAGCACACGTAATAGTTAAATTAGTATTATTAGAAAAAAGTCAGCTATTTTGTTAATATCTATATAATTATTATGTATCTCAAATAAAGTATGTAACAATTTAATTCGCGTTTTATTTTTCGCAGTAATTGCCAAGCGGAAGCAAACAGTTTTTACCTATTTAGGAAAATACTATATAAAACTGGAGAACATATTTCAGTCAAAATATGAAAAATAAAAAAAATATTCATGTCGAAACACGACGATAAAAAAAAAGAGGCACTTCATAGGTTTCGCACACAGGCGCTGCCGGGTGTCGGCGTGGCCCTGGTGATTTTAGACCTTTTTGGCAATATAAACTCATGAGCATATAGTTTAATATTAGATTCGTTTCAGATAGATGGCGATGCAATCACAAAGGTGACTGCATTTCTGAAAAGTCAATGTAATATTTAGTTTTGTTTAGACAATCTTCGAAAGCAGATACGTTCGATTTTTCTGGTATCATGCTCTGCCCCTTTACATTTTATGGTTCATAAGTAGATTACTGAGTCTAGAAGTAGTAGAACCAGTATGAGTGACACTCCACCCTCAGGACGCCTGGTTGAGGTCACTACTGAGGAAATGATCAGCAAATTCCATGATATCGTATTGGTCGAGTAAAGAGTGAAGATTAGAGATACTGTTGAGATGATAAACATATCTTATGAAGTCGGACCGAACATCCTACATGAAAAATTGGGGATCAGAAAGCTATCAGCGCGATGGATGACGCGTTACTCTCTGAGGGTCAAAAACGGAATCGAGTGGCCAGTTCATAGCGGTGTTTCGACAAGTATAAGCGCAAACCGAAGGAGTTTCTGTCGAGATTCGTGACTATTATAATAAATACAATAAAAATGAAATAATAGTCAAAACAGGGGAACATGATGTTCAATCTCCATTAGAGAATGTTTGCTGGATATGAAGGATATATCAAAATGTAGAGTAAAGGATAATATCGTTTTAAATGGGAGACATAAAGCTGTGAGTGATAAGACGATAACATTTTCTGATAGTTCATGGTCCTGAGAAGCTATAACTTCTCCAACATCACTTGGTTGCAACTCGTCGAAACCATCGCTATAAATTTGGTGTAAGATTCTTACAATGTCTTCAATTTCTGTTGCTTTGGCCATAACTTCCTCCGACAGGAATGCAATGTTGATGAACATAACTCATCCACTGCTTTTTTGATAAAGTTTACACAATGAGCAATATTAAAAGCTTTCGAACTCTCAGTAACAGTGAGAACAAGATTTTGTTCCATGCTATTCAGTATATAACTAAAAGTTCCCTTGACATAATATCTTTTAAACGCTGCTATTATTCCCTGATCTAATGGTTGTATCAGTGACGTAGTGTTTGAAGGTAAGAAGCAAACTAATATGTTTTGGATCAGCAAACTTTAGGGACTGAGAATGGCTGAGAGCATTATCAGTAAGAAGGAAAGCTTTGAATGGCAACGATTTTGAGGCCAAATATTGCCTAATACTGGGTACGAAGCAGTTTAGAAACCAGTCTGTAAATAATGTTGCAGTCACCCAACATTTTTCATTTGCTCTCCAAAAGATCGATAGATCATTTTTGTTTTTATTTTTTGGAGCACGTGGGTTAAGAGCTTTAAATCCTGGTTGCAGCTTTAAATCTTTCGGTTTGAGACACAAATGTTCGAACAGGCATCCTCTTCCAAAGTAAACCTGACTCATCGGCGTTAAATACATGTTCTTGTTGATAACCCTTTCTTTCAAGCAATTGTTTGAATTCAGTCGGATACCGATTGAATGTGATCTGCAGAAACTGACTTTCCAGTAATTTTTACGTTATATAGCAAAAAGCGCTTTTTAAAATTTTGAAACCAATCATTACTGGCTCGGAATCTTAGAGTTTCCTCATCTGACTTTAGATTCTCGAAAAGACGCCTAGCTTTTTATCGAATAATTCGGCTGCTAAGAGGCACGCTTCTTTTTGTTTGATGCTCGATCCAAATTCCGAGCGCTCTTTCCATCTTTTCCATCGTTAGAGGTCGCGAGAAAGATCTAACTTTATTGGTTGATACTTGTACCGCACGAAACACTGGCCCGACTGGATTGCTCACTCTTTTTTATTGTTCTTACTGTGAATTAATTCACTTCAACTTCAAACTTTTTCACGGCACTCGCATATGTTTCACCTGCAGCACCTGCAACAGTTTAATAATAAGTCATTAGATTTCGCTTCCTTTTAACAAAATCTTAGCCATTCGGCAATTTTGGCCCTTGGCCATCTGTGGATGTCATTAGATTTTAAAATTAAGTCATGTACATATAACTATGTAATTAAACTCATGAAAATGACAAGATTCTCCCTAATCACCAACTTCGTTTGAATATAACTATGTAATTAAACTCATGAAAATGACAAGATTCTCCCTAATCACCAACTTCGTTTGAATAAAGATACATACAAACTATGTAAATGCGTAACCAACGTGCGTCATGCAAAAAAGGCAATAAAACAATTTCTGGAAAACTAGAGTAGCAGTTCGCATGAGATTGCGATGAAAACGCACCGCGTTGCTACATAATTCGATTGAAAATTTAGTCTAGGCGATTTTACAAGACAAAACCGCGGTTGACGAGGGATTACTGTATTGAGACATTTATTGATTTATAATATAGACATTTGGAAACAATGTATGAAACAACATGTCCAGTAAACGGCCACCATGGCTTTGGTAGCATACGCGTATTCTTCTGGCGAAATTTTCAATAATGGTTTTGCATAAATGTGGCAGTATTTCGTTGATACAGCGTTCAATTTTGGCGTAAACTTGAGACTTTAGAAAACCCCACAAAAAAGTCCATAGGAGTTAAATTGCAAGATCGGCATTCAATTCTTGTTGTCCAATGATCCAATTAGTGAACTCTCTTCGGTGTGCATGGTCTGTTGGCAGAAGTTGTTATGTCAATTGGACTTTGTAAGCATGGAGATGCAAATCTTTGGTGAGAATACGGTGAAGAGTGGCTGTTGAATGTCCAAATCTTATGCACGGTGACGAACCGAGAATCCTGGACTATGGGCCACACTCTCACGAACTTCGGTGATGTTTTATTTAAATGACCACTACTATTTTTTTCATTGTTTTTCATCAATAACTAAACCAGTACTTTCGAATGTTTTGATTATTCTTTTCAAGTTGATAAATTTGAAACATTATTTCTACCGAAAATCGGACTTTACGAATCGTACGAACCATACTTTCACCATTTTGATAATATTGTTTAACAATAAGGATGCCTTGCTGTATCGTGTAGCGCTTCATGTTTGTCAACTCCTATCTGTCTGTCACAATTTTTGACCTATCGAATCAAAAACAGCCAAAATGGCACGCAATTCAAATATTGTGCTCTTTTTGTAACACCCTTTATTATATACTGTAGCTAAATCACAAAAGGAGCGGGAAAAATTACGAAAAAACTTGGAGTAGAAAATTGGATAAACTGGATTGCATATAAATGAAAAGAAAAGGAAATGGGAAACACGAAATAGAAAACCATATGTATGTATAAACTTGAAAGGAAAGGAATATAAATTTGCCGTTAAACAGTTTTTTTTAGTGCAGGGTGATCCAAAAAGTTGTTAATGTTTAGTAGCGCTGGAGAAAATTTGATAGCAGGTGTAGAAAGGTGGGGTCGGTTTTAAACGATAATTCGGTTCAGGGAAATTTAGTCACCATGCAGCGTTACACGGGAGAGGAGCACTCTTTTTGTTGCGCGAGTATTACCTCAACAACAATTCCGCCACTATTTTCACCTTAATGGCCATATCAATAATCAAAATTGTCGTTACAATGTCGGCATCCGGAATAATTGGTCCGTTTTTTTTTTGACCAGCAAGCCCGCGCAATAATGTTGAATTTTCAGCGTTATGTCTACATGATTCATACTTTTTTCGCTCCTGTTTTTCAAGGATTCACTCCGGAAAGTTGGTTCACACAAAACGGAGCCACCTGCCACACTTCCAATCTCTCTTTGCCCGCCTTCAGGTGCTTTTTTTCCTGTAAAATTGATGTCTCGAAAAGGAGACATTCAGTACACTCCTGAGGACAGGTTAGTTTTATATCTATATATTAACGGTAGTTTTATTTCTAGAAGTAGTAATATATGCGACAGATAAATAATTCGAACTGAAGAACAGAAAAGCAAAAGGGAGCCAAAAATATGTTATGGGGTTTGAGAATTTCAATGAAATAAAAATATGCATCGAGGAAGACAACTGAGGATTTGACTAAGACGGCGATTAGGGTTACAGTAACATATGCCAATGAGATCTGTGTATTAAAGAAATGAGATGAAGAAATGGTGAAAATGTGGAAAAGAACAATACTAAGAGCGTTCTATGAAGGGAAAAACACAGAAGAGGGTTGACGCAGAATAACAACTAAAGACTTGGAAAAGATTTAGAAAAACCAAGAAACAGGTTATAAGGTAATATATTGGAGGATTTGGTAGAAGTCAGGAACTGTAATATAGAAAAGAATACTATGGAAATTTAAACAAAGGTAATTAAACATTTATTCTCAATGTCATATAGAATTTTTATAAATAATCTTTAGCCCACATGGCCTGTAGAGCTGTTCATTAATATAAATGAACCCTTGTGAGTCAATAAATTGCTGAAATCAATTACAACAATTTTTGAAGCACTTCTCGTACTCATTTTTTGGATACATCTGCACACCTAGATTGTAATATATAGGATGGCCGAAATCATATCGAAACATTCTCCTTTCACAGTAAGGGTCTATTTAGATAATTGCCAGAGGTCGCATAGAACTAAATCAGGCGAAATAGGGTTGATCGAGCATTACAATACTTTTTTAGTCAAGAAATCGACTACAACCTTACGTTCTTGGCAATAAATCGGGCACAGTGATATACACTGCCAATGCCATATCCAATGCCAATGGAGTGAATTAACTGTCAATGATGGAATAGAACAACGTCTTCAATGCTGTCTTTGTCATCACAAAATGTGGCCAAACACTTTAAAATGTACACAAGTCTCATTGCTTCACTATTGTAAATAGTTTCAATCATTTCAAACAATGTCGAAGGTCCTGTCACGTTTTAGGGCAGCACGCATAAAGAAGAGGTACTAGTACAGAATTTCTGGTAGTAAAAACTTAAATATGACATTACATAATTCCAGTATTTATTCCAAGATGGTGCTGCTAGTTACGCGAATACTATTTTCATCCATTTTTAACCATTTTCATTAGTTCTTGTAGTTAAAACCCTTCCAAAAGTTTCCGTCATACTGTGTCCAAGTTTGAAACAAAACTTGATAGCGCAGCGTTGTTCAAAATTATTGTCACTCAATTTTATAACGCGCTAGAAAAATTCGCCTCTCGAAAGAATTGCTACTTACCAATACTACTACGAATTTGAACTACCTAGAGTTACCAAATGACTGAAAGGATTTCAAATTCATGTTGAAGACGCATTAGATGTTGTAATGCCTTCCCTCCAATCAGGAGGAGCCACCAGTGTCATTAGTTTATTTACATACCTCGTAAATGAATGAATAGTAAACTTGGTGAATAAAGTAACTTTAACAGTAAAAAAAGGCGATTGAATTATCTTTTAACAACTATATTTATTAACAATATTATATATATATATATATATATATATATATATATATATATATATATATATATATATATATATATATATATATATATGTATATATTATGTGAAGGTTAATATTTATTTAACTAGGCAGAATTTGTTATGATCCAATCCAAATATGATGTCACACGAGCATAAACAGATGGCCATCCAATAGCACATCCCCAAGCACTTCCAAATGAAACAACACCAATCTACAAAGAATTAAAAATGTATATAGAAATATTTGTTCTTTTACATTTTACTATATTGTGTATACATATTACATATTACTATATTTTTAGATATTGTGCAATGTCTGAGTTGTATGCTGTTGTAATAGAAATTTAAATTCGTTGAATTCTTTGAGCTTTTTTTCGTTTTATTTTGACAGTATGCAGTTAGAGGCATTCCTGCTATAGAAAAATCAGCTTTCTGTTGATCAGAGAATCAGTTCCGCGTATATTCGTCTGAGTCAGATACCAAAGAAATTTCAGTCAACGTTTGGATTGTAAGCTCAGAGAAAATTATGTCTTCAAAATATCATTAAAACTATACATAAATGTTGGCTTTATTCTGTATCACTTATCAAATTACCAAGCATGGATCCAGAATTCTTCAATACAGGTTGATCCGAACATGATGATTGCCAGGATTGTCAGGATTTCGTAAAGTCCACAGCAATCGGGCATTATTGTGTGTAATGATATAGAATTATGTTTTAAACCACATAAAATTCAATTAAGAATAAAGGCATCTGATTATCGCTAATGTCGTTATTTTATAAAATGTCTATTGAACGTTATTACGTATTTACAGACATAGATAAAGCAGCAGTTCAAACAGTGAGTGGGAGAAGGTGAAATTAAACTAAAAAAAGGAAAAACCGGTCAATTTGCAGAAAATGTCATGACTACTGTTTTCTAGGATTTTTGTGGTTTCGTGACTCCACAGATGTCTCGGGTTGTAGCTACAAAACTCCATGACTTTAGTTCCGAAATGCTTTCACATACATCTCATTCGGGAGATTTGGCTCCCAGCGATTACTTCTTGAATGAAATGATGAAGAGTAACCTCAAACGATGAGATCAAAAGTTTTGATTGATTGCGCGGTTGGCTCTTGATGAAACATAGTAACAATGATAATAATTAAAACACTTGGTATTTGTTTCACAATATATTCAAGATATTCTCTAACATGTTTCGGCCTCGCGACCATTCTCAAAGAGAGTTTATACATAACTCTCTTTGAGAATGGTCGCGAGGCCGAAACATGTTAGAGAATATCTTGAATATATTGTGAAACAAATACCAAGTGTTTTAATTATTATCATTATCGATGAGATCAAAGCTGAGACAATTGCTTATTTTGAAGAGTTGGTCAAAACACATTATACTGAGGGTCACAAAAATTTGGAAAGTCATTGGTCTAAGTGTATTGAATTGCAAGGTGACAACGTTGAAAAATATAAAATCTCAAAAATGTTGTGTTTTCTTTGTCAGATCGAGAACTTTTCGAATGACCCTAGTATAAATATAAAGGGTGATTTTTTAGTGTATCCGAACTTCCGATAGGGGTCGCTGTTAAGCGAACTGTGAGTTTGCGTAATTATCTGTGCCTCAGTAGTTTGGCAAATCATCATAGAACGTTTAACATCAGAGCAACGCTTGCACAAATTCCGAACGCATTTCACATTACTTGATATTAAAACAAAAACAAAACAAAAAAAAATGTGCGTTTCGAAGAAAATATCGCCGCTGTTGTTGGCAGTGTTGCTGAAGATCCAACTTTATCAATTCGTCACCGGTCGCAGGAAGTTGGGCTTTGTTATTCGACTACGTGGAAAATTTGATCTGGAGGAGATGTGGTTTCAACAGGATGGCTCCACATGTCATACAGCCAACACAATCGATTTATTTAGGGAACAATTCAGTGAAAAAATTATTTTGAGGAACGGATCTGTTAATTGGCCTATATATGTTTTTGGGGTTATGTTAAATCTTTGGTCTGTGCCGACAAACCAACAACTATTGACGGAACTCAATATAACTTGGACAATTGGTGATATAAGATCCCAATTGCTTGAAAATGTGGTCAGAAATTGGATTGGTAGAACGCGCTTTGTCAGAAGTAGCCGCGGAGGACATTTGTTCGGAATTGTTTTCAAACAATAATGCAATTTAATGTTATTTCACCTAAAATAAATAGTTTCAAGGCATTTTGGTTGTTTTATTTGAATTTAAAGTTCGGACGCACAGAAAAAATCACACTGTGTAATCAAAGAGAGTATATTGAAGAATTTGGTGTAGTTTTTTTTTGTGAAAAATACCTGCAAATTAAAAATTTTATTGTTTTAAACTATTTATATTGCATTTAACCTGAGGTTTATTTAGTACCTGGGTCCTGTTCAAAACTAATGGTCCGCCAGAATCACCATTGCAGGTTCCTCTTCCGTCTAATCCAGAGAGGCAAATGTGTGTTTGAGTGACAAAACCTATGTAGGCCAATCTACAGGGGTAATTGTCTAGTATATCTGATTCAACCTCTCGTAAAACAGGCGATATTGCATTTGAGCTGTCAGATGGCCGTCCCCAGCCGCTTACAAGGACTCTTTCCCTCACGTATGTAGAATTAGTGTTAGAAGGTAACTGAACCACATTTACATATTCTGAAATTATATAACCAAAATTATTACATTTTTACTGAACAAACATATAAACATAATTTTTGGAATAAATCATTTATTCCAGTTCAAAATTTTCTTACAAATTATTACCATTTCTCCGCTTGCATATGCATCTATAGCTAACTAATCTTAAATGGTAAATATAATTTTTATTCATATATTATTCCGTCATGGCTCTCCATACTAACTATGAAAGAAAGTATGTTGACATAAAAGTATTTTTTTTGAAAAATCAAAAGCCATTTGTCCCCATTAATTTCCATTTCTTCTTATTGTTTACAGAAACATTTTGCAGTGACCTACGTCAGTTCGTTTTCCGATTCGATAGAAAAAATACAGATTCGATGTTCAGAATGTTTAAAAATAGTTAAAACTATATTTAGATTGCTAATTGATTAGATGAAATATTGAGGTATAAGAACAAAAAATAATCAAAAACAATCAAGGGCTATGACTGTAGTTCGAAAAGTTGTCGGCCTAACACAGAGATGATGTAAGTAAGTATAACTATGATATTTGGTAAGTTTCATTCGTTAGATGGGGTGCTGCGAAGTGTCAGATATGTGCGTTTAGTTGCTTGATTGTGACAACCGAGTAAAGCACCCGAGTTCTTCTCCTTCGTTTTAATTGAAGATGATGAATGATCGGGACGCCTAAAAAACCCTCGACAAGCAACAAAATCATCACCCAAACCATACCAAAAGCAACAAAAACCACAGTATCATATTAAGGATGTATCGGAGGCAAAAGTACTGAAGATGAATATTAATAAAACTGTGCAAAATTGGTTCCAAATAGCTTAAGTTATATAATCTGAAAATTTGGAACGCTTGATAGCTTTTCTTTGTATATTTTTAAAGCTGGGTCCACACTAATAAAATTTTGCGTGTGTGTTGAATTTACTGGAACAGTTTGGTTGAATTATCCGTTGGAAAACAAATGGTTCATGTGCGTGCTGTGCGGCGACAATATTTGTGTGACTTTGTGTGTCAGAGTGTCTATATTACCGCGCAGGCACACCACATACAACACATGTGTGTTGATGTGGACCCAACTTTTACGTGTTTAACTTATTATGTTAGTCAATTTCCATCAGATTACTAATAAAATTACGATAATTTTAAATTGAAATAACTTTTGAACGGCTTAATCAATCGATTTGAAATTTTCACAATGACTTAAGGATTGAGTAAAGAATATTCTGTCAAATCTTTAAACGTTTTGTAGCATTTTGAGGTACCATCCTTAAACTTTAAAATATTTATGATTAATAATTATCAAAAATAAATAATATTTAGAGGTTTCAATTAATATTTAAGTATTATTAAATTCCTTGTTCGTAGTTTTAAAGATTTAAATCACAAATGTTTTTGCCGAAAAGATAAAATAATAATATAAGATAAGTGAATATACCTTATTCACTACCAAAAGTTAGATAAAATGTTTTCATATTATTTGTTATTAATAATTTAATTCTAGATTATAGGTGAAATTTGATCTTTCTTTTTTAATTATACATTATTTTCTAGTATTATCTTTATTAATTTTCCTTTTCTATGTTCTGTAAAGCAAATATAGTTACGAATTTATGATTTTCAGTACTTTTAAGTCGGATTGTATCTCCGATACATCATTAAATGGTTGCCGATACAAATCATCCTGCTGATAAACATCTGGATGGACCGTGTACGATTTTACACGATGTTTTGGGCATATCAGCTTTCCGTTAGATGAATGCTGTTTGAATGAATACTCCTCAAGACTGTTTAGATTTATTTAATTGCAAATAAATGGCTCGATGAACAAAAATTCACAACTGCTTATTTTAAAAAATAAAATTATATTTAAAATCGGAAAGTCTTTGGTCTAAATGTATTAAATTGCAATTTGACTTACGTGGAAAAATAAGAAAAAAGTTTATCAAAAGATTTTTTGTCAAAATTTCCAGGTTATTGTATTAAGGTTTGATGTGTTCCTTATATAATGACAATATTAAAGTAGTATTTAAAATTAATAACAGTTTAGGAAAATTTATCAAAAATTGCAAAGCAAAACTAAAAAAAAAATCTGAGATATATGAACTATATTGTGGGTCATTTTCAAAAATGAGTATAGAATATAGGATATAGGCAGATCTTTCAAGAAAAGAATAAAACAGAAAATATAAGAAGAAAACCTGAAAGAAGTCTTTTCAATCCGAAACATAACTCTAATAATGCCTCACATCTAAATTAAAATCATTACATATACAAAATAAAATCAAAAAACTAAACCATTTAGCAAGTTTAGAAATAAACCGTTTAAAAGATCAATTCTTCTATTTTCGGTGTGAACCTTCGGTGTGAAACACTAAACTCAAAGAGATTTACCACTAAACACCGAATCACTTTTTTTAAAGTTTTCAACGCACGTTTCGATAACCATGCTAGCATCATCAGGAGATGATTTAATGTAATTCTAAACCTAAACTACGTCCGATTTATACGAGAACCCTAATTACTAACCTATTAAACTACTAAATAATCTATCCTTATTAAACTTAATCCTTTATTATCTTTAAAAATTCATCTAGACTACCTACCTAATGAAGCGTGTAAAAAAAAAGGATTGAAGAAAAAATAAAAAAAGGGAAATAAAAGAGAACAAAAGAAAAGAAAAAAATGTTTTTGAACTTTACATTAATAATTGAAAAAGTTGACTGAACGGAATAGGTCTTTTTTCCCTGTTCATTATTTTCTTGCATTTTTCATTCTATTTGAATGCTTTCATATGCATCCAAACCCCTATTATTGTTTACACTTTTAACCAGTCTTAAATTACTGTCTATATAGTGGTCATGTTCGATTGCATGCTGGGTAACACAAGATTTTTCCTTTCTCCCATATCTAATGTGGGCAATCTGTTCTTTATATCTCGTTAATATGGATGTTTGTTTGCCTAATATACTTTCGATCACAATTTTGACAGCTAATTTCATAAATCCCCGACGTTTCATGTTGATCTACTGCCGTTTTATGCCCAATTAACACGACTTTTTTCCAAATTTTGAAAAAAGTGGACATTAAGGTTGTGTACAAACCAGCTAATAAATTAAGAGAAGTCCTGGGTAATCCAAAGGATAAAGTAGATATGAAATCATTCAAATACAAAAATGCAAGAAAATAATGAACCGGGAAAAAGGACCTATTCCATTTGGTCAACTTTTTCAATTATTAATGTAAAGGTCAGAAAACTTCACGTTTAATCTTTTTTCTTTTCTTTTGTTCTTTTTTTTCCCTTTTGTTTCTTTTTTTATTTTTTTTGTATCCTTACACGCTTCATTAGATAAGTAGTACGCTTCGTAGGTAGTAGGTTAGCTAATAGGATTCTCGTATAAATAGAACGTAGTTTAGATCAAATCTTCTATTGGAACCTTTGGTATGAAATACTCTGGTGTGTTTGGTGTGAAATACTGAAATACTTTGGTGTGAGATTTACCACTAAACACCAAATCACTTCTTTTTAACTGCTCGACGCACGTTTCGCTAACCATGTTAGCATCATCAGGAGATGATTTAATCTTTTTATTTGATTTAATCTAGATTAAATCATCTCCTGATGATGCTAACATGATTAGCGAAAGGTGCGTCGAGCAGTTCAAAAAAAAGTGATTTGGTGTTTAGTGGTAAATTTCTTTAAGTTTAGTATCGCAGTTTAGGTTTAGAATTAGATTAAATCATTCTCTGAGATGCTAACATGGTTAGCGAAACGTGCGTCGAGAACCTTAAAACAAGTGATTCGGTGTTTAGTGGTAAATATCTTTGAGTTTAGCGTTAAAAGATGCCATAAACCGTTCTGAATGACCAAATAGACCTGAACAAATCGCTTTTATTGAATTTGTATATGCGATAAATACATCTGGATGGATTTTCTAAAAGTAAATATTTTATTGTGTAAACTTTTCAAAATTATGCCCATTTCAACATAGAAAATATTTATTTCTGATAAAGCTATAGTGCTTGCGAAATGCCTCAAACATTACTACCATAAAATGGACATTTTGACAAAAAAGTCTCATTAAACATTTGTGATGCATTTTCATCAAGTAGAAGCCAACGCAATAAAAAATAAATATATTTTGTGTTTTCTTTATCAGGTCGAATATTTTTCGAAAGGCCCCTAAGCAAGTATTTTCAAAATTTCAGCAAAATAGCACATCAATCTTATATCATTAGGCTTATTCATTGGTTCGCAGTCATATTGCAAACATTGTCATCTGATTTTGATAGAGACGAAAATGAAGCCGATTAATGTGTTCAAAAACTGTTAGTGAAGTATTATGGACATATCTTATAGTATCTTTAATACGAGGGTTGCGATTTATGTATCCGGAATTGGCAACAATAGTGTTGCTAGGCGCCATCTGACATATACATTGTAAAGTTTGACATTGTTGACTGTATACGTACTCAGAACGTTTTGTCATACGGACGCTATTTGTGTTGTTTAGTGACTTGAAAATTTCATCTGTCAAAAAATGGAATTAACTCGTATTTTCGTGCGATGCTTTACTATTACTTTCGACTTGGATTATCTCAGCAACAGTGCATCTATCAACTCACTTTAACTTTTGGCGACGAAGAACCATCTAAAACCACTGTATATCACTAGTTTAGTGAATTCACTCGTGGCCGTCATTCGCTCGAGGGTTGTTCAAAATCGGTTGTTGTGCCAGAAAACATCGATAATAAGCTTGAAGTAATAAAGCAAGATCGTCATATGACAAACCGTGTGATTGAGACATCCCTGAGCATTAGTATGACAAGCATACACAAGACTTTACATTAACATTTAGCCGTGAAAAAGCTTTGTGCGCATTGGATTCCGCATAATTTGACAATCGCTCAAAAAAGGCTCGTGTCGACTATTACAAAGAAATGCTCAAAAAATACAATCGTGGTGCGTCAAAAGCCATGTATAACATCTACACAGGTGACGAATCTTGGATCTATGCATATGAGCCTAAAAGTAAACAGCAGTCGACTGTATGGGGCTACAGTGCCACTTAAGAATCGTAGAACGATCAATTCTGAAAGGTACACAACCATTTGTTTGCCAGAAGTCTTTAAAAATATAAGAAAAAAGTCGCGACGCAGGATTATTCTTCACCATAACAACGCGAGCTTTCCCACATCGGGCCGAACAATTCAATATTTGACCGGTCAAAACATCGAATTGATGGGTAATCCGCCGTACAGTCCTGATTTGGTACCCAACAATTTCTTTTTGTTCCCGTCCGTAAAGAATACAATACGTGGTCAAGGATTTTCCGATTTGGAGTTACCTCAATTGGATTCAACTCAATTTATTATTCCGAATACATAACTAGCAATCCTCGTATTGAAATTTATGGATTTCAGGTCATTTGAATAATGTTTCTTCCATTAGTACATTATCTGAAGAAATTCAAGAGTGCCGAAACAAATATATGAACTATTTCTGCTGAAATCAGCCAAAAAAATGAAGACTTATTTTTTTTTGATCCGTTAATAAGCAACCTTATCCTAACACATTCACAACAATTCAACCATATATTTAAAATCAGTCACCGTGTAATTCAATACACGTAGACCAATGACGTTTTAACTTTTAAGTACTGTAATGCGATTTGTCCAACTCTGTAAAATAAATGGTTGGCTCAGCTTTGAACTTATCATTTAAAATCAATCTGTGAGGAAGCACTTCGAAGCATAGGTCTTGGCCATGATCTGGTTTGTAGCAACCACTCTAAACGTAAGTGCATCTTTTTGCCAAATGTGGACGTTTAGATGGAATATCACCTTTCAGTTGGTCTAGTAGTGACGACTGCCTTACCCCGGTGATGGTCTTGCCTTTTGTAGAGTAAGTCTCTATGCACCACACTACGAGAACCCCAGAAAACGGTAACTATTACTTTTTGCCGTAGATGGAATCGTTTTCGCATTCTTTGACATACTTTTACCTGCTCCAACCCGTTGTATGGACTGTTTTGTCTTCGGCTTACAATGTTAAATATTCTTGAGAAGTGTGTATCGAATGTGTCTTTGGCCGATTATTAAACAAACACGGCATCCATCGAGCGGAAATCTTTTTCATACCCAAAACATCATGTACAATGTCAACAAGTTTGCGTACCTTCAATGGGCGATTATTTAATGGGACATTGTGAATATTTTAAGGTTTTATCGTTCATACCAATTTTTGGACGTCCCGAGCGTTCCAAATTATCATCTTCAATGGATATACGACCACGTTTAAATTCAGCAGTCGATTTAAATATTACCATCGAAATTGACGGGAAAGAATCCTTTAAAGCGGAATTCTACGCTTTTTGTGTTTCTGCCAGTGTTAAACCTGTTAAACCCTATAAAACAAAGTACAGTTCCAATTTTTCAAGTTTATTTGTTTTTCAGAAAATGTCAAAATTTGTCTGCTTTACTTGATCGCCATAAACAAGCAACTAAAGGCATGAGTCTGACTGAAACTTCATAGGACGCCAATAAATCATACTTGAAAAAAATCATTGCCATCTAGTCATATTTGCGCCATCTCTGTGTCAGACCTAGAAGTGTTCGAACGACCCTGGTATAGTGAAACTGATCAAGATGTTTAAGTTTATGTACTAGAAAAATAACTGTGTATATATGACTTTATTTGTTGAGTTCAATTAAAAAGGCTTTTACCGTTTAACTGAACCGGAGGATCAAATCTGACTATAGCGACGTCATGTAGTAAAATGCTTCTGTCCCACCGTGGATGGAGTGTTACGTTGCTGGTGGTTCTGTTTATTGAATTGTCATTTGCAACTGGTGGCATAGCATGTGCGCCAAAAATTAAAGTAAGATTATTGAAATTCCTAAAAAAATCAATTCATTAGGATTGAAACTATATTAGAGTGATCTATAAGAGCTTGTATATATATATATATATATATATATATATATATATATATATATATATATATATATATATATATATATGCAGCATGTGCGCCAAAAATTAAAGTAAGATTATTGAAATTCCTAAAAAAATCAATTCATTAGGATTGAAACTATATTAGAGGGATCCCTAAGAGCATGTATATATATATATATATATATATATATATATATATATATATATATATATATATATATATATATATATATATATATAGTCGGGGTATTTTTGCGCAAATTGACATTTTGTTTACTGCTTTTCATAAAAATGTTCTTCTATATTTAATTGATAAAAATACGTGTCTAAAATTATATTCACGTTTGTCATATTATGCTCTATCACTTCTACAAAGAATGAAACAGTCAGTCCGCAGTCTCAATGAACTATTTGGTAAGGGGACAATCAGCGAGAGACAAGGTCAGGAATGGCGTACCTGCTTCAGTTCAGGTGATACAAGCTTGGAGAGCAAATCAGGAAGAGCTCGACCATCGGATTTTGGCACTTTTGCCAGCCGTGGAAGAGGACGAAAGCTTGACAACTCGAATGTTGGTAGATTATTTCAATATCGACTAATTCACGACCGTCCACTGCCTCAAGAAGCAGTAAAGTCCCATATGAGCAAAGCCGACCGGTCCGAATTTTGAACGATTTCCTGCTCATTTCTCTGAGCAAACGTCTTTCCTGAAAAATCTCGTCACTGAAAATGAGCCTTGGTTATTCTTCAAAAACGTCAAAAAAAGAAGGTTTGTGTTTCTCCTTACTGTTCATGTAAGAAATCAATGTGGTGCGTTTGGTGGGATAGGAGCAGTATCATCCACTGAGAGATCTTTGCAAACGGCATGGTTTGGCAAACGGCATGGCAACCCGGAAAATGGTTTATGATTTTTTTCAACTTTTTTTTGAAAATATATTGAATTTTTTTCCAGCAGTGGAAAATTCTAGACAAAAATGAGAAAAAATAATTCAAAATCAACAGCGACGTCTGTATGGTTCAGCTCGAACGACTTTATGAAGCCATCAGTATTAAAAGACCGCGTAAAAAAAACCATATTGAGGGTCGCGTAGACGAATCCATTGCCAATACGAGATGAAATCTGCTCCCTCATCCTCTTTACATTCCTACCGAAGCTCCCACGTTAACCGTTCCCTGAAAAACTGGGAGGCGGGCAACGTCTACGATTTCAATAAGTTGGTGGCCCATGTCAAAACGTGGATTGCCTCCAAGAACCAGCGCTTTTTTACACGTAGAATAGACCGTTTACCAAGCAAATGGGAAAAAGTTATTGTAGTAGATGGTGCATATGCTTCAGAATAATCATTTAAACATATTTAAAAATGTATCGGATAAAAAAAATCGCGGATAATTATGCATCAACCCAATAATGTTGGAGTTCCGTCGATGCAAGAAGTGTATCAATGAATGAAAGATGAAAATCTGATGGCGAAAGTTCTATAGTGCATACTGAGTGTGGAAAAAATGAGTTCAGTTCTTGTAACTTTTCTTTTTTCGCAGGTTTGGTAATATGCTGTTTGCAGCTGTACTGCGCTAAATCTCGCTTTCTCTTAATTGTTGCATATAATAGAGATACATATCGAATATGTTTAGTTGCGAGTAGCTCAAAAGTGAGTATGCTTATAATATTCCAGTAAATACATAGCAATACCTTCTTGAACAGCCAGATGACCGTCTGACAACGATTTATCCTACTGATTATCCGGGGTTTAGCTATTGATTTTTCTTATCGGGATTATTGCAGTATACCCATTTCTTTAATCGCGCGTGATAAAACTGCAAATAACATGTTCATCCTGTAAATTTTAAAATATTTTTTGGCAAATGCTGACGTACTAAATTTCGTGGGATGCTTCTCGTGTATATAATGTAAATTTACTTTATCAAAAGAAACGACATACATACAACGATAGAGTGAAAAGTCAGATGTTTTTCCGATAGATGGCGGTCGTAATCGCAAAAATAGTTTAATTCTGAAAAGTACCTACATTTCTAGTAACGTTCTATGAATTTCAAGTCGATAAGTGGTTTATTGACCTTCAATGTGGTCGAACCAATACAAGCAACGCTTCGCGGTCATTAAGGCCCCGTTCCTTAGTAGTGACACTAAGGAAATTCTCAACAAAGTCCATGATATCGTGTTGGCCTATCGTAATACTATCCATGATATCGTGTTGGATTATATACTTCTTGAACTAACGCATACGGAATGTGGTACATAAACACTTAAGCATGAGAAAGCTATCAGCGTGATGGGTACAGGGTGTGCTCACTGCGAACCAAAAACGTAACACATCAGAAACAAAGGAACACTAAAAACAGCGGTCAACCGCAAAAGTCATGGCCATTGTTTTCTGGGATTTGCAAGGCATTATCTTCATTAGCTTTTTGGGAAAAGGAAAAACAAGTACAGGAGTGTATTATGTAGTATTATTTGTCAAACGAAGAGCTCAATTCTTCTATTGGAACCTTCGGTGTGAAACATATTTCGCTAACCCTGATAGCATCATCAGGAGATGATTTAATTTAAGTCTAAAACTAAACTACGTTATATTTATATGATAACCCTACCTAATGAAGCGTGTAAAAAATAAGAACCTTGAAGTTTACTGAGAGTTATATTAATAATTGAAAAAGTTGACTGAACGGAATAGATCCTTTATCCCGGTTCATGGTTTTCTTACATTTTTCTATTTGAATGTTTTCATACGCATCCAAAGCCCTATTTGTTACTTACACGTTTAAACAGTTTTAAATTACTAATATCTATATTGTGGTCATGTTCGATAGCATGTTGGGCAACACAAGATTTTTCATTTCTCCCATATATAATGTGGGCAATGTGTTCTTTATATCTTGTTACTATGGATCCTTTTGTGTGCCCAATATACCTTAATACCTTAGTTATATAATATTACATATTATATAACTAATTTCGTAAATCCCTGACTGTTGAGATGATTTTATTAAGAACTTAAATAGTAAATTCCAAAACATAGTATTCACACATAAACTTGAAAACAACGATACTTTGCTATTTCTGGATATTTTAGTTAGTAGAAACAATAAAAATAGACTAGATTTTGATATTTTTAGAAAAAACACCACCACTTCGAGATACGATTCTATTCGAACGATTCGAATTGTAGCTTCCAAAATAAGGTGACTAGTTTAAATTTTATGGTAAATAGATGAATCAATTTTCCTTTAAACAAAGATATTTATAACAAATAATTAAAATGAATTAGGTAGGTATCCGATGTGAACGGTTATAATAAGAAAATTGTAGATAAATTAATTAGAAAACATAAGTTTAGACAATTATTGAAAGAATCTTCGACTTTTCAAAAGCATCAGAACAAAAATAAATTCATGGTGATACCTTTTGGTGCCCAATTAACACGAGGGCTAGATAAAATTTTGAAAAAAGTGGACATTAAGGTTATGTACAAACCATATAATAAATTAAAAGAAGTCCTGGGTAATCCAAAGGATAAAGTAAATCAACATGAAAAGTTGGGGATTTATGAAATTAGTTGTCAAGATTGTCATCGAAGGAATATTGGGTAAACAAAAAGACCCATATTAACGAGATATAAAGAACACATTACTCACATTAGATATGGGAGAATTGAAAAATGTGTTCCCAACATGCAATCGAACATGACTTTTATAATGATATTAGTAATTTAGGGCTTTGGATGCATATGAAAGCATTCAAATAGAAAAATGTGAGAAAATCTTGAAAACGAATAAAAGACCTATTCCGTTCAATCAACTTCTGTTCAAGTAAACTTCACGCTTCATGATTTTTACAAGCTTCATTAGGTAGGATTATCATATAAATAGAACATAGTTTAGTTTTATAATTAGATTAAATCATCTCCTGATGATTTTAACGTGCGCCGAGAAGTTGAAAAAAGTGATTTCGTGTTTATTGGTAAATCTCTTCGAATTTAGTGTTTCACACCGAAGGTTCCAGTAGAAGAATTGATAAAGGAAGAGTTGTCAAAAATGCCCTCAATTGGAGAAAAAAATGGTGCTGTTTACCGTTGCAACGTAGAAATTGGTCAATTTGCGCTACAAAATGATGCGACATCCACCCTAGTCTGCAGATTTGATGCCCCTAGACAAAAAAGTTGAAAAATCGTTGAGCGAGATATATAGATCTAAAAGGAGACTACACTGAAAAATAAATCGATTTTCCATCAACAAAATATGTCATCTAAAAATATCTGCTTTTTTACTCTACCCTCGTAAATCAAGTTTTGTGTCTGTTATTTATCAAGTAAATTGTCTAAAAAATCAAAATCCTGATCAATAAAATTCTCAACAGGGCTGTTATATTATATGGCTTTCCTGTTTCGTCTACTTATACAACTATATTTTATCACAAATCGCAGTAAATTTTTAATCAGAAGATATTTCAAGACATGCTGTAAAACAGTTTATTTTGATTTCATACATATTTACTTATTATCACCTTCAATATACACCCCTTCTCTCTCCCTACAATGCTCCATGCGATCCTTCTATTGTTGGCAACAGTGCTGGAAGTCTTCTCCTGTCAGCTTCTTCAGAACGCGTGCCGCTTTCTCTTTCACAGCTTCAACGGACTCAAATCTTGTTCCTTTTAATGCATATTTCACCTTAAGAAACATATACAAGTCGCACGGCGCAAGATCCGGCGAATAAGGCCGATAGTCTAACACTGGAATGCTGTACTTGGCTAGAAACATCTTGACAGGCAATGCGGCGTATTGTCTTGGCGGAGAACCCACCACTTGTCCTTTCACAATTTGGGTCGTTTTTTCCTTATTCTTTCACGGAGTTTAGCAAGAACGTGAAGGTAGTAAGGTTGATTAATAGTTTGACCTTCAGGAATCCAGGAAGGTACGCAATCCCATGACTCTCGAAAAAAATAATCATCGTTGCTTTGAATTTTGATTTGCTCATTCGAGTTTTTTTGGCTCTCGGTGAATTTGGTCTCTTTCAGTACACGGATCGACGCTTCGTTTCAGGATCATAAGTAAAAAAACACGATTCATCACATGTTATTATCCTTTCCAATTAGTTTGGGTCATTTTCAATGGCATTCAAAGTGTCAGTACAAACATTTTTGTGAGCTTCATGTTATTCAAACGTGAAAATTTTAGGCATCATTTTGGCACACACTATTTGTATGTTAAAATTTTTATGTAAAATTTGCAGTATGTATTCCTTGTCAATTCCTACAGTTTCAGCAATCGCACGATTACTTAACCGACGGCCAGATCGAACCAGATTACCGATTTTTTTGATATTGTCATCCGTTTTTGATGTGGAAGGGCGACCCGGGCGTGGATCATCAAAAACGAGCTATTTATATCTGTAAAAAAGATTTTCATGGACATCTCGCAATTCAAAAAGCTTCGTTAGAAATTTTTCTCGCGATAACCACCTGACTTTAGTATGGAAAAGCAGTGAGTCGTATTTGGCACCCATGGCACGGCTTCTGACAGAATGTCTTGTAAATTATCTGGCATCTTTTTTGTAGCAAGCGCATTTATGTGAAGAAAGCAATGCGTCCATTCCATATGTGGCATAATGTCTTTTAATTTTACTATCACACCACTGTTCTTCTCCGGTATCGCTTGCGCACTATCAGTACATACCGCAATACATTTATTAAAGTCCAAGTTTTCGTTTTGTGTTGCATCAATAAAAACTTTAAGAAGCATTCAGTTGCACAACCAGGGATTGATTTGCAAATAGCATATTTTCTTTAATTGATCCCTCGCATTCGTATCGGACAAAACACAAAAATTGCACGAAGTTCGATACGTTTGTTGATTCGTCGAACTGAATAGCAAAAAATTAATTTTGTTTAACTTTTTCAATTATTAATCGTGAACATCATTGACCATTTCATTAATACGTCTCGATATTGTGTCATTTGAAAGTTGTATAGTTTTTAACTTTTTTGCTTTTTCCGGATCTCATCTCATTGGCCATATCAATGGCAGCGGGTAAAATAAGCTTTTCCGCAATCGTGTGGGGCTTAGACTCCTTGGCCATTCTTAATGTTAAATTATGGCTTGATTTGTTAACACAATTTGTTGATTTTTCAAAACGTGTGTTTTACGCTCGAAAAATGTTAATGGTTTTTGTTTGTAAAGACTGGTGTTTTGTTTCCAGATGCAAGATTAATTTTGAAGGCTTCATGCTTTCCGAGGACAGAACTTGATAATAAACACCTTGAAGCTTGTCATTCAAGGCAATGAATCCATATTTTAAATATGTTTTATTGTACAATCTATTATTTTTCTTTACCATATCACCAGATATAGAGGGTGCATTTCATTTTGTCACAAATTTGTCGATTTTATTTAATATTATTAATTTATTTTATTACCTGTTATTAATTTATTTAACGCTAAGTGAGAGAAGAAATCGTAGTATTTAACACTGGACGAGAGAGTAAATCGTTGTATTTGTGTTCGTAAAAACGTAATTATCAATGAAACTCTTCGTCTCGTTCCTTTGTTTTTATTACCAAAGCGCATAGCTTGTACGAATCTGCCTAAGCGCGCTCGGAGCAATGATCCGTCTTGCATGTGCTAGCGACCCATTTTGCAAATGCGTGCAAGTGCAGGGCATTCGAATTGGTAAAAGTAATAGAAGAACAAGAGGTTACGCAAATCTTGTAGTTCGGTATTTGCGACTGAATGAGGTATTTCGGTATAAGTGTAACGGCCCATTTACACATACATTCGTCATTGACGATTCATCATTTAATAGAAAGACAAATAGATGATTCGTTTTTTTTCACGATTCATAAGCGTGTGAATACGCTCGTAGGAGTTTATCAGCCATTTAAAAATAAGAACGATTCTTTGTAAATCACGATACTGAAAAAAAGGCCAATCGTCGCCGTGTTAACCGGTCGATGTAAAATTTTGATAAACGTCGAATTAACATATTGTAGTGAGGAGGTCGCAAGGTTTTTTACTTAACTTTTTAGCTATTTAGTGGGTCGCAGCACCAAAAAGGTTGAGAAACGAGTCTAATGAAACTGCCTGGTTTATTAATATTTAGGAAAGTTATAATTTAGGCATTTCTGTATTCAATACATAATTTAATATTTTAGAGAAGACATCTCTGATGATGTTGACTGGTTAGCAAAACGTACTTTGAAAGACAGCAAAAAAGCTGTGCACTTGCTAATTGGCGTGTAAAAAATTTCCTTGCAAAAATGTATAAAATACAAATAAATTCAATTAACGAATTAACTTCAAAGATTAGTTTAAAGATCCCCTGTAAGTAACACCCGACTTTATGGATCACTTTAATAGATTATATTAAAACTTACGAATCGACGCAGTGAGCTGCTGTGAGTACTGTTCGATTATTTAAAAGAGAACCTCCACAAAAACCTCTGCCAGTTGCAAAATTGATATAAATTCCAACCTAAAATACAAAAGGTTTCAATATTTATGATGTCATGGTTAGCTAACATACCTGAAAATAAAATATGTATATTAAACAGATCAGAAAATCTTAATTTTATGTATCTTATATATTGGAGAACTAAATGTATAGAGTATGCAAAATTAATATTATTATTATTCACGTATGGGCCCTGGTGGACCACGCGAAGTACAATTAGAGGCGTTTGTTGTTGTTAGCCTTCCTTTGTGCCCATACTAATTTCATTCTTTCGCTATGAGTTTTTTTCCTTTCGTCAGACCAAGTTGTTCCAGTCTTCCTACATTTTTCTCTCTGGCCAACCTTCCAAACATCAACCTTGTGTCTGAAAGAGCCTCTATCCTGAATTTCACTTTGTGTAATATTTGCTGATCTTAGGTCCTCTTTAATTGCAGTAATCCATTTCATTATTTCTACTTTAGCTCTACTCTTATTTTCATAAAACTCGACTATTTGTCTAGTTAGCCTACTCGGATTCATCCGTTTTATGTGTCAGTAAAACTGAAGTCTTCTTTTTCTCATACTGCTATGTATATCTGTGTATTGTTTGATTTCTTGGTTTTCTTGAAGTCGGTATGTTGTGCTATCTATTTGTTTGGGGCCTAAGATTTTTCTTATGATTTTTCTTTCGTTCTTTTCAATGCCCTCGATGTCTCTCTTTCTATTCAAAATTAGCGTTTCTGTCCCATATAGACATTCTGGCTTAATAACTGTGTTGTAATGTCTCAGTTTTGTGTTTTTAGATAGGCATTTTTTGTTGTAAATATTTTGTGTAAGTTTCAATGCCATTTCCATTTTTTGACATCTACCCTTATTGGCCCCTTTTTCCAACCCATTTTCCTTGATTATTTCACCCAAATATTTGAATTGAGAGACCGTCTGATGTTACTATATTTTGTTTTTAGAAATGGCGTTCTTAGTCTGTTGCAGGTCATGTATTGTGTCTTTTCAAAGGAAATTTGGAGTCCTACCTTTTCTGCTGTTTCTTTTAGGATTTCAATCTGTTTCTGTGCCGTTAATAAATCTGAGCCAAAATTGCTAGATCATCAGCAAACGCCAGACAATCAATTTTGATGTTAGTTCTCCCCAGTTTAATGGGCTGGTCAATATTCAGGGCCGACTTTTTTTCACGCCACTCCTGTATTACTTTTTCTAGAACACAGTTAAATAAGAGTGGCCAGAGTCCATCCCCTTGTCTCACTCCAGTTTTGATTTCGAAGGGCTGTGAGATGTCACCAATGAATTTAACTTTTGACCTTGTGTTAGTTAACGTTGCT